>ML790765.1:84715-102443 GCA_009831015.1 Picea engelmannii | reverse complement strand
CTTCTTTCTAAATCAGCATAGGGTGTCCTATTCTCACGCAACCGAATGCTAATACAGGAGCTGAACGAGGTATTGCTGTTACGGCTGGTGTAACAGCTCCTTCTCATATCTGTTGATGCTGTTTCAGCATCGCAATTCACGGGCTGTTTCATCCACGTGAATTGCACTCTTGACTGTGTCGGCCTTGACTGCTAACTGTCACGGCTCGTGTTTCAGCATCGTGGCGGTCTCCTCTGTGTCTCAGCATCTGCACTTCTGAACTGCGTGACAGCTCCGTGTTTCAGCATCTGCATCCCTGGACTATGTAGCTGCTCCGTGTTTTGGCATATGTGACCTTAGACTTGTGGCAGTTCCGTGTTTCAGCATATGCATCCTTGGGCTGTGTAGCAGCTTCCGTGTTTCAGCATCAGTTCAACAACAACTTTGGACAGCTCTGTGTTTCAGCATTGGTCTTGAATACTATTATGCAGATATAGACACTTATGCACTTCTAATCAATGGTTAAGTACGAGAGTGATGTACAATATCATGCAAAACAAATTAAACGTGTAGTAATGAGAAAGGACGTTGTGTACCTTGGAATGATCAGGTGAAATCATAGTATAAGTCTAAATACAGGTGATGAAGGGTATAACAATGGAAAAAAGTATGGGAAAAAAGGGTACATTGTGTGGTCCTAACAAATAGTATATGCATGTTGCACTGGAGGTGCATGCACAGTACTATCCTTATGTGTAAGTATGATCCAGATTATTTTCGACATGAAATGAGAGAGGAGATATAATAAATAAATGCACAAAGATATCGCGGATATCCAATAATATAACATAAATTTATCAGAGATGTAACCATAAACACAGAGATACAGTAATACACAATTTCTATTAATGAAAGAAATGTACAGAGATTGTAAAAATACAGAGTGAAAGACTCACTAGAATAGTGGCATCTTATCTCTAAGAAGAGATGTGATGGTTACTTGCATTCGAAAGAAGATGATTATAATGAGGCTCTGAAGGCCTTTTTATAATAAACAAGAATTTCAAAAACCCTAGACATCCAAAAACCTAACCCTAGGAGATGAAGTGCCAAAAGTCATGTGGGCCCCGTTTGGGTAAGTCAGTACATCAACTTCCTGGAGTCGTAACTTTTGCATACGATCTCCGTTTGACGCATATGATACATCGTTAGAAAGGTCTATCCGAGGAATACAACTGAAAATATCAAATTTTATAGGTTGGAACAAAATACTATTCATTGAAGGTTTATGCCTAAAAAACGTCGTTTAGGGCCTCAAAACGGCTCTGGAAGTTTAGGACTCGAAAAACTGCCAAAAATAGTAAATTGTGCTACAATTAAGGAAACTGAAAAATTGAAAGAAACAATGGTGAGGGTCCAAGTGGAATAGGCGGGTGGCCACCAATATCAACCTGGATCATTCCCCTCTCCTTAGGAAGCAATGGTCTCCATTGCATTGAGTTCTCGGGGGAGAGAGGGAAGCGTTTGCTGAATCTGAATCTTGGTGAGATACTTGCCTTGCTGGAGACGTTGTGCTGCTCAGTTTGTGGAAGGCTATCACAAACCTGTTGAGGCTGAGTCTATTCAACAAGTCAAGATACATGATAGTATTGTGTGCATAAGTAATCTCTGCATTTTCCTGCAACCTTGTTGACCTACTTTTATTGGATAGAAGGTTCTTGGGGCGAGGCTGTACTAGTTGTAGTGTCCTTATGTTCCCCTTTTGAAAAGATTGTGAAGAAGTTGAATTTTGCAGTATGATATACTACCTTGCGACACTGTTTATGTGGAACAATATTTAGAACTACCTATGGTATTCTGTAGAGATGACCCCTTAGAGAAACAATGGAACTGCAGGGTCGAGACTCATAAACAACATGGCATCTCCACATATATGGTTGGCCCAAGAGAACATCACAGAAATCCAGTGGGAAAACATCACATAATACCTCATCCTTGAAGGGTTGGATGTCGTATGAAAATTGACACTGCTGGATGACATGAAGATCTCATCCCTAGTGAAGCCACCTGATGTTGTATGGCTATGGGTGTGTTGTTGTCGACAATCAAAACTGTTTTATGACCTATGCTGAGATGAGACTCTTCTAGCTTTCTCTATCAACAATAAAATGCAGTGGGGTCCCCTTCACCCACATTTGTGAATGAAAAAGTCACTCCCCCACTTCAAGATCTATTGGTTCTTCTGGTTGAATTGTTACAGTCGCGACAATAGTAGTGGGGTCTGCGTCGATGATCTGTTTTTTACCAGTATTTTCACAATCAGATTTTGAATCAGGGTTAGGATCCTTGTCTTTGATCTTAGCCACCAATGATTGTTTTGAGCGATATTCATCGGTTTTTTGCCAGGGGAGTTTGTGGAAATCACACCATTTTTCGGTGTCCTTTTTCTTCTCATGACCCTTCTTTTCTTATGGCTTGGACTGGTTTTTGGAAGACTGTTTGTTAGGGCCATAGTTTTCATACTTTGGTTGTTGCGGATTTACAGACCCGAACTCCCATTTTTTCTGGTGTTTAAATTTCTTCTCGAATTTAACAACATATCAATAAGCAACATCGAGTGATGAGATGTATAGAAAATCCATTTCAGTTTGGATGTATCTGTGTAGAGCCCCACGGTATTTTAGAACCAAATGTTATTTGGAATATTTAATACTTAGCTTGGTGTGAAAGGTATGGAAGGTATTGGTGAACTCCAAAACTCCTTGGCCCCTGTATTGTCATAGTGTGGCCCATCTCATGTAATGGTCCTCATAGTTTACTACGGGGTAATACTATTCCTTTACCACATCGACAAAAAAATCCCAAGTGGGCTTGACCCCATATATTCCAGATTCCTTTGTGGAACTTTGCTCCAAGTAAATTTCCCACCAGTGTTTGACATGGGGGAGAGATTTAAGGATTGCGAAGGTGATATTTTCCCTATGAGAAAAATTATGAACAGAGAAATAACCTTCTAACAAATTTAACTATTTGTCTATGGAATCCGCATCTATCTGACCTTCAAATACGAGAATATCAAAATTAACATGTACCTTGAAAGGAGAGGTTCTTCCAAAGTGGTTGTTTGATGAAGATGCGCCTGTTGCTATCGACAGGTATTGAAGGATGTGGGAAAAATTCTCCAACATTTCGTCCCTCTGTCGCGTGAGAGCTTTTTCAAGAAATAGATTGATAGGATCGTCTACTCCATCGTTTTTCTTTTCTTCCACCATGGATGCTTTATTGGGTGTGAGAGAGAGATTTCCTTCAAGAGAGACAATCTCGAGACCCAACTTTCTATACTCCGACCTCGTCGGGGACATGCACTGAAAAAATGATCAAGAGAAGCCTGGTCTGATACCACTGATCCAAATTATTTTTGGCACGAAATGAGAGCCGAGATATAATAAATAAATGCACAGAGATATCACGGATATCATATAATATAACATAAATGTATCAGAGATGCAACCATAAACACAGAGATACAGTAATACACAATTTATATTAATGAAAGAAATGTACAGAGACTGTAAAAATAAAGAGTGAAAGATTCGCTAGAATGGTGGCATCTTATCTCTGAGAAGAGATGTGACGACTAATTGCATTCGCAAGAAGATGATTACAATGAGGCTCTGGAGGCCATTTCACAATAAACAGGAATGTCAAAAACCCTAGACATCCAAAAAACCTAACCCTATGAGATGAAGCGCCAAAAGTCATGTTGGTCCCATTTGGGTATGTTAGTACATCAACTTCTCGGGGTCGTAACGTTTTCATACGATCTCCGTTTGATGCATATGATACATCGTTATAAAGGTCTATCCGAGGACTACAACTATCAAAGGAAAATATCACAATATGTAACACAATATTGTTCGTCGGAGTTTGATGCCCAAAAAATGTCGTTTAGGGCCTCAAAATGGGTCTAGAAGTTCAGGACCCGAAAAAATGCCAAATATAGTAAATTGTGCTACAATTAAGGAAACTGAAAACTGAAAGAAACAATAGTGAGTGTCCAAGTGGAATAGGCAGGTGGCCACCAATATACACCTGGATCATTTCTCCCTCCTTAGGAAACAATGGTCTCCATTGTGTTGAGTTCCAGGGGGAGAGAGGGAAACGTTTGCTGAATCTGAATCTTGGTGAGATGCTTGCCTTATTGGAGATGTCGTGCTGCTCGGTTTGTGGAAGGATGTCATGAACCTGTTGAGGCTGAGTTTGTTTAACAAGTCGAGCTACATGAGAGGATTGTGTGCAAAAGGAATCTTTGCGCAGAAGGTGCTTGGGGCGAGGATGTAGTGGTTGCAGTGTCCTTATGTTCTCCTTTTGAACATATTTTGAAGAAGCTAAATTTTTGCAGTATGAGATACTACCTTACGACACTGTTTAGGTGGAAAAATAGTCAAAACTACCTCTAGTATTCTATAGAGATGACCCACTAGAGAAACAATGACACTACAGGGTGGAGACTCATAAACAACATGGAGTCACCACATATATGGCTGGCCCAAGAGAACATCACAGACATCCAGTGGAGAAACATCACATAATACCTCATCCTTGAAGGGTTGGATGTCGAATGAAAATCGACACTGCTGGCTGACACGAAGATCTCATCCCTGGAGAAGCCACACGATGTTGTATGGCTGTGGGTGTGGTGTTGTCGACAATCCCAATTGTTTTATGACCTCTGCTGAGATGAGGCTCTTTTGGCTTCCGTTATCAACAATAAAATGCAACGTTGTCCCATTCACCCACATCTGTGAATGAAAAAGGTGCTCCCCCTCTTCATGATCTATTGGTTCTTCTGGTTGAATTGTTGTGGTCGTGACAATAGTAGTGGGGTTTGCGTCGATGATTTGTTTTTTACCAGTATTTTCACAATCAGATTCTGAATCAGGTTTCAACTCCTTGTCTTTGATCTTGACCACTAATGACTATTTTGAGCAACATTCATCGGTGTTGTGCTAGGGGATTTTGTGGAAATCACACCATTTTTCGATGTCCTTTGTCTTCCCATGACCCTTCTTTTCCTGTGTCTTGGACTGGTTTCTAGGAGAGTGTTTGTTAGGGCCATCTTTGTCACACTTTGGTTGTTGTGGATTTACAGACATGAACTCCCATTTGTTCTGGTGTTTAAATTTTTGCTCGATTTTAACAACGTATCGATAAGCATCATTGAGTGATGAGATGTCCAGAAAATCCATTTTAGTTTGGATGTATCTGTGTAGAGCCCCACGGTATTTTAGAACCAAATTTCGTTCGAAGTCTTTGATAGCCAGCTTGGTGTAAAAGGTATGGAAGGTATTGGTGAATGCTAGAATTTCTTGGCCCCACTCTTGTCACAGTGTTGTTACCCATGATTTTTTTCATCATGATGATGTATTGATGATGGTGTATTCAGGCTCTTCATTAGAACTTTCTCCTGAGAAAAGTTACCTTCATCTCTTTCCAGAAATCACATCTTTTGAGGACTGTTCGCAGGCTGCTAATATATTTGCCTGCGAGAATGCATGATTCTCGCAGGCTGCCTTAAGCCAGGGTGCGAGAAGTTCGCACTGTGTTGAACTGCTAGGGTGCAAACTCTTTCTAAAGAAGGGAAAATGATGAATTCTTGAGGTTTCTAGAAAGGAATCTTCTAGAAGGATGAGATGGCATTCGAATGGTTATCCTAGTACTGGATTCCATGATATTTTGGGATCATTCTTATAAAAGTAACCAATTCATTCTCTCCTATATATTGAGTGAATTCTCATGGAAAAGGTTAAGCAAACAAGGTTAAGCAAGATTCATTGGAGAATTGGTGAAAGACTATGTGAAGGATTGATGCTACAACAGCTAGGAAACTCCAACAAGTTTATCAAAGGTGGTTGATCTTCTTCATGCAAGTGAGCAAGTGTGTGTGTCAGAGATAAGGGCCATTGAAAGGAAGTTTGCAACATCAAGGCTCAGGTTGTAATCTTTACTTTCCATTAATATGATACAGTAATATGTCCCTTTCCCATAAAGTTAAGTCCACTTTATTGTATAACTCCTTGATCATATACATAGATTCACTGTTGAATAGATTGTTCTTTCTTCACTTCGGTTGGTTTGTATTGTTTTGGTCTTGACTGTACGAGAGCACTGGAGCGAAGCGGGAGAAACAAAGATCAAAGGAAGCGATAATAAGGTATGTTCTTCATTCTTTCCTCCTATTTAATTCAATAGTTGAAATCTAGGGAAAGAGCCATATTCTGTCTTGCTTTGTTCTAGATCCGGGTGGATCTAGGGAGATCGGTTTGTGTCCGCACTTACGGATTTATCCAATAACAAAATTGGCGACTCCACTGGGGACACCGCTTGGGATGATGGGCATCATCGTTGAATACTTTTTCTGGAGCAACAGACTCTTGAGAACTACCAACAGATTTTGACTCCATTGACCGTTGTTGTCATCTCGATGGTTCCCGCGTCTTCATACAATGTGTTTGCTGAAGGGAACTTAAGTAATATCTTGCCCACGATTCCCATTGACATATCCATTAAACTTGGGATAGTCGAAAATGTTCATATTGGAGCTTCGTGTTCTCCCGATGAAATCGTCACCTATACGTCTCTGTTCAAAGAATTTCATGACATCTTCGCTTGGAGTTACGAAGAGATGCCAGGTATCGACCCTACAATTGTTGTACATGAGATAAAGACATACCCCGAAGCTAAACCTATCCGGCAACGCCTTCGTCCAGTCCACCCACGTAAAGCGACGGCTATCAAACTCGAAGTTGAAAAACTTTTGAAAGCCGACTTTATTTATACGGTGGCTCTTACAGAATGGGTTTCCAATCCTGTCCTGATTGACAAAAAAGGCGGCAGTATTCGTGTATGTGTTGATTATAGGGATATTAACAAAGCTTTTCCCAAATACAACTTTCCTACCCCCTTCGTCGACCAGATTGTCGATGACTATGCCGGAAGTGAAATCTTCTCTCTTATGGATGGTTTCTCCAGCTATAATCAAATTAACATTGCTCCCGAGGACCAACATAAAACTACTTTTATTTGTCCTTGAGGTACTTTTGCTTATAGGAAACTCCCTTTTGGTCTTAAGAATGCGGGCGCAACTTTTCAACGTGCTATGTATTATGATTTTCATGATATTAAGCATATTGTTCAACCCTATTTGGATGATTTACCCGCTCATTCTATGCACATATTCGATCACCCTACCCACCTCTGAGCCATTTTCATTTGTTGTCAGTTCTATTGTATACGTTTAAATCCTCATAAATGCGTCTTTTGCGTAGAATCCGACTGTCTTCTAGGTTTTATCGTTTCTCGTTAGGGGATCCGGGTGGATCCTATTAAGGTTGAGGTGATTCTTAATCTCCCTCCTCCTTCTACACTACGACAGTTGCAAAGTTTGCAGGGGAAAGAAAACTTTCTTCATCGTTTTATCCTAATTACGCCGAGATAACTCGTGGTTTTACGCGGATATTGAAGAAAGATGCAGAGTTTGTCTGGGATACCATTGCTAACAATGCTTTTGAAGCTTTAAAGTTGTCCCTAACGCGAGCTCCACTTCTCTTTCCTCCCGATTATAGTCGCAATTATTTCCTTTATCTTGCTGCCTCGGAGTACACTATTGGCATGGTTCTCGTTCAAGAGGATGATGCACACGATGAACATGTTGTTTACTACTTGAGTCAAAGTCTCACACCAACTAAAATCAAGTATCAACATGTCGAAAATTTGGCCTTGGCTGCCATCCAAGCCGTCCAACGCTTCCGGCATTATATCCTCTCACGTAAGACTACGGTGATTTCTCATTGTAACCCTATGCAACATATTTTGACACGTCAATTGCTTAGGGGCAAGTAATCCAAATGGATTGTCATACTCCAAGAGTTTGACTTGGAATTCTACCGCACCAAGTCCAAGAAGTCATTAGTTTTTGCTGAGTTGATATGTGATTTTCCTCATTCTGCAACGGAAAATGTCGCAGTAGATTCATTACCCGATGAATCTCTTTTCCTTATTAGCACTGACGATCTTTGGTATGGAGATATCATTATATATCTCCAAACCCAGACTTTCCGGCTTGCTTTGTCTAGTACTGAACGATGTCGTATATGCTATCAAGCTCGTCAATACATTATCCTCGGGGATACTCTTTACTGTCGGGGAATTGACTCTGTTTTTCGGCATTGTTTAACATTTGACGAAGATGAGAGAGCTCTGAATGACTGCCATTCCAGAGCATGTGGTGGTCATATGTCTGGGTATGCTACTTCCTAGAATATCTTACGCGCAGGATATTTTTGGCCTTCTTTGTTTAATGACTGCATTACTGCTATTCAGAAATGACATGCCTGCCAGACCTACAATCAGAAAATTCGGTCACATCCTGCTCCTCTTCATCCTGTGGTCTCAGTTGGTCCTTTTGCAAAATGGGGCATCGATTTCATGACATGTCACCCTCACTCGGCCGGGGGGCATGGTTACATCATTGTAGCTGTTGATTACTTTACAAAATGGGCCGAGGCGATGCCGACATTCGATAATATGGGAAAGACCACAACATTATTTCTTTTTAATCACGTCATAGCTCATTTTGGTGTCCCCCAAGCTATCGTCACTGATCACGGTAGCCACTTTAGGAATTTTATGATGTCTGAACTTATGGAAAAGTTGGGTCTTCGTCACGATAACTCAATGCCCTATTATCCACAAGCTAATGGTCAAGTCGAAGAAATCAACAAAGTTCTAATAACTATGCTCCGACGGATGATAGGAATTCATAAAACAAGTTGGCACACAATGTTGTTTTCGGCATTGTGGGCGTACCAAACATCTGTCAAATCCGCTACTGGGTTTACACCTTTTCGATTAGTCTATGGTGTGGAAGCCATTCTTACTATAGAATACGAGATACCCTCTCTGAAGCTAGTTGTTGAGCTCTTACCCAACACTTATGCTGAAGAAGAACGTCTATTGTATCTAATGTGATTAGACGAAACTCGACGTGACGCCACTCTAGTAATAGAAGCCCAGAAGAAATGTGTCAAGGCACAATTTGACAAGCATGTCAAGCCTCACATTTTCTCCGAAGGTGATCTTGTTCTTCTCTATGAACAGGATCGAGATGTGTTAGGAGCTGGGAAATTCGAACACATGTGGCGAGGTCCTTATATTGTTCACCGAGTTTTAGAAAAAGGAGCATATGAGCTGGTAGATTATGATGGTATCCCTTTGAGTGAACCCAGGAATGGGTTGTACTTGAAGAAGTACTATGCATAAATCATTTGTGCACAAGTACATGTATTTTAATGTATCATACTTTGTGTGTGTTACTATAGTTTTCTTTTGTCGTTATCTGGTCTCTGCCCTTATGTGACGTTGTGTTTGATTTCCAGATGTTGGAGTCTTCGCTACCCTATATTGGCTTCACTAATGGCACTAGCCGTAGTACTCGGAACCTTGCGTCCGCTGCATGGGAAATCTATGCCCCAACAAACGAACTTGTATCTTTACGAGGTGTGTGCCTCGGTCGTGCGACCAAAAACATTACAGAGTATAGCGCAGTTATTGAATTATTGGTCGATGCTATCTCGCTTGGAATTCGTCATTTGGTTGTGTGACTTGAATCGCAGCTTGTAGTACTACATCTAAGTAATATCTACTCTATTCGAAGTCCTACTTTATTACGGGTGTATTTGCAAATTCGCCTCTTGGAACGTTATTTTGATCACATTGAATATCAACATATTCCTAGATGTCTAAATACATTAACAGATGCATTGGCTAATTATGTATTGGACAGGCATTTGAATCATTTATAAATCAAACACATCAAAATTCGCACAATATAAAGTAAACAGGTAGAAGCCGTCTGTATATATAACGATCAAAAGGTTTTTTACAAAAAGTTTGTCCGAAGACCAAAATATAAAAAATTGAAGCTTATAGCTTCTACAAAGTGATGTCATGGATGACGTTCACGGTAACATACAACTTCCCTAGCAACCCTATGGAGAAGTCGACTCATAGCTGCTGATACCCCTACAGTATGACGCTGATCGCGTCGTGGAACCTCTTTCAGAGTCAGATCTGGAATGTCTGCAGTAAGGCCCTCTAGATTCTGTTCCACTACTTGATAATCCTCAACATACTGTGGTGCTGCCACTACCTCTCCTCTCCGCTGGATGGGAGAAGTGTCGGGAGGTCTATACGGTCCAACATCTGTGTTATCAAAAAACGATTTTGTATTAGTTTTTGGACGAACATATAAAACAAAAAAAACATTTGAATATGATAAAAATTCAAAAACATTTAAAAAGAGAAAATGCATGTACTTCTTACCAAGGTCACCCCACTGAGTATCTTCTGGTAGTGCTAAATCTGGATCTCCTCGAAAATCCAACCTGGCATAAGCGTAGTCATCAACCATCAACATCTGGGTTTGAAGCCAGTCAAAGAAAATATCATCGTACTTGACGATCAGTTCTGCTACGTGCCGGGCCATGAGCCGACACCATCTCAACATCCTTGGATCCCTGGGACCCATTATATTCCACTCAACCTGTAGTCTAAATACAGGGACCCTCTCAAGGAAGAAGGACACCAAAAAAGATCCATACCTGAATTGCTTCAGGTCACCTCGCCTACATTTGGTCAATTGTTTTTTGATACTGCGAAGCACAACATCTTCTTAGTTGAATACTCGAGGCTCAGTACACTCGATGGCATACTGGAAGTAGATCTGTAATGCCATATGAGGAGAAGAACTCCCAGCCATCCAAGTTATAGTGAAAAGGATAGTACGAAGGGTCAAGTCTTGTACCCCCCAGATAGCCACTTTTCCTTTTTTCCTCTCAGCCTCAGGTACACAGTATTGATTGCAATACTCACTCATATTTAGCCCGCTACCTATACTACTGGTCAGGCTGACATAGTATCCGCGTCGGGACAATCCAGTCAAAAAGTATATATCCTCAATGTCTATGGACAATGTGTGAGCTCCCACATGAAAAACTTGTTGATCTGGGTCCCACATACGGACCAGGTACTCTAGTAGTTTGACTTGGGCTCTCATGCCCGGGATACGAAAGTATTTCAAGAGCCCACAATCTCTCAATGAAGCTATGGTAGGAGGATGATTCTCGGCCATTGCATTATCCTCTTCATGTTCCCTTTCACGCCACTAAAGCACCATGTTTATGGCCAATTATCTACACAAGGAACATAAAAGGAGGATTAATAACTTTTTCATGCATTAGATCTTTTTCATTTGGCTAAAATTTTAAATTTTTTTTTGGGCTTTGCGGTTCTCGCAGGTGCCCCATTTGCACAATGTGAGAACCTCGCAGGTGGCTTAAGGCTTACCTGCGAGAATTCATCATTCTTGCAAGCCCCGTATGGGCTGCCTGCGAGAATGACAACACGCATATAGGGCCTAGAAAAACATCTTAAAAATGGAAATTTAACCAATGAAATGACAAAATGAAACCATGAAAATGTTAAGGATGAAGAGCCTACCTTAATGTAGTATACGACTCGCTGAGTGGTCTCTCGTAGCTCCCACAATCTAATGTCGAACTCGGAGGGTAAAAGAGGGGTTTTTTGGAGCTCAATAGTGGAAATGTAAAATGGTGTGGTAAAAAAGAGTATTTACTCCTTTTATTGATTTTTACTATATCATTTTGGTTTTTATGATTATTTATCAATTAAAACCCTAATCCCTAATGTTATATTGAGTGTAAACTCTTGCAGGTGTGATGACTTGGATGATCAAATATCGGGATATGGACATAAGTTTTTCTTTTTACATCGTGTGTTTCGATTGTTTTTTATGGTTTTTACATAAAACCTCGAGTGTTGTTTTTGTCCGTTCTTGCGCTCGTTAATACATGAGAACGTGGTCGAGCATACTTTTATCACTTTTTCGGGCTCAATAAGGTTATACGAAAAAGGAACCCCCTGGAGTCCTCTTTAAGCTCTTTTCAGACTCTCTAAATATGAAAAGATCGCCGAGCGACTTTGCTATTTTCACACTCGATAAAGTATTTGAAATAAGCGTCTGGTGAGCAATAATTTATCTCTTTTTCGGTCTCGTCCAGACTATATTACGAAAAAGGAACTATGAGAGTTCTCTTTTAAGTGTTTTTCCAAACTCTATAATCTTGAAAAACCTTCGAGTTTTCTATCTCTGGACTCGTTAAACAAACATTGACAGACCCGTGATGGGACCGAACCACTCCTTCTTAGGGTTCGTTAAATATACTCCAAGGGATTCATTCGAAGGATGAGCTTACATCAACAAGCATATGTTATCCTCCTCAAGCTTGCGTAAAAATAAAGAAGTACACGCCAGAAATGGTGGGGGAAAATTTGGGAAAGGGATATGTTTCATTTTCGTATAGATTGGCAGTAAGTGTCGCTCTTGAACATGACACCCCCTATTCATCATTTGAAGTTGGTTTGGGAAATCCATTTGTCTCTCATTCAATTTTCTACAAGTTCATTCCCTGTGTTGTCTTTGAGTCAATGCTGCCAAATCATTGGTCATGTCGTTCATATGTTCAAGAGAAGTCCATCTGAAACCTATTTTGAGTTGGCCATCTGCAGTTGTCCATTCTCTCCGTGTCGACCTTCCCTGTGTCTGGTCGAATTTGCAAAATACTCTATTTCACCTTCAAAATCTGTTACTCATTTCATGTCATTGATGGGGGATACATCAAGGCCCTCCTGTGACGATTTTTGTTCCGTCGACTTCAGCTCTTTATCTGAAATCAAGACTTAGAAATTATTTGGTACCTTGGAACTTGCATGCCTCAATGGTAGGTTTCCTCGCTTTCGACAGTGGGTTTACATCATTGACCCCTGATCGAAAGATTCCATCGGATGTTCAACATCAACTCATTTATTCACACTCGATGGATTGTACTATGGTACCTTGGGAGTCATTGACATCAATGGTGATTTCCCTCGCACTTGTTAACGGTTTTATCATTGACCGATAATCAAGTGGTTTCTACCATGTTCAACTTCAACACATGTAATCACATGGTTAGATTTGTACTTTGGGCGACAAGATTGAAGACCTTGGATGTTATCTTTGTGATCCAGGTTGCGATGGAGTATGTATAATTTGCGACACATAGATCCACTGTGTATGTTTCATGGCTATGTCGTCTTGATTTGAAATTTCTCGCATAGATCCACAGTGTATTCCAGTGGCTATGCTATATTTTGACGTCATGGATCCACAGTGTATGATTGGTGGCCATGACCCATGTCTATAATGTCATCAGTCTATGATCTAAGTATGGGAATGCCTACCTCATAATTGGTATATATGATATTCTGTAGATGCTTGGGTGTTCGCAGGTTTCCAATTAGATGTGCTCCTGGTTCTCGACACACACATGCAACTTACAAAGTATATCGGCTGTCACTGGTTCCAACCTCATACTTTGGGGGGCATTCTGTTACCCATGATTTTGGTCGTCATGATGATGTATTGATGATGGTGTATTCAGGCTCTTCATTAGAACTTTCTCCTGAGAAAAGTTACCTTCATCTCTTTCCAGAAATCACATTTTTTGAGGACTGTTCGCAGGCTGCTAGTATATTTGCCTGCGAGAATGCATGATTCTCGCAGGCTGCCTTAATCCAGGGTGCGATAAGTTCACACTGTTTTGAACTGCTAGGGTGCGAACTCTTTCTAAAGAAGGGAAAAATATGAATTCTCGAGGCTTCTAGAAAGGAATCTTCTAGAAGGATGAGATGGCATTCGAATGGTTATCCTAGTACTGGATTCCCTGATATTTTGGGATCATTCTTATCCAAGTAACCAATTCATTCTCTCCTATATATTGAGTTAATTCTCATGGAAAATGTTAAGCAAAAAAGGTTAAGAAAGATTCATTGGAGAATTGGTGAAAGACTGTGTGAAGGATTGATGCTACAGCAGCTAGGAAACTCTAGCAAGTTTATCAAAGGTGGTTGATCTTCTTCATGCAAGTGAGCAAGTGTGTGTGTTGGAGCCAAGGGCCATTGAAAGGAAGTTTGCAACATCAAGGATCAGGTTGTAATATTTTCTTTCCATTAATATGATACAGTAATATGTCCCTTTCCCATAAAGTTAAGTCCACTTTATTGTATAACTCGATCATATACATAGATTCATTGTTGAATAGATTGTGCTTTCTTCACTTTGGTTGGTTTGTATTATTTTGGTCTTGACTATACGAGAGTATTGGAGCGAAATAGGAGAAACAAAGATCAAAGGAAGTGATAATAAGGTATGTTCTTCATTCTTGCCTCCTATTTAATTCAATAGTTGAAATCTAGGGAAAGAGCCATATTCTGTCTTGCTTTGTTCTAGATCCAGGTGGATCTAGGGAGATCGGTTTGTGTCCGCACTTACAGATTTATCCAATAACAAGTGTGGTCCATCTCATGTACTGGTCTGCATAGTTGCCAATAGGGTAATATTGTTTCTTTACTGCATCCACAAAAAAATCCCAAGTGGGCTCGACCCCAATATATTCCAGACTCCTCTATGGAAATTTTCTCCAAGTAAGTTTCCCACCAATGTTTTACATGGGGGAGAGCCTTAAGGAGTGTGAAGGTGATATTTTCCCTATCGGAAAAATTATGAACAGAGAAATAACCTTCTAATAGATTTAACCATTTGTCTAGGGAATATGCATCTATCTGACCTTCAAATACAAGAATATGAAAATTAACCTGTACCTTGAAAGGAGAGGTGCTTCCAAAGTGGTTGTTTGATGAAAATGCACTCGTTGCTATTGAAAATCATTGAATGATGTGGTAAAAATTCTCCATCATGTTGTCCCTCTGTCGCTTGAGAGCTTTCTGAAGAAACATATTGATAGGATCGTCCATTCTGTCGTTTTTATTTTCTTCCACTATGGAGGGTTTCTTGGGCATGTGAGAGAGATTGCATTCAAGAGAGAAAATATTGAGACCTAAATTGCTATACTCCGACCTCGTCGAGGACATGCACTGAAAAAATGATCAAGAGAAGCCTGCTCTGATACCACTGATCTGGATTATTTTCAACACGAAATGAGAGCAGAGATATAATAAAGAAATGCACAGATTCGTGGATATCCAATAATATAACAAAAATGTATCAAATATGCAACCATAATCACAGAGATACAGTAATACATGATTTCTATTAATGAAATAAATGTACAGAGACTGTAAAAATACAGAGTGAAGGACTCGCTAGAATGGTGGCAGCTTATCTCTAAGAAGAGATGTGATGACTACTCAGATTCACAACAAGATGATTACAATGAGGCTATGAAGACCTTTTTACAATAAACAGGAATTTCAAAAACCCTAGACATCCAAAAAACCCAACCCTAGGAGATGAAGCTCCAAAAGTCACGTGGGCCCTGTTTGGGTAAGTCAATACATCAACTTCTCGGGGTCGTAACTTTTGCATACGATCATCGTTTGACACATATGATACATCGTTAGAAAGTTTGATCCAAGGAATACAAATATTGGTAGATATTATAATGTTTTAGAATGCACTAGTATTCACCGAAGTTTGAGGCCCAAAAAACATCACTTAGGGCCTTAAAACGGCTCCAGAAGTCCAGGACCCGAAAAACTGCCAAAAAAGTAAATTGTGCTACAATTAAGGAAACTGAAAAATTGAAAGAAACAATGGTGGGGGTCCAATTGGAATATGTGGGTGGCCACCAATATCCACCTGGATAGGAAGTAATGGTCTCCATTGTGTGGATTTCCCGGGGGAGAGAGGGAAGTGTTTGCTGAATCTGAATCTTGGTGAGTTGCTTGCTTTGGTGGAGATGTCATGCTGCTCAGTTTGTGGAAGGCTGTCACGAATCTGTTGAGGCTGAGTCTGTTCAAAAAGTCAAGCTACATGAGAGGACTGTGTGCAAAAGGAATCTTTGCGCTTTGTTGCAACCTTGTCGACCTGCTTCTATTGGATAGAAGGTGCTTGGGGCGAGGCTGTAGTGGTTGCAGTTTCCTTATGTTCCCCTTTTGAACATATTGTGAAGAAGTTGAATTTTTCAGTATGACATACTACCTTGCAGCACTATTTAGGTGGAACAATAGTTAGAACTACCTCTAGTATTATGTAGAGATGACCCCCTAGAGAAACAATGACACTGCAGGGTCACGACTCATAAACAATATGACATCTCCACATATATGGCTAGCCCATGAGAACATCGTAGAAATCCAGTGGGGAAACATCACATAATACCTCATCCTTGAAGGGTTGGATGCCATATGACAATCGACACTACTGGTTGAGATGAAGATCTTGTCCCTGGCAAGGCCACTCTATGTTGTACGGTTGTGGGTGTGGTGTTGTCCACAATCCCAACTGTTTTATGACCTCTGTTTAGATGAGACTCTTCTGCCTTCCTCTATCAACAATAAAATGCAGTGGGTTCCCCTTCACCCACATCTGTGAATGAAAAAGGTGCTCCACCTCTTCATGATCTTTTGGTTCTTCTAGTTGAATTGGTGCGGTTGCGACAATAGCAGTGGGATCTGCGTCGACGATCTATCTTTTACCAGTATTTTTAGAATTAGATTCTAAATCAAGTTTTGGCTCCTTGTATTTTATATCAGACACAAATGAATTTTTTGAGCGACATTCATCGGTGTTGTGCCAGGGGATTTTGTGTAAATCGCACAATTTTCTGGTGTTTTTCTTTTTCTTCCCGTGACTCTTCTTTTCTTGTGGCTTGGACTAGTTTTCATGAGACTATTTTTCATGGTAGTCTTTGTCATACTTTGGTTGTTGTGGACTTACAGACCCGAAATCTCATTTTCTTTGGTGTTTAAATTTCTCCTTGATTTTAACAACATATCGATAAGCAACACCGAATGATGAGATTTCCATAAAATCAATTTCAGTTTGGATGTATCTGTGTAGAGCCCCACGATTTTTTAGAACCAGATGTCATTCAGAGTCTTTGATACCCAGCTTGGTGCGCAAGGTATGGAAGGTATTGGTGAACTCCGTAATTTCTCGGCCCCTCTCTTGCTGTAGTGTGTTCCATCTCATGTACTGGTCCTCATAGTTTCCAACAGGGTAATACTTTTCCTTTACTGCATCCACAAAAAATCCCAAGTGGGCTTGACCCCATATATTCCAGACGTCTCTGTGGAAAATTTCTCCCAGTAAGTTTCCCACCAATGTTTTCCATGGGGGAGAGATTTAAGAAGTGCGAAGGTGATCTTTTTCCCATTGAAAAAATTATGAACAAAAAAATTGTTGGGTATGTGTTATATTCTTTGCATGTGTGTGTGTGTGGGTGCGTCAGATACGACGACTACGTCTGACGGTCCCTTTTTTGCTATTTTTAGCGGATTTTGCTATTTTTAGCTGATTTGTAAATTAATCCCGGATTAAGGGATTAGAGTTTTGGTATCTACGGAATACCTAAAAACATTGTATATATTGTATGGCGAATGGTGAAATTCGATATAATGAAAAGAAAGGTTTTCCTGGTTGAGGGTTTCCGGTAAAGATCTCTGTGTATTCTGTGTATGAGCCTTTGATTAATTTCTGTATTGCTTAAGAATATATATGCATTGCTTTACTTCGCAGGTTTAAAACTTACATGTGGTATCAGAGCACGTTTTTGGCTTCATAGGGACGCCTTTGTTGCTGAGGGTTTGGCTCGGTCTTGATAGATCA
>ML790765.1:65247-77987 GCA_009831015.1 Picea engelmannii | reverse complement strand
CCCTGGATTGTTGACTATATAATCCCCTGGACCCCTGGATGCAAAGAAAACAACAAGTGGGAGAATGTTGGGTATGTGTTATATTCTTTGCATGTGTGTGTGTGTGGGTGCGTCAGATACGACGACTGCGTCTGATGATCCCTATTTTTAGCGGATTTTGCTATTTTTAGCTGATTTGTAAATTAATCCCGGATTAAGGGATTAGGGTTTTGGTATCTACGGAATACCTAAAAACATTGTATATATTGTATGGCGAATGGTGAAATTCGATATAATGAAAAGAAAGGTTTTCCCGGTTGAGGGTTTCCGGTAAAGATCTCTGTGTATTCTGTGTATGAGTATTTGATTAATTTCTGTATTGCTTAAGAATATATATGCATTGGTTTACTTCGCAGGTTTAAAACTTACAAAAATAAGCTTCTAACAGATTTAACCATTTTTTTAAGGCATTCGCATCTATCTGACCTTCAAATATGGGAATACAAAAATTAACCTATACTTTGAAAGGAGAGGTTCTTCCAAAGTGGTTTTGGATGAATATGCACTTATTGTTATCGACATGTGTTGAAGGATGTGGGAAAAATTCTCCATCATTTTTTCCCTCTGTCACATGGGAGCTTGCTCAAGCAATAGATTGATAGGATCGTCCGCTCCTTCGCTTTCCTTTTGTACTACCATGGAGGGTTTCTTGGGTGTGCGAGAGTGATTTTATTCAAGAGAGACAAGCTCGAGACCCAACTTTCTATACTCGGACCTCGTTGGGGACATGCACTGAAAAATGATCAAGAGCAGCCTACTCTGATACCAGTGATCTAGATTATTTTTGGCACGAAATGAGAGTGGAGATATAATAAAGAAATGCACAGAGATATCACATATATCCAATAATATAACATAAATGTATCATATATGAAACCATAAACACAAATATACAGTAATACACAATTTCTATCAATGAAAGAAATGTACAGAGACTGTTAAAATACAGAGTGAAAGAATCGCTAGAAAGGTGGCATCTTATCTCTGAGAAGAGATGTGACAACTACTCGCATTCACAAGAAGATGATTACAATGAGGCTCTGAAGGCCTTTTTACAATAAACAGGAATGTAAAAAACCCTAGACATGCAAAAAACCTAACCCTAGGAGATGAATCGCCAAAAGTCACGTGGGTCCCGTTTGGGTATGTTAGTACATCAACTTCTTGGGGTCGTAAATTTTGCATACGATCTCCGTTTGACACATATGATACATCATTAGAAATGTTTATCTGATGAATACAACAAATAATAGTGAATATCATAATAGAGAACAAACTAATATTCGCCGAATTTTGATGCCCAAAAAATGTCGTTTAGGGCCTTAAAACTGCTCCGCAAGTTCAGGACCCGAAAAACTGCCAAAAATAGTAAATTGTGCTACAATTAAGGAAACTGAAAAATTGAAAGAAACAATGGTGGGGGTCCAAGTGGAATAGGCGGGTGGCCACCAATATCCACCTATATCAAAGTAGAAAAGAGGAGTCATCATAAAAAAACTTAATGAATTTATACAACCTTAACTTGTGATCCACCTCACCAATTGCAATGATGGAATTTTCATGCATGTCAATTACTGAAACTGAATCTGATGTAAGTTCAACCTTTTTACCTTTCTGAGTGATCTGATAAACTGAGAGTAGATTCATATAAATCTTTGGAACATGTAAAACATTCTCAAAACTGCCATTATGGAGTTCCACTCTCCCTTCTCCTGCTACTGCTACTAGACTATCATGCCCCATGAGAATAGAGGTTCTTGAGCATGGAATAAAAGAAGAGAAAACTTTCTCTTTTGCTGCCATATGATGGGATGCACCAGAATCTATAATCCATGAATCATATGAGGAATTAATAGCAACAAGAGCATGATGATTACCTTTCTTAGGAGCATGATCTTCTTCCTTCTTCTTCTTGACTCCCTCTCGAATGAAGTTTCCAGGGTTGTTTTGTTGAAGTGCCTATGCCATAAGATCAATCTATTTCTTCATGAATGTGTATTATTCATGATTTGGTTTATTGCAGTAAGTACACTTCTTTCCTTTCTTCTTCTTCTTGGAATTTGAAGAGCCTTTGGAACTTGAAGAATAGTTAAAGGGTTTGGAATATCCCTCCTTCTTGTTCTATTTCTCCTTCCTGTTCTATAAGGATGATCCTTTTCCATCATGCATGGTGAGTGCATTTGCTTTGGGATATGAATATTTTTGTTTTCTCTTGTGTGAGAGACTTAATGAATTGAGCCATCATAGGCATTTTCCAATTTTCTGCCAGAATGGAAATTGGAGACATGTACAATGTATTCTGGCCCTAGCTTGGACAAGATTGTTAGAATAATTTGTTTCTCTTGTGTAGACTAGTGAATACCACATTCACCCAATCTCAATGTCAAATATTTAAATTTAGTAAATAAATCTTGTATATTATCAAAACTTTTAGGGTCTAAGGTATTCAACTATACCTCAAGCATATGACCTTGAATCTCATCCTACTTTACAAAGACTCCTTCCAAGGTGGTCCAGATCTCATTTGGAGTCTTTCAAGAAGAAATATGAGACCATAAATCAGTGGAGATTAACTCAAGAAGTATTCGTGTGGCCTCATCCTTACATTTCACCCATATGGTCTTCTCAAGCGCTAATGTAGGTTTTGTTTCTATCGCCATCGTCAAATTATACAATCCTTTTCTTTTGAGTTGGAATGCGGCCATCATATTCCATTGAAAATAATTGTATGGTGTGAGTATTATCACTAGATTTGATTGAATAATTTGCATCGTCTCCATCCCTACTATTGATTATGAAAAGATCCTGAAAACCCATATCATGGATTCCGAGATATGACAGACAGTTCTATGTCAACTATAGATATGATAAAAGAACTATATCTCCTAAAATATGGTGTGGTTTTTCGATATTTTTGGAGAGCATGAGCATCCCTATATTATAGGTCTCTGGTCAAAATTTCAGCTTGACCCAGATCATGGATTTTGAGATATGGCTATTTTACTGCAAAAAATCAATTTTCTAGAGGGCAGATTGAATCATCGCACCCTAGAGAAGGATATACTGCGACTATGCTAAATCATTGCACCCTTGAAATGGATAGGGTGCATTGATCCCAATTTTATAGAGGGAAGAATGAATCATTGCACCCTGGTGAAGAATACAGTGCAACAATGTCGCACCTTGGATGTGTAGAGGCTGCGTCGATTCCTGAATATTTTATTTCATAATTTTGAGTGCAACTGTCGTACCCTAACAATGGATAGACTGCGTCGATTGACCATCACACCCTAACAATGGATATACTACGTCGATTTTAATTGTTGCAACTTTCTATAGGGATAGACTGCGACTCTGGTGAAAACTAGGGTTACTCAATATTTAAATCCTCTTTCGCTCTTCTTTGGCTTGTCTGGTTTGCTCCAAGCATCTCAGCTCTGATACCATGTCAATGTTTCATGAAAACCTGCACAAGAGACCTAGCTAAAGCATACACAAACAAATCTTATCAAGAAAAGGAAGAGAGATACAATATGAAGAATGATAATCAATGTATATTATGATCTATTCAATGAGTGAGTGATATTCACTCATATAGGCAATGACATCCTATATTACAAATGCATGCATAATAGTGATGATCTAAAATTAGAAAGTCTAAAATAGAACTAGTGAGTTAACTCCCACTGAACTAGTGTGTCAAAAATAGAAATTTCTCCAACATATCTTAGATGCATCGGAGGTGGTGCTTACTATGAATTTAACACAAGATTCACCATTTTGGGGTGATTAGAAATGTTCTTGTGCACCACGTGGAATTGGAAAAAATTAAAAAAAGTGTCAAATTTCAAGCTAAATTAAAATTTTAATTGGATGAAAATTCAAATAGGAAGGTAATAAAAATCTTACTTGGACTCTTATGTCCTGAGAAGGCATGGTTTCATTGTTGAGAGGAAATGAAAATTTGTGGTAATTTTCAAAATTTGGAAATCTATGGAATCTTCCAATGGAGTTATCCAACTCGCTTTAGAGCACGAAAAGAAAGGAATCTTTGGAAGGAGGGTGAGAATTGGTGCTTCTTGAGAGTTTGGAAGCATGGAATGAAGTGTAACAATGAAAATAGGTCTGTTAATTTTTATTTTATTTACCCTACCGCAATGCGCTTGACGACATTGATGCCCACCTGGGCATAATGTTCAACGACACCAATGTGCTTTGATCGATGGTTGTTATTTTTATCATAATGTATGATGATTCTTCTTAACATTTAAGCATTGGTGTGTATGTACCTTAAAGGCACATCAATAAAAATACCTATGCAAAAGACTTCATCTACCCGCCGTCGCTATAAATAGAGAAGGGGTATATTTTTTGGGGAGGTTTCGTAAAAAACATCGCAAAAAGGTGTTCTCCTTGTAGTGTGGAATTTCCAATTAAGTCCATTTATAAAACCTCTGTATGCTTTCTATTCGGTTTTTGGGTTCCATATCTGGGATCCAAACTTTTTATTTATTCCCCCTTTCAGAAATCCCAGATTCCTGACATCATAGATATCAAGGTTCCTCTCATCTCGATTTCTCTTAGTTTCTCATGTTCCAAGGAATCCATATCCAACCTTTCCATAAATTCTCACTCAATGATTTCTTTATATTTCCATATTTTCACTAGACCACCATCTCATAGATCAAACTGAAGGGTTCCTTCCTATTTGGGATTAAAAAATTTAGAAAAATTCCATTTTATTGAAATTCCTATATTCCCTACAATCCATATTTTAGGATTCCTCTTGTCATGGTTCCGATCAATGGTTCATGTGCCCGAACTTATCTGGATTTGGATTTCCATTCCTTACCTTGTATAGGGATTTTACCCAATCTTTGTTGGCTCTACAACTTGCTAAATTGATTTAGATTTTGGGCTTTCTATCTCGACCTTCCATTACAGATATCATGAGAGGAAAAGGGGATCATAAAACTCATATTTATTTGCATTCATACCCATTGACCTTAGTTTGTGACCTGTAAGTTCCATTTATGTACATAGAAAATTCATAACATTTTAGAGGGATTTAAACCATGACTTTCTGGTTACTTATGAATACATTCATTCCATTTCCTATTTTAAGAGACTTATTTTATTTTATAGGAAAATGAAACATAGAGATACATTATTGTTTACACAGGAAACATAGGGCACACATCCCACTCCTTTTCCTCACATGTTTCTACATAGAACCATATAAATCAATTAATTGCAGAGATCATGACACAACAATATTGAAAGGTATAAAAGAGAGTACAAAGAGAGACTTATCTGTCACAAACTGTCAACCAACCAACTGTCTAAGGGTGAGAATTTTCCCACTCAACCATAGGCTCAGATGCACTATTCCCCTCTATAATTTGGTCACCCCCATGCTAGGCCATGATACCACTAGGCGAATGCCCAATCTTTCAAAGAAATTGCAAGTGTGAAGGCCACTCTCCTTCACAACAATCACTGGAAGAAATCCCTTTACCTACCAAACTTAGGGCCTCCACAAATATCTTAGTTTACTTTCTAGAAGGTTTCAATTACACAAGGGAGTCCCTTCATTACCTCTATAATCCCTCAAATCCCTCCCTTCTTAGTGCCACTTCCTTTCAAGACAATAATCAAATTTACATCCCCCTATTCTTAGGTCAGGTTTTGGGCTTTCTTTGCCCAAGTTTCACAGTTCTCTCCCTTTGACTGCTCTTCTTGTAGTATTTTCCTCAGCTCGTAGCACTCTGGACACTCTCTCTCGTTCTTGCCAATTTTCCTTGAGATCTCCAAATCTCTCTGCTCTCTCTTGCATATCTACTTCCTTTCTCCAATAAGGTTCTCCACATGCTCCTCTCTTCCTTCAATAAGAAGGAACTCATGGGTCAATCATGGAGACTAAGATAGGTACTCGGTTGTACCCTTGGCTGACATTTTTCTGTTTTCCTAGATAATCCTCCATGCCTCCATTCATTGTGGGTGGTTGGTGTGCAACTACCAACCCCCGTTCAATAACTAATTTTGCTTTGAATGTAGGAAATAGGGGAATAATTGATTATTCTCAAAATAAATAAATCGAAAAGGAGGTTTGGGATTATTTATCATGATGAACCCCCCTTCAGGCCCCATCACTATTCCTTCTCATGGTATCATGGTCAGTACTAATGCTCCACACTTCAATCAACTAGTTTGACTTTTCTTTTATTTTGTATATAATTTTAAGGTCATGGCCAAGCCAAACACCAAATTGGTGTATGGGACCCCTTTGTTTATGGGACAAGGGACCCGCCCCCCCCCCCCTCCCACGCAGGGATTTGACTGCTAAAATCTACAGAGGTATACATAACATACCCCCTCCGGTTTTGAACTTGTTATAATATTATTATAACATTTATATACTTAATATTTATAATCTAATATATTTATTTAATAACAATATTATTTTATATGTCAATTGTGTTTAGCTCGTGTTGTTTTTGGATTGAATGTTATCCTCTTCACTCATTCTATTTTTATTAATGACAAGTCAAGCTCATTATGAGTAAAATTGTTGAAATTATTTTAGTTTTCCCAAAAATTGTTACCTCAAATTTTTGTTTTCTTCATAATATTGTGTTTTTGATATAATAATCATTTTAAAAATTTGTTATTATAATTTATTTTTCATAAAATGTTTATAAATGTTGGAACATTAGAGATTGATTTTGGTCTCAGTAGATATTAACCATCATCATCATTAGTATAGTATAATATTAATATTAATATTAATATAACTTTATTGATTAATAAGAAAATTTAATATAAGTTAATACACATATTGTATTAATACAATGTAATATCATTTTTAATATAGAATACCGTTATAGTATAATATTTATGTTAATATTAATATAACATTTTGATTAATTATAATTAATATAACTCACTATTAATTATAAGACATATGATCAAAGACACCAACTCCCTAGACATTATGATGACTTCTTGTCTCTACATGAAAACATTGGAAATTGCAATCAAATTGGAGAGTGTTAGGATATTTAGACACTTAGGAGTTAGTAAATATCAACTTGGTATAATGTGTTGTTAGGAAAAAGTGTGTTTCTTGAGAATGCATTAATATGCATTTGTAGTTAGGTAATCTAATGGTCACGATATATTCCCAACATGAATTGATCTGACAGATCATATTCTTTTGTATCTTAACAACTACATTGTTATGTGGATTAACACTTGATTAGTCCATGATATCCATTTAAAGAGCATGGAGGGTCATTTTCCAATGATTGATGGTGAGAAACTCTCTTCTAAATCAATCTGTATTATTTTTCTTTTGTATTAATAAATTGCTCAAAGTGGCCACATTGGATGGGGCCTTAGATGTCTCCCCATAGGAGTTTTACCATGCCAAAACATCGGTGTGTTGATATTTGATATGGTTGTGTGAGTTTTTAATCAAGGTGTTCATCCTCTGTTTGAATACTTGTGTTTTCGAACATGATATCATAGAGAATTTAAAAACCCTCTCTCATTGTAGATCGAGATCGGGAAGTTATGTTGCATCATCTCTATTTTTTTTCCATTTTTGTACATTTTTCGAGTTGAGAGGACTATTCCATTATGTTTGGATAAATCGTTTCAGTTAGTAACATATTTTATTTCACTCGAAAAGGTTTTTATTTTCCCAAGATATGGCTATTTCAATCGGATCTGGAGGTATAAAGCCTGAGTACACCCTTTTAAATTTTTGCAGAAATAATATTTTAGTTTTATTTTAGTTTTCTATTTTTTATTTCTAGGTTTCTACTCTTTTTTATCTATGTATGCTCTTTACCCTATGCTTTGTGTGACCTTGAAAAATAAAAAACAAAACTAAAAGGGTTTTACTGTCTGCATATGCTCTTTGTCGTGTTCTTTGTATGATCTTGGTAAATAAAAAATAGAGAGAAATATTGTATTTTTTGGGTAAGCTAATTGCTATCCAACCCTTGTGTCATCGAGAAACAATTTTTTTTTTTGTGTGAAATTTTTTTTTATGAGCATGCTCTCCAATGCCATCTTCCACAATAACAAAAAAAGATACCCCCAATCCTCCTAAATTATATAATGTGTTTTGCAGTAGCTCACTTGGTTAAAAGTTTCTTTATGAAGTAAGAGGTCTTGATTTCAAGTTAAGATATTTTTTTTGAAAAAGTTCATACATCCATTTTAAAGCATATTTCACTTAAATTATAAAAGTGAATCACTATAAGTAGTTTTAGTATTTTATTTTAAGATGTTTATTTCACATGTAACTTTAATTTATGATGATGATGATGGATAATGTACATTGAGACCAAATGGACCTTAAGAAAAGAAAGAAATTACTCATATTTCTTTAAAATGTTATTTCAATGCTTAAAAAACATTAAGAAAAGCGTTCCAAGGTCACTAAAGTTTTGATGACATAGAAGGTTAGGAAGGTCCATATTGTGACAAATATTTGGAAATTGGGATCTAATTTGGGTATACACATGGAATTCTAGGAGAAAGTGATTTCCATATTCAACCCTCATGGTGTCACAAAGGTGATAGATTTGTTTCTTACCATGGTGTTTTGGGGATTGTACAATGCCCAATTTCACTATGCAACGTGTGATAATTAATTCTTATTTTAGCAATATTGATTCTCTTCTTTACACTAGTCAAAATAGAGAGATACATTTGATCTTCAAGGTTAGGGTTAACCACCTCCTTATAATATCTTATTTTTATTTTATCCTCTAATTATTTATCTCACCATAAATTCTCCTTGAATTTAGCTTGTACAATATTTTTAATATCATTGGTATTCTAGAAAATAACTTCTTCTTTTATTCCCCAATGATTTCTAAGCCAAGACTTGCCATCATGATTCCATCCCCGCTTGAGCCATTGATGATTTTGGCTAGAGTGTGAAGCAATTTTGGGGGGCCTCTTGTTATCCATGTTGTATATATTGTTCTTGTACATTAAGTACATAATCATAGTTGTGTTCTAAATGGGGTAAAGGCTCACTTCAATGAGAAGGATAGGATAGGGTGTATTTCTATTAATTTTGAGATTATAAGTTATAAAATTATTTTGGATCTACTCTATATTTCTCTAGGATTATCAAGAGATACTACATCCCCAAACTTCACATTCATATATGATAATACGAGTGGAAAGAGTATCAAAGAGGAGTTTTTTCTTATCCCATAGCCAAAGGTAGGCTAATTTACAATTATTTTCAATACCATAATAAGCTTTCCACCCTCCATTTATCCTTTTTCTCAATTCTATAGTTCCAATTGATCTTGTGATAAATATAGATTCTAATATACTTGTACGAAGGCACTTCCTCCAAGATATTATTGTCATATACAAAATTATCATAGGTGATATTATTGGATTTATTGATAATAACCTTTGTTTTGTTAGTGTTCATGGTCATACTTGTACTAGAGAAAAAGTCCTTGAGGATTCTAAGTTGCTTACTAAGGTCATAGGGATTCCTTTCCATAAGAATAATAGTACCAACATAGAGAAGAATGATGATTACTATACTAGCAAGAGTTGTTCCAACACAACCTGTGACTTCCAAACAATCTTGTAACTTGTAAATTTAAATGCCAAAAGGGTATGGAATAGGGGACAACCTTTCTTGACTCCTATATTGTAGTTAATTTCTTCTAACCAATCCTTACTGCTCCTAAAATTCACAATAATATTCTCATACAACCTTACCACAATAGCTCTCATCCTTGAGGGAACTTTTATCTCTTCTAACCTATTCCAAAGGTTGGTCCAAGGAACAATGTCAAAATCTTTCCTAAAGTCAACAAAACAACAAATGAGAATGGTTTTATTATTGCAACACTCCTATGCAATGGTCCTAAGCGTGATAATGTATTCCATAGTTGAATAATAACCTATAAAAATAGCCTGACCTTTAACTCTTTTTCTATGGATTTCTAGCCATATGCTTATTTTCTTTTCCAAAATACTTACATATAGCTTCGATAAAATGGGGCTAATAATAGTGGCCATATAATTAGAGGGATTGCTTTTATCCCCACTTTTTAAAATAGGTACAATGAGGCTTTGATTTCAAGGTTTCGGGAAGCCCTGCTTGACTACTAAATTGAAGAGCTTATGTATGTCAGGGATCATAATAGGCCCTCCAATTTTTAATATTTCATCTTGGTAGTCCTCAATGTCCTTATATTTCTCGTTTGAAAGTCACTTAACCCAAAACTTTATGTCTTCTATAAAAAAAACATCATCTTCTATAGAAACTTTTGGAATTTTGTCTAGGACATTACGATATTCGTAAATAGTTTTTAAGGTAGAAATTCCATTATGTCAAGTGAATCATATCATTTTATTTAGTTTTATGGGTTAGAATTTACCTCCAAAATTTCTTTGGATCTAGCTTAGAAAGGTGCAAAATATTCTCTTTCTTTCTATTTATCTAGTGCCATTTTTTTCTTTTAATTAGGGCTTTGTATCCATTAATCTTATCATATTTTAGAGAGTCATTACAAGCATCCCTGATGGATTTTATTGAAATTTTACACTCATTACAATACCAAGGGTTGAAAATTCTATTCTTCTTTTTACACAACAATTTGATAGATAATTGTTTTATGGAGGTAGAGAGTATTTTTGTAAAATTATGATAGATGTCTTCAATATTGTTTTTATATGATATAAGATTTAATTCAGTGTCTAATTCCTTTAAAAACAGATCACCTTTATTTTTTTCAAAAAGTAGATGCCTTTGGTTATTAGAGTTATCTTCAAGGGGGGTTTTGTGCATGGTAAAGTTTAGAGTTGGGGTTAAAGGTATATGATCAAAGTTAGGCTCATGGTCATTTAAAAGGTCAAATTTTACTATTTGGTTGTAAACAGGGATATCTCATATCACATAGTCCACAACACTATTACCCAGCCCATGGATACAAGTCACCTGACTAGATTTTGGCCACTTCGTTAGACCATTACAAATGATTAGATCTTGAGAATTTCAAAGTTTGATTAGCTTAGTACCATAAAAATTCTCGGTCAAGTCTTATAGATTTTTCTTGTATCTATTATCTAGAACAAGGTCCTCATCTAGCCATAGAGCATTATGGTTGGAATCATTGCTTAAGATAATAGTTTGATTACTTGCAGTTCTAGCATTAAAGTCTCCTAGAAGGAGGATACTACATTTGTTTCTTAGACTGTAAATATCGTGTTCTAAGCTTTTATAGGGATAATTTTTATCTAGATTGTTTTTTGTATAAAAGGTAGAATTAATAGGCACAAAATAAAAAATTGTTATATACATCTTCTTAGCATTGATATCTGAAATCTCCACCCAAATGAACTGATTGATAGGGTCTTTTTTTATGAAGACAAATGTGAGGAGAAATGTTTGTTCTTATGTAACAAGCTATGCCTCCAACCCCTCTATGGGTGGATTTATTGTTCCATGTTGACCAAAAAATAAATCCATATATGTTAGGGACCTTATATTCCTCATGGTCCCAAGTTTCAGCTAGAAATATAATATCAATTTCATTTGGGATCCAACTTAATATATGCCCTTTGTTCCAAGGAAATCCCCGACACTTCCAAGAAAGGATCTGAAGTATCTCAAATTTCTATTTATTGTTTTCATTTTGGTCTCCATCCCTAATAATAGATTTTCGATTCATAATTATTTCCCATTTTCCTTCCTTTGTGGCTTCCTTTACCTTTTGAACCTCCTTCTATAATTTAACTTGATCTTTTGGAATGAAGTCTTCATTTATAAATATTTCAGGCCCTTTTAAGGTCGAAGTTTTACTAAGTATGTCATATTTATGAGAATTATAACTTACCATAACCCGAATCAACCTTTCTTTATGTTCAATTATTTTACCCACCGTTTTTGCTTCTTTAAGGCTAATTGATTCAATTTGTGATTAATTTTTTAATTCCTCCTTGAGTATTGCTAATGTGTCATCATATTTTTGTTCTTTTATACCAAAAATTATGAGGTTCAAGGATCTTTTGTTACACTTATGGTCTAACTCTATTAGTGTATTCCTTTTCTCTTTGATATGTTTCATATCTGATTTGTGTTCCATGCTATTTATGGCCAAATTGTTATTTATCTTGTCTTCTAGCTCTTTAATCTCGTCCCTAAGGTTACTATTTTCATCTACCTCTTCTTATAACACAATTAACAACTTAACGAAAACTCTACCGGTAGTACCCCTTTTTTGTAGTGGTTAAAATTCAAACCAATTTATCCCCGTTGCATTGACAATTGATATCATTGTGGACAAATACTTTAAAATTGGCCCTTGAATCGAAAAACGATGCTATCAATAAATACAAGTTTTTTTTTGGAATCAAGATTATAACTTAATTGAAACTGTGGCCTCAACAATGACTACAATCATTGATAAAAAACTCAAAATTGGCTCCTAAATCATTGTTTAAAAATTATTTTTATAATCTTTTAAAATTTACATTAAAAAAATAAAGAAATTAAGAAACAAAATTTAAATTGAGACTTGGTTTTTTAAAAAGTAAAACAAAAAACAATCATTTTTTTTTAAAGAAAAACTGTAACTAGATTTTTTTATTTTTTAAGTTTAAAAACAAAATTATAAAAGAAAATTAGAATAAAACTTAAAAAATAA
>ML790765.1:47783-60495 GCA_009831015.1 Picea engelmannii | reverse complement strand
TTAGATATTTTTTATTGATTTTTTTTTTTAATATTTGTTTGTTTTTTAAAGTTTTAGATTAAGATTTTTTAATATTTTTTTATTTTAGATATTTTTTATTGATTTTTTCTTTTAATATTTGTTTGTTTATTTTTTTCATTTTTTTGAGGATTTTTTTTTAATTTTTTTTTTAGCTATTTTTGTTTTTCAATTAGGTCGTAAAGAGGTATGATTTTAATATTTAGAAAGAAACATTTTGTTTTATGTAGCATCATTTTTTTATTTAGGTGTTTATTTTAAGGTTTTTCTAAGCTACTATATGAGTTTTGAAGACTATGCTTGAAAAATGTTGTAATTTTGACCCTGTTAGAAAAAACGGTGCTATCTGTAGCACCATTTTTTGATTTGGGGGTTGATTTTCATGTTTTTTATGCAAAAAATATGGGTTTCAAGGGCTATAGTTCTTGTTTTGAGGTCATAGTTCTTGTTAAGTGAATAACTTTGTTTTCTTTCATCGCTTGTTTTTGTTCTTGGTTGCTTTTTTCTGTTTCTTGTAATCTAGCCTCCATTTTGTGTAGCTGAGCCTCAAACCCTAATAATTTATTGTCCATCTGTATCTGAATATTATCTTTGAAGGATTTATATTTATTATCAAGCATTGCTACTAATTAACTTTAAATTTTGGCGTCTCTCTCTTCTTTATGTTTTTCTATTGATTCATGCAAACTTTTTTCTATTGATTCTATAGATTCATGCAAACTATCTAGGGTTAATTTGTTAGGCCTTCCTCTATTATATTTAGGTATCAACGTTGAATTACTCATATTGAAAATAAAAATAAATAAATAGAAAATTGTGAGCAATATAAACTTATTCAACTTGGATTGATTAGCACTGTAGGTACATCCATCAAAGCCTTAGTACATCCAACAAAGCCTTAGTGGTCCAACAGAAAGATGAATCCAGGAATCCAAATAAGAAACATCCTTGCCACAAAAATAAGAAAATCAAGGGTCCCAAACCCTCTCTGGCAGCTTCCGCTCCTAATGGTTATAAAGGAGAAAAATATATAAGTAAAAAGATTCACACAAATTGTAACTTTTGTGGGAAAGATGGTCATGTGGAGTCCAAATGTCTTAAGAATATGGAAGCTTTAGAAACATCGATGAAGAAGCATAACATCAATATTGATTATTCTTCTTCTAACTCTTCTTCTCATGGTCATGCACTTGTTTCTTCTGGTTTCTCCTTTAATGCAATTTCTACCTTTTCTTCTAATGAGTGGATTATTTATTTTGCAACATCTTATCATATGGCTAAGGATACATCCATATTTTATGCTCTTAATGAATGTAATACCAATAAAATATTTGATTGTGATGATAGATCAATTAGTCTTGTAGGGTTTGGAATATTTCAAGTAGAGAATGGTCATTTCAATGATGTATTATGTGTTCGAAGTCTTTCCTTCGACCATCTATCATTGTATCAAATCACTCATTTAGGTGAAGCTAAAACCGTATATTTTTCACTTCATCGAGTTGTAATCAAGGATCTAAAATATCCTAAGCATGTTCTTGCAACTAGAATTGTTGATAATATTACCAGGTTGTACAATTTTGAAAACTTTGGGTCATCATATTTTCCATTAGTTTTTGTTTCTCATAGTGATGACTTGAGCAAACTTTGGTATGAGTGGTTTGGTAATATAAACTATCGCTCATTACAACAACTATGTAATCAATAGATGGTAACTGGTTTCCTTTTGTTTCTTGTAGAGATGGTGTTTGTTTGTGTTCTTGACAAACACCATCGGGACAATTTTGACAAATGTGCCTCTTGGCATGCCTCGCCTCCTTTGAAACTTGTTCATAGTGACTTGTGTGGTCTATTTTATTCTCCTTCCTTTTCTGGGTGCAAGTATTTCTTAACTTTCATTGGATACTTTTCTAGACGCACTTGGGTTTACTTCTTAAAACTTAAGAGACAAGTTTTTGGCTTACAAGGCCCTTGTATAAAAGTAATTTGGACATTGACTTCAAAGGTTAAGAAAAAATAATGGAGGCGGATATGTGAACAATAAATTTACAATTCATTGCACTTCAAAAGGAATCCAAATGAAACACACTATTATGTATGCACCACAACAAAATGGTGTTGCCGAGAGAAACAATTGCACACTAAAAGAAATAGCTAATTGTATGATCCAATATAAGGGTGTAAGTATTAATTATTGGGTGAAAACCATTAACTGTGCAAACCACAAAGGATTCAAAAAGTATAACACTAGAATAAGCATAGAATAAAATTAAGCCATATGTAAGTCATTTTTGTGTATTTGGCAGTGGAGCATGGACTCACATTCTTGATGAGAAAAGGAAATACTTACAACCTAAAAGTGAGAAGTGTATTTTTGTTGGATATTTTGAAGATGTCAAAGGTTACAGACTTATTCAACCTCATTCCAATGAAATTATTATTAGAAGAGATGTTCAATTTGATGAAAATCTCTTGGCCTGCGAGCCTAATTCGACATTTGTTCCTTCTTCGTCCCATGAGCCATCTTCGAAATTTATGCCTTGTTCTATTCCTATTCAAGTTTCTTCTTCTTTAGATAATAATAGCGAGGATGAAAATCCACCTCCCCATATTCACCTTCCTCCAAATGAGTCCGTTGAACATGAACGTACACCAACACCATTGCTTCCTAGATGGATCCATTCAAAGAAACTAGTGATTTTGTCAGTGATCCTTTAGATTAGTGTCAAACATGTTCACAGTTCCAATGAGATTCTTCTCTTTTGTCTCAAGTTTTAGAGACTCATAATCTAGAAAAAATTGCAGAGGCTTCAGGTCATCCAGATTGGGATACAACAATGAATGAAGAGTATCGCTCTTTAATGGAAAATAATACTTTGGATCTTGTATCTATACCTAAAGGAAGAAAACTTGTCATATGTAAATGGGTCTACAGAACTAAGTATGCATTAGATGTAATTGTTGAAAGACACAAGGCTCAGTTAGTTCCCAAAGGATTCTCTCAATTTGAATGAATTGACTATAATGAAACCTTTTCCCCCATATCCAAAATGAATTTCATCCACCTTGTTCTTTCCCTTACTTTCTCACATAAATGGGAGTCCCATCAGATGGATGTTAAATCTTCCTTCTTGCATTGGGATTTCCAAGAAGAAATATACATGGAACAACATACTCGCTACGTTCATAATGAATCTAGCCTTTTATTTCACCTTAAGAACTATTTTTATGGTATTAAGCAAGATCCTCGAGTTAGGTATGCCAAAATGGAAAACTTTCTTCTTGATACCATCTTTTCAAGATGTCATTTTGACTCTAATGTCTATACCAAGAAAGTAGGAAGCCATCTCATAATCCTTTTTCTTTATGTTGATGACATTATTTTCATTAGTAGTGACCAAAACTTTTAACCGATGTGAAATCCATCCTTAAAAAAATATTGAAATGACAAAATAAGGCTATTTGCACTATTTCCTTGGCCTCCAAGTTTTGCAAACAAAGGAAGGATTTTTTATTTCCTAGTCTAAGTATGCTTGTGACCTTATTCACTTCTTTCACATGGAAGATTATAAACCAACCCCTTCTCCCTTCCAGTTTAGATTAAAACTTTTTTCCACCTGTACCTTTCCTAAAGTTGATGACACTTTGTACCATTAGTTAGTTGGTAGCCTCTTATACTTGACTCATACCCATATTGACATTTCCTTTGGTGTTGGTCTTGTTTCCAAATATATGCAAACAATCCATGAAATCCGTTGGAAAACAACTAAAATGATACTTCAGTATGTTTAGGGTACAGTTCAATTCAAGATACATTACAGTCTATGGGGGAATCCTTTATTGGTTGGTTTCATTTATTTAGATTAGGTTGACAACCTTGATGATCTAAAGCTACTGCAAGTTATGTTTTCAGCCTTGGTTTAGGACCTCTCTACTTGGGCCTATACGAAAAAACATGATATTGTTATTTCTTGAGAAGAAGCAGAGTATTGAGCAACAATTAATGCAATTCAATAATCCTTGTGGCTTCGACAGATCCTTTCAGAGTTTATCTTCTAGCAACAACATATGAAAACCATTTGGTGCGACAATCAAAGTGCCATCAAGCTCGCCAAATATCTAGTCCAACACCAATGCAACAAACACATTAAGCTACACATGCATTGCATCATAAAGCTCATTCATGATCAAGTCATTGAAGTGCTCTTCTACCCTACAGAAGATCAAATCGCAGACATTTTCACAAAGTCTCTTACAAAAGTGAAGTTTTTCAAACTTCGATCTATGTTAGGAGATCAGGAAGTTGTCATTAAGGGGGGATAGACTCTAATGCCTCCTTCCTTCTCCTATTGTTTCTCCTTTGTAAATCCTTCAATCCTCTCCCAAGTTGTTCTTGAAGGGGGATGTTAGGATATTTAGACACTTAGGAACTAGTTAAGATCAACCTGGTCTAATATGTCGTTAGGAAAAAATGTGTTTCTTTAGTATGCATTAGTATGAATTTGTAGTTAGGTAATCCGGTGGTCATGATCTGTTCCTAACATAGAGTGATTCGACAGATCATTTCTCCATGATCTTAATGACTACATTGATCCATGGATTAACACCTGATTGGTCCATGATCTCTATTTAAAGATCATGGAGGGTCATTTGTCGATGTTTGATTGTGAGAAACTCTTTTATAAATCTCTTTTTAATATTTTTATTTTGCATTAATAAATTTCTCCAAGTGGCTATGTTGGTTGGGGTAATGGATGTTTCCCCATAGGGGTTTTACCATGTGAAAACATCAATGTGTTGATCTTTGATCTAGTTGTGTGAGTGGTTACTCAAGGTGTTTATACTATATTGGAATACCCGTGTTGTCAAACATAGGGGGTGATGGAACTCCTCATGACTATTCACATGCCTTCCCCTTCATTGCATGAGCTCATTAAATAATTGTAGTGAGTGGTAATAAATTCTGTGGGATTTTTATATTAGGGATTTGGTGTATTTTGGTTTGTAGCCCTCAACGTTTTTTGTTGAATTATCTTCTAGCTTAGGGGTTCTCTCAAGTGTTTTTTCCTCGTATTCAACCCTGTTTGGTCTAGTTGTGCAGCTTTATGCTCGTTCTATATTCAAGAATCTCTTCATGTTAAGGTGCTTAGCCGACTAGGAATTTTTTCAATCTATTCTTGGGTAGAAGTGGCTTTGTATTAGATAGTGTTTGTTATCGATTGGGTGTTGAGTTATGTATTTTACTAGATTTATTTAGGTTTTTTTGTGAGTCCAGTTGGTGGGTGGTTTTTCAAATTTTCAGGCCCTCTCACTCTAAACCTTCTTCCATTTTACGTTTCTTTGTGTTGGGTATCTTCATTTGGGAGTATGGATACTTCTGAGCATAGAGAAACAAGAACGTCCTTGAATAAGATTTCATTTGAGCTTAGTATGTTGTTATAAAATTGGAGGATCATATGGAATCAAAATTTTCCCATGAGGAAGTGAGTTTGAAAGTCTTGTTGGTCTAACCTAAGAGGATAATAATCGTGGAGGCCAAGTTGAATTCCTTCAAGTAGATTTTTTTTTTTTTTTTTTCAATTAAAAATTTGTCATGACAACAACATAAAGAAACCCAAGTAAGACTTACCAGGATACTAAAGGGACTGAAGCAACAAAAAATGAATCTAGATGATTTCTGACCTAGTTAGTTTCATTTTTTTCCAATATATTACAAAGTAGTTAAAATTTTGGGGCGTTTTGTAAGTTTTTCACATATCATCATAATATTTTTGTAACATATGATGAGTTATCTTCCGATATAGTTGAATATTTGGATAGATTTGGATTTTGCATTGTATCGAGATGCTTGACATGCTTATAATGTATCTTTGTGGATTTCTAGTAGTGTTTTATAATATAAAATCCCTTAGTTCTAGTTTAAAAAATAAATATATATCTATATTAATATAATTTTATTAATTAATAACAAAGTTTTATATAAACTTTGTTCATATAAATATATGATATCAATTATTTAAGATATCTTTATGTGCTCTCGAGTGTTTTCTTCTAGGAAATCATAGGTTCAAATCTAAAGAGGGTAGGATATGTATATTTATGTAGACTTGAGTTAAATAGTTTAATCGTCACCTTAAAAATAGATTATTATTATTATTATTAAAAATTATATTTTAAGTATATATTTAAGGCATTAATATTTTTTTTTCTTATATTATGTGTTAAATATACAAACAAATTTATAATGAATGTGGTTGTTACTATTTATTTTAATCCTTGAGGTGGAAGAGAAGAATTATCTTACTACAATAAATGTAAAGGTAAGGATTTCAATTGAAGGATTTGGAATGTATAAAAAATTAAAAAACTTAACATATCACGAGTGTCTCAATTTTTTTGAGTAACCAATGCACGCCAGTTACAATAGACAGGTGGTGGGTAGTGGTTAATCATTTCCTTATCACTCTCTTTATTTGTAAACATTGGATCGCCTTTGAGAGCTCTACATTTGGTAAAAAAAGAACTTGAGGATGATTTTCTATCTTATTTTTTGGTTTTCTTTTGGCTGTAGATGTTGTTGAGTCCCACTCACCGAGCCATAGTCATGGAGTACGTTGCTAGAGGGGTGTCGTCCGATCGCATTTGTAACGTCGGGTGCTTTAGCGAGGACTGAAGTATATATTTTAATTTGTTCTTCTCAAAAGGAAGGGATTGCTTCTAAGAACAACAATTGATTTCAGGAGTAAGCTATTACTCAGCACATATTTCCGTGGTTGTTTCTTTCGTGTCCCTTGGATAGTTCTAGAAATATTGCCGTGGTTATTTCTTTAACGTTCCTTACTATTACGGCTCTTTCTTTAAAATTTGTGCTTCATTCTCGGCCCAAATTGATTATCAGAACCCTGCAGGTAAGGATTTGATATTGTTACCTCTCGTCGAATAAATATTCATCGTACAAGCATACACATTGTTTATAATTGTGTGACCATAGGGTTTCCACACAACATCTCTAATTGTGTGTCGTCGAGGTTTTTGTTTCTGAGATGTTTATCCCAACATAGTTTCTCTGTATGTGATATTAATTGGGGTTTACCCACTCGAAGAGAAAGATGACCCCACAAACTTGCAGAAAACAATACACATGAGAGTAGGTGTTTGGGCAATCTAAACAAGGCTTTTTCTTTTTAATTTGCATTTTCCTTTTATCTTTACTTTTGCTGCCTTAAATTTTTGTTTCTTAGTATAGTTCTATGTTTATGCATTGTATTGCATTTAGAGAATCACCATTAGGGGAGCAAGGCATCACTTATGGTTACTCAAGAACTTCTCTAGGGAGATTAAGGAAGGGGTTGATGTAGGCTACCCATAGAACTTCTCTAGGGAGCTTAAGGAAGGGGCTGATGCAGGCTACCCACACGATGTGTATATCAATGCACCCAACTCGACACCCAAGAAAGAGTCTCGATAGAAATGATAGTGGTAAATCCATTTTTGCGACACTTGCAAGGGGTTTTGTATTAGAGATGTAGCTAGATTGAGGGTTTCAATGGACTTGTTTTTAGTTATTATGTTTCCACATACTATTACGCTTAATACTCTTGTAGGTTTAGAAATTTATTCACTAGGATGGCCTTTATAGTTGAAATAAGGGATATGTGATGCGAGGACATGGACATATCGTGAGATACAACATGCATGTTCTACATGCACGAGTTGAGTTGTTGTAGGCACATTTCATGAGTTGAGTTGTTGTAAGAATATTTCTTGAGTTGAGTTGTTGTAGGAATATTTCAATCTCATGAGGTGAGCTACAACTAGCATGTTCTACATACATGAGTTGAGTTTTTCTACATGCATGAGTTGAGCTACAATCCATAATTAAAAAATTTCAATCATAAAGACAACTTTAATTCATATACAACAATATAGTACTCTTAGTCTACAAGCATGCCATATGTATTCCAAAGCATGTCCATATGTAATAATACACTTTTATATGCACTATGAATTCATTGTCAACATGCCTACTAATGCATTCTAGCTTCACTATATGCATCCCACATCATCTCCAATATGCTTTCTAGTGCATATATGTGTCCAAATTCTTGTGTTTTGTGTCTAGCCATCCTTGAATCCCTCTAGATCCTTACGTCCATGTGTAGTCTCATTATGCTAATTTGTGTACTACTATTTTCAGCCAAGTCCCACTTGGCCATCTTGCAATTTTAGCCAAGATGTCCTATTGGCAGTTGTCTCCCTTTATGCAATCATGCCCTACATTTACCTTTCTGAAACCTTCTAGCACATTGAAATGATGTTCTTTATATCATTCCATCACCTTGATACTATGACATCCTCCAACTAGGTTACCCATTAACATTATGGCATCCCTTGACATTATATCTAGTTTTTTTTTTTTGTTAATTTGTGCGGGACCTGTTGGCTATGCGATTAACCTGTGGCTTGAGAAACCGCGACTCAGGGGCATCTAAGCCGTCAAAATCACCCGGGGATCGCACTCGGCCTGAGCCACACCAACCCTTAACATGGTTGGATTTTTTGTCCCCGCGGGTTTCGAACTGATGACTTTAACATCACGGAGTGGCTTAACAACACACTCCATCACCGACTGTCCTACACCTCGGGGACGACATTATATCTAGTTATCTGTTGGCTTTGCTCAATTTTAAAATACTTATTTACACTTCATGGGGTGATTCACTATGATTCCCTATTATGTCCACTAAAGACCAATATGCTCCCATGGGATGACATATTTCTCCATTGTCTCTTTCAAAGTGAATGAACCTTTATTATTTCATCCCTTGAATTATTTGCATTTGTTCCTTGCTTCCACTGTGAAGTCTGATAACATAAGTGAATTCCTTGCTCTAAATACTTTTAGAGATATTTTTTGATTCAACTATTCCTAGACATTCATTTTCTTGCACATAGATATGACTCCCCCATCCCATGAGTCACACATCACTTCATTAAATCCTTATCCCCTTTATAGAAAAAATTTCATCTATCAATAGATTTCTTCCTTCAAGGCTAAGGAGACATTTCCTTCTGTTAGCAATACCTTGACACAACACTATGTGCTTGAGTGTTCCCATTCTCATCAACAATATCTTATTATTAAAAAATCAAACCCTTTTATTTCCAATCCTTTCACTTCCAAATGTGCCTCCATACCATTAGATAGGCCCCTTCATGAGCATTTGTTGATCCATATTATTTTTGGCACAAAATGAGAGCGGAGATATAACACAGAAATATTCAAAGATATTGCAAGAGAGACAACAATATAACATAGATATAGTGGAAATATAACAAGAGCCACAAATATATGGTAATACATGATTTCTATTAATGAAATAAATGTATAGAGACTGTAAAAGTATAGAGTGAAAGACTCGCTAGAATGGTGGTAGCTTATCTCTGAGAAGAGATGTGATGGCTACTCGCATCCGTGAGAAGATGATTATTACAATGAGGCTCTAAGGGCCTTTTTAACATAAGTAAAATCCAAAACCCTAACCCCGGAAGATGAAAATCCAAAAGGTTTGTGGGCCCCGATGGGGGTAGTTGATACGTCAACTTCCCAAGGGCGTAAGTTTTGCATACGATCTCCATTTGGGGCACTCAATAGCTCCTTGGAAAGATCTATCCGAGAACTACAACTTTTGGGTGAGCAATCCCTGTTTTCTCAAAAAACATCGTTTAGGGCCTCAAAATGGGCCCAGAAGTTAAAAACTGCTAAAAATAGTAAATTACCAAAATTGCCAAAAACATGTTTTGGGCCAGTTGGAGAAGGTGGGTGGCCACCGATATCCACCTGGATCAATCCTCCCTCCTTAGGAAGAAATGGTCTCCATTGCGTTGAGTTCCCGGGGGAGAGGGGAAAGCGATTGCTGAATCTGAATCTTGGTGAGTTGTTTTCCTTGTTGGAACCATCACGCTGCTTGGTTTGTTGAAGGTCGTCATGAACTTGTGGCTGGAAGGGTTGGACCTTTTTAACCAGTCTGGTTACATGAGATGACTGTGTGCAGAAGGAATCTTTGTGCTTTGTTGCAACCTTGTCGACCTGCTTCTGTTGGATAGAAGGTGCTTGGGCCGAAGATGTGGTGGTTGCAGTATCCTTTTGTTCCCTTTTTGAACAGATTGTGGAGAAGATGAATTTTGTAGTATGAGATACTACCTTGTGGCATTGTTTAAGTGGGGCAGTAGTTGGAACTACCTCTGGTATCCTGTAGAGATGACCCCCTAGACTAATAGTGACACTACGGGGTCAAGACTCATAGATATCATGGCGTTTCCACACATATGGCTAGCCCAAGAGAACATCACAGACATCCAGTGGGGCAACATCACATAATACCTCATCCTTGAAGGGTTGGATGCCATATGAAAATTGACATTGCTAGCTGACACGAAGATGGCTTCCGCTATCAACAATAAAATGCAGCGGGGTCCCCTTCACCCACATCTGTGAATAGAAAGGCACTCCCCCTCTTCTGGATCTATTGGTTCTTCTGGTTGAATTGCTGTGGTTGTGACAATAGAAGTGGGGTCTACGTCGATGATCTTTCTTTTACCAGTATTTTCAGAATCAGATTCGGAAACATGGTTCGGCTCCTTTTCTTTTATCTCGACCACCAATGACTGTTTTGAGCGACATTCATCGGTGTTGTGCCAGGGGATTTTGTGGAAATTGTACCATTTTCCGGTGTCCTTCTTTGTCTTCCCGTGACCCTTCTTTTCCTGTGGCTTGGACTGGTTTTCGGGAGACTGTTTGTTAGGGTTGTCTTTTTCATACTTTGGTTGTTGTGGATTTGCAGACCCGAACTCCCGTTTGTTCTGGTGCTTAAATTTTTGCTCAATTTTAATAGCATATTGATAGGCAGCACCGAGTGATGAGATGTCCAAAAAATCCATTTCAGTTTGGATGTATCTGTGTAGAGCCCCATGGTATTTCAGAACCAAATGTCGCTCAGAGTCTTTGATACCTAGCTTGGTGCGCAAGGTATGGAAGATATTGGTGAACTCCGGAACTGATTGGCCCCTCTCTTGCCGCAGTGTGGTCCATCTCATGTACTGGTCCTGATAGTTTCCAACAGGGTAATATTTTTCCTTTACCGCATCCACAAAAATATCCCAAGTAGGCTCGGCCCCATATATTCTAGACTCCTCTATGGAACTCTGCTCTCAGTAAGTTTCCCACCAATGTTTGACATGGGGGAGAGCCTTAAGTAGTGCAAAGGTGATCTTTTCCTTGTCGGAAAAATTATGAACAAAGAAATAACCTTCTTGCAGATTTAACCATTTATCTAGTGCATCTGCATCTATTTGACCTTCAAATATGGGAATATAAAAATTAACCTGTACCTTGAAAGGCGAGGAGCCTCCAAAGTGGTTTCTTGATGAAGATGCGCCTGATGCTATCGGTAGGCGTTGAAGGATGTGGAAAAAATTCTCCATCATTTCGTCCCTCTGTCGCGTGAGAGCTTGCTCAAGCAACAGACTAATAGGATCATCTGCTCCGTCATTTTTTTTTTCTTCTGCCATTGAGGGTTTCTTGGGTGTGCGAGAGCGATTGTCCTCAAGAGAGACAAGATCGAGACCCAACTTGCTATACTCGGACCTCGTCGGGGACATGCACTAAAAAACGATCAAGAGCAGCCTGCTCTGATACCACTGATCCGAATGATTTTCGGCACGAAATGAGAGCGGAGATATAACACAGCAATATTCAAAAATATTGAAAGAGAGACAACAATATAATAGAGATATAGAGGAAAGATAACAAGAGACACAAATATACGGTAATACACGATTTCTATTAATGAAATAAATGTACAGAGACTGTAAAAGTACAGAGTGAAAGACTCGCTAGAATGGTGGTAGCTTATCTCTGAGAAGAGATGTGACGGCTACTCGCATCCATGAGAAGATGATTATTACAATGAGGCTCTAAGGGCCTTTTTAACATAAGTAAAATCCAAAACCCTAACTCCGGAAGATGAAAAGCCAAAAGGTTTGTGGGCCCCAATGGGGGTAGTTGATACGTCAACTTCCCAAGGGTGTAACTTTTGCATATGATATCCGTTTGGGGCGCTCAATAGCTCGTTGGAAATATCTATCCGAGAACTACAAATTTTGGGTGAGAAATCCCCTTTTTCTCAAAAAACAACGTTTAGGGCCTCAAAATGGCCCCGAAAGTTAAAAACTGCTAAAAATAGTAAATTACCAAAATTGCCAAAAACATGTTTTGGGCCAGTTGGAGAAGGTGGGTGGCCACCGATATCCACATGGATCAATCCTCCCTCATTAGAAAGAAATGGTCTCCATTGCATTGAGTTCCTGGGGGAGAGAGGAAAGCGATTGCTAAATATGAATCTTGTTGAGTTGCTTGCCTTGTTGGAATCGTCGCGCTGCTTGGTTTGATGAAGGTTGTCATGAACTTCTGGTTGGAAGGGTTGGGCCTTTTTAACCAGTTTGGCTACATGAGATGACTGTGTGCAGAAGGAATCTTTGTGCTTTGTTGAAACCTTGTCAACCTGCTTCTGTTGGATAGAAGGTGCTTGGGCCGAAGCTGTGGTGGTTGCAGTATCCTTTTGTTCCCTTTTTGAACAGATTGTGGAGAAGATGAATTTTGTAGTATGAGATACTACCTTGTGGCACTGTTTAG
>ML790765.1:4043-29567 GCA_009831015.1 Picea engelmannii | reverse complement strand
GATGCATTTAATGATGTGTTAATTCATTATATATGATAGCGTCACATGAAAAAAAAAACTAACATCGCAATGTGATGAGCATTTCCCTATCATCATAATGTCATGAAGATATCCCCATTATCACATTGTGATGAAAATAGCCATATTTATGCAATGTGATGAACTTAGTCTCATTGTCGCAATGTGATGAAGATAGCATCTTCATCACAATGTGAAAATAATAGCCTCATCATCCTAATGTGTCGAATGTATCCATGATGTTGCATTCTGACAAACATGGTATTGTCACATTCTAAAAAGGATAGCAACATCGCAATGTGATGAACATACCCTTTCATCGAATATGATGATCATTTCCTCATAATCACAATGTGATGATAATCGCCATATTGTTGCAATGTGACGAACTTAGCTTCATCATCACAATGTAATGAACAAAGCATCGTCATCATAATGTGATGAAAATATCCCGACGTCGTAATGTGAGAAATATTTTGAAATGTCACAACGTGTCAAACATAACCCATTGTCACAATGTGATCTATGCAACCTGATGTCGCATTGTGATAAACATAGTCCAATATTGCAAAGAGATGACCATTTCCCAATGTTGCATTGTAACGAACATAACCCAATTCCAAAATGTGACAAACCTATTCCAACTTAATAATGTTTTAGTAATTACTACATTAATTTCCTTCATAGTCATGGCCATACGAAACCATGATTTATTGGTCAACCATAATTAACCATGGTTATTTTCAATAAATGTATTAACATATTAATGCTTTTATAATGCATTACTACTTTAATAATGTATTATTAATGTATCAATTTATTAGTGTATTAATACGTTAGCATTGTATTAATTAATAATGTATTAATGCATTTATTAATTAATACATTACGTTATTATTGTATTAATATTTTAATTTATACAACATGAGTGGGCTTAGAGGTTGAGAACATCTGTTTCCTCCATGGAGGTCATAGGTTCAAATCCAAAGGGAGATAGGGCATGTATATATATTTGTAGTCTTTAGTAGCAAATCTGTCCATGGAGGGGGTCCCTTGTCCCACAAACAAGGGGGTCTCATAAACCAATTTGGTTCCATGGAAGGGGTCCCTTGTCTCAGAAACAAGGGGGTCTCATACACAAACAAAGGGGTCTCATAGATTATTATTATTATAATGTTTACTTTAATAATGTTTTACTAAATACATTAAGGTCAATGTGTTATTTCTTTATTTATTTGTTATTAATGTATTACTTTATTACCACATTAATACTTCAATAATATATTTAATAATGTAAATTCTAACCTTGTACAATATCTATTGCAAACATATATTCAGAAAAGAACATAAAATATACAATGGCAAATAGAAACATTACACAAAGATTTTTCCCTGGGAAACCCAAACCGGGAAAACCAACATATTCTATATTCATTCATTGTGTTACAATGAATGGGTTTAGATTAAAAGTATGGATGAAAGCCTTGACTTCCGGAACCCCATTGATAAAAGTATTACTCTTTTTATTTATTTATAGATCTTGACTTATCTTATTTTGATGCTTGGAATTATCAAGGGACATTTATTTCTTTGACTTCTTTGTAACAAGTATTTTCTTCAACTCACTATTTTTTTCTTCATCTTAGTTTATAACATCACCCTTATTCTTATGCTTCATTTCATCTTTCCATTTCTCCTCTGTCTCACCATCCTTTTTTGCACCGATAACTATATTAGGGCTCTTTCATTCATGAAGTTAATGAAACATAATTTGCAAAAAAAACTATTTTCTTATTCAATGCTTCATTTCATCTTTCAATTTATACTCTATCTCACCCTCCTTTTTTACACATTTCATCGTTCAATTTATACTCTATCTCACCCTCCTTTTTTACACTAATAAATTTATTAGGGATGTTTCATTCGTGAAGTTAATGAGACAACATTTGTAAATAAAAGTTTTTTTTTTAAAATGATGTCTCATTAACTTCACGAATGAAAGATCCCTAACATAGTTATTAGTGTAATTTGTAAAAAAACGTTTTTTTTTAACATTTTTCTATTTTTCTTGTGGTCAAAAAAGATTTTCTTATATAAATTAAAAACCTTTTTCTCAAATTATGTTTTCATTTCAATCAATATGTAATGACCCTGAACGTTACAACTACATGCGACAAAAAACAATGTAATTTTTTTTAAGACAATCCAGGACAACAATTAATCAACACAACTTGATGATGAACAGAACGCACCCAAATCAGGCAATAGACATCAACGACCCAACATACTAGCACATCATGCAACTGGATGACACATGAGATAATCAAATAGACAATAAAAAGACTAAGCTATGGGACAACATCAAGATCAACCAGGCACAACCACCATCCAATGACACAGGAAACTTGAACCTTCACTGCTAGCGAGGAACAAACACAACAAGAGTTACAACACAAGATCCAACATAAATTACAATGAACATAATGCCCACATCAGGAAGCACATGAATCTGGCTAGGTTATCCTTCACTTCTATCAATCGGGGTGCACGATGATCCCCTCATCAGGAATCATGTTGTCATAAGTGGTAGGTGTGACAGTAACCAATGCACAACAAAAAGTCTCTAGACCAATAACCCAAGAAAAATCCAACGCATTAGGAGACTGAATTAACTATCAAAGGACTTGAAGACTATACCCAAGCACCCAATCGATAGGTCAACAAGAAACGATGGAAATCTGACTACTATACAATCATACATCACATTAAATTCCTGGTGCGACCAATTCTAATGCAAACATACATAAATTAAAATCATCTCTCTTGCTTTTCAAGTCATTTATTAATTAATTAATATTTTATGAACAAAGTTTCACTACAATTGTCATTCACTAACATTTAATTCCTTGTAGAAGCCTAAGTTAATATTTCAACACTATCATTACCCTTCCCAAACATACATGCCTTAGATTGAGATAATGGACACATCCACCCTCTTGTGCATAAGATAATGAGAAACTTGGAAAATGCATGCCCCTAAAATGTTGTATCAATATTAAACCACATTAATTGAAAACTATAACGATCATGTATATAAATACTCCATTTAATTTATCTGAGTGCCTTGAAATCTATAAACTCCTTTAATTCCCTTTTTGGTATCAACAATGATATCAATGTCTAACATTATTATCAATGTCTATCAGATATATGATATCGTAGAGTTAAATATGACAACACTGTGTAAATATCAATGAGATCCATAACTATATGAGAACGTTGTGCAACTATATGATCCATAACTATCAATGATAATGTTGTGTAAATATCAATAACTATAACGATCAATGTATAACTATCAATGTATAACGTTGTGTAAATATCAATAACTATAACTATCAATGTATAACGTTGTGTAAATATCAATAACTATAACTATCAATGTATAACTACCCATAACTATCGATTGATAACTATGATCCATAAATATCATTGTGTAACTAGGATAACGTTGTTTAAATATCAATAAGATATCGTTGTCTATTAATTGTTCCACTACCTAACAATATAAATTATATTGTTGTCCATTAATACAGGTTACTGTTTCTATCACAAAAATCATTTTCCACATATATAAAAGTGTTGTCTGTAAAAAAAATGTTGTCAGTATAAAATTTAAATTCAAAGTTGTCTATTAACACACTAAATTTAATGGTGTCTATTAACACATTAACTTCGCTACTATTAACACATTAAATTCATTGTTGTATATTAACCCATTAATCATTGTCTAAAATCGCTATCCATATATATTAAATTCGTTGTCAACAATAATCAATGTTGCTATTCAAATGCATTCAAAACGAAATGGTGAATGCTGAATGAATTCACTGGTAAATTAATAGGTAAATCATCACATAATTGTTGTGTAAATCATCATGAATTAGCTATGTAAATACTGTGTAAATCAACATGGATTGGGCTATGTAAATCATCACGGATTTGGCTGTGAAAATCATTGCGGATTATCTATGTAAATACTATGTAAATCATCATGGATTTGGCTGTGTAAATCATCATGGATTAGCTATGTAAATAATGTGTATATCTTGTCCTCGAGGTGTAGGACAGTCAGTGACAGAGTGTGTTGTTAAGCCACTCTGTGATGTTAAAGTCACCGGTTCGAAACCTGCGGGGACAAAAAATCCAACCATGTTAAGGGTTGGTGTGGCTCAGGCCGGGTGCTATCCCTGGGTGATTTTGACAACTTAGATGCCCCTGAGTCACGGTTTCTCAAGCCACAGGTTACTCGCGTAGCCAATAGGTCCCGCACAAATAAAAAAACAAAAAACAAATAATAATGTGTATATCTTCATGGATTTTGCGGTGTAAATCATCACAGATTGGGCTATGTAATTCACTCAGAAAAACATTGGGTAAAATGTTGTGTGATTCGCCAAGAAAATTCGTGGTGTGAATGCAGGGTAAAGTGCCAAGTAATTAGTTGTAACATCCTCATCCCTCCAGAGACTGGGTAATGCTACCATGGATAATATACACTTATATAATATATATGCATTTTAATGAATTTAAAAAACTTAATCTCAATAAACACAGAATCATTGCTACCATACATAATCAATGGAACTAACAGTAATTCATATATGCAATAGAATACATGACAACATTCAAGCATCACAAAACATGCATAAAATACATAATTAAGCACATAAATGATACTTATCTTTTAGCTGGAGTAAATTCACCAAATGTGTGCAGACCTTCCATGAACCTCCTAGCCTTAGATTGTGCTTCTCATCACTCTCAACAGTAGGTCACCCCCGAGCTGGGACTAAACTCCACCGGGCAAGGGAATTCTAGGCTTGGCAAGGAGAAAAAGGAAGTTTCACAAAGCAACAAGAAGGATATTTTATCCCAGGAGCCACTTACACCCACAACCCATAGACCCTCATTCCCCACATGCCTTCTCCACCCCAGGAGGATACACCTTCACTAATACAAGTCCATTAGCTAGTAAACCTCCCTTACCTTAGGCTTCAAAAATAGGTTGGACCAGAAGTCTTAGAGTATTGTAGCTGCTACGAGACTCCCATCCAGGAGAACTCACGTCCCAACAAACTCTCTCACCTAGGAGAGTTTCTCATAGGCCTAACAACCTACCTCTTCAACCACTCTTCGAATAAGCAACAGCCAGGTACGGGTGACAGCAACAACAAAAAAAATAATAAGAACAACCGGGTAAAATAGGTATGGAAACCCAAAAAGGCAAAAGCCTAATGCTAAGTCACAACACATCTCATGTGACTACAATTGCGTCGGCTTCACAGGAAACAACACAGGACAAATTCACGGTTTCTAGTTTCAGATATCTATGAGGGTATGTAGAGGTTAGACAACGAAGGTCTCAGGTTAACGTGCAGGATGGGAGAATGGCAGGATGAACTCAGGTGGAGGATGGAAGAATTGGAATCCACCAACATGAGCTGACGCTTCAGCTTTAACTACATGCGCCCAAATCGACACTTGTATTCTTAGAGCTGCATGCGCTCCATTTAGCCTATGTCCCACTTTCCAGGAACTTAGGATAACAAAAACATATCATGTTCACCTTAGTATTTAGGAAATAATATTAAAATATTATTCCTCTAGAGGTAATCCCCCTAGCTTAGCCCCTAGGACCAAATACTTAGCCCCCCCTTCCTTACCCTACCTAGTGGATCTTAGTCCCCCATAAATCTTCTTTGTGGTTAGTCTACATGCAACAATGTTTATATTTTTATGAATGTTCTTCATAATTACGTATACAAAAATCAGACTCATTGGCCTTGACATCTGGCTCACCAAACTAATAAACACAGAAGTCTTTCATCTTATAATCACTTGTCTCACCAGTCTATAAGAAAAATTACAATTCAGAAGGGGCTCCACCTCTGGGTATTACAATCACTTGGTTCACCCTCTCTGTCTACCCATCAGACTTAGTATGATCAGTAGTGTTGAAGTTTAGATTCGTTTCGAACCCTTTGAATAACCCTTTCTAGAATTTTGAGGTGAATTTCGGGTCTCTGTCAGACACAATTGTCTTGGGAACACCATGCAATCGTGCTATTTCCCTCATAAATATATCGAAAACATTAGTTTCCTTGTGAGTAGTTTTTAATCGAATAAAATGGGTAGATTTCGTAATATTTTCCACCACCACCATGATTGAATCATGTTTCTTTCCTATTCTAGGAAATCCTCTGATGAAATCCATTGTCACTACCTCCCACTTCCACTCAAGGATGGGTAAAGAATGTAGAAACCCTACTGGGTGCCTGTGCTCAGCTTTAACCTTCTAGAACTCCATGCATTTGGTGATGTATTCAACAATCTCTTTATTCATACCCGACCAAAACTAATGGCTCTTGACTGTTGCCATAGTTTTTTGATATCCGGGGTGCCCAACATAAGGCACATTATGCATTTATTTCAGAATCATAAGTTTGAATTCCTGGACATCAGGTACGTAAACTTTGTTTTTGTACAAGAGTGTTCCATCAGTTTCAAATTTATAATCTTCCACTCTCTGTAGCATCTTACCTTGTTGTAGATTTGCTACCCATTCCATGTACTACAAATCTGCATTTTCATCTTCCAAAATTTTGCTTTTAATGTCAATTTGGTACATGCTAATGGCTATACCATGTAGTTCATGCACTCTCCTGCTAAGTGCATTAGCCACTTTGTGCTCCTTTCTTTTGATATGCTTGATATAAAAGTCATACTCACAAAGGAATTCTAACCACCTACTCTACCTAGCATTCAAGGTTGGTTGATCAAACAAATAATTCAGACCATTATGGTTTGTCCTCATTTCAAACCTCTTTCCCATGAGGCAATGCCTCCATTTCTTTAGAGCATGAATGACGGCCACCAACTCCAAATCATGAGTGGCATAGTTCTTTTCGTTCTCTTTGAACTTCCTTGACTCATAACATATTACAATCCATTATGGTTGAGGATTCCTCCCAGTCCTTATTTGCATGCGTTTGTACATACTATGAAATCTTCATTCAGATCTACAATCCTCAGGATTGGAACATTGGTTAACAACTGCTTCAATCGCTGGAAGCTTCTCTCACATTCTTATTTCCACTGAAACTTCTTCTCCTTCCTTTGCAAGGAAGTGATGGGGTGAGCTATCCTTGAGAACCCCACAATGAACCTTATTTAATAACCAGCTAAACCCATAAAAAATATGACTTCTAACACATTCTTTGGCATGGACCATTCTTTGACGGCCTCAATCTTCTCAGGATTCACGACTATCCCATCCTTTGAAATGATATGTCCCAAGTAATGGATCTTCTTTTGATAAAATGATCACTTGCTCAGTTTGGCATACAGTTGGTGCCCTCTTAACACATGAAACACCATCTTCAGATGATGTTCATGGTCTTCCTCCGACTTGGAATACATGATGATGTCATACAAAAAGACTATGACAAACTTGTCTAGATATTCCCTGAATATTCCATTCATTAAGAACATGAAAACAATGGGTGCATTCGACAACCCAAATGACACCACTGTGAATTCATAATGACCATACCTTGTTATGAAGGTGGTATTTCTGATGTATTCATCTTTTATTATTACCTGGTGATATCCTGACCTGATATCTATCTTTGAAAATATATTAGCATCCTTCAACTGATCAAAGAGATCATCGATCCTTGGCAGAGGATACTTGTTCTCAAAAATCACTTTGTTCAACTATCTGAAATCGATGCACAATCTCAATGTCCCATCTTTCTTCTTCACGAAAAATACTGGGGCTCCCCAAGGTGACTCACATGGGCGTATATACCCCTTCTTCAGAAGATCTTCAAGATGCAATTGCAGTTCTTTCAGCTCTGGTGTACTCATTGTGTAAGGAGATTTTGATACTGGAGCTTCTCCAGGCATGAAGTTTACAGAAAATTCAATATCTCTTTTCAGGGGTAGTCCTAGTACCTCCTGGAATACATCCTCAAAATATTTTAATACTACATGGTCTTTGATCTTTGACACCTTATCCTCAGTTGCTTCCTCCAAGTGGGCTGCAAATAATTGACAGCCTTTCCTGTAGCACTTCTTCAGCTACATTGCTAAGATTTCTCTAACAGTAACTGCCCTGGGAATTCCTTTGAATGTTCTCCGATTCCCTTCCTCATCCAGGCAAGTGAATGACTTGTTATGACAGTCTAATATGGCGTGGTGTTGGTCCAACCAATCCATCCCAATTAGATAGTCATAGGAACCTAAAGGTAAAATGTTCAATTCAGCTGTCGTGCTTAGTCCATTCATGTCCACTGGACAAGACTTAACCAATTTCTTAACCTTTCTCTTGGTTCCTATAGCTAGATGCACTAACCAAGATTTTCCATGTTTGCTTCTCGACAATTGCAAAATTTCCACAACTCTAGGATCTACATCACTATGGCTAGCCCCTGAATCAATTAAAATACTAAAGGCATGGTTGTTGATCATACCTTCCACTTCAATCATGTGCGACTGATATTCTTCTTGCTTGTTGTCCAGGGATGCGTAGATCCTTGGTACTCTATTACCCATGTCCTCCATTGTTTCTGACTGTTGAACATTGTGGACAGTTCTCACTTTGTCATTTCTGTGGGGGCAATCTCTATACCTATGATTTCCTTTACAGCCCAAACATTCCATAGGTGGCTTTCTTGGCATTTGTCCACCCACTTCATCCTTCTTGGGCTCTCTAAAAACTATCTGTCCTTGAGGTATATTCCTTAAAAAGGGTGGTTTGATTCCCTTTTTCCTCTTCTCCCTCTTAAACTTCTTCTTGTCTTCCCAAGCTTTTTGGAAAATAGGCTTTTCTTTTTGCTGATCATATAAGCATTTTTGTCTCCTTATAGTTTCTTCCATTGTTTTTGGGTCATCATACTGGATCTTTTCACTGATGGAAGATGGCAGTCCACTCATATACCTTTGAAGTTTGACGGTCTTTTCTTTGATGAAGGAAACATACTTCAACAATTCCAAAAACCTTCATTCATATTCATTGATGTACATACTACCCAGCTTGAGTTCAAAGAACTCATTCATCTTTTTGTCATAGTATCTCTTAGTTAAGTACTTCTTTTCAAAATGTCTCTTGAACTCCCTCCAAGTAACATTTTTGTCTCTGACATGTTGTTCTTGCACAAGCTACTCCCACCATATGGATGCATTTCCTTTCATTTGATACATTGTGATTCTCCCTTTAGCATGAGGGGAATAATTATGCAATTGGAAATATTTCCTCATGCCCAGTAGCCAAGTCTCGACATCTTCATCTTTCTTGTGTTCTCCATCGAAAGGAGGTTTAATCTTGTTCATTTCGCCCTTCAGTTCATCCACTCCAGATCTCCTATGCTTTCTAGTAGGAGATGGGATTGAACTACTATGTGCCTCCTTATTGGAATGTTTTGGGGAGTGATGATGATGCCTGCTAATGCTTCTTGTTCTTCTTTTCCTCTCAAGGTTCTTGCAACTCCCTGTTTTGCTTGAGTCACTCTCCTTATCCAACTTCTTTTCGATTCTTTCCAGACTCTACATCAACTTTAAGTTGAATTTTCCTTGTGATCCCTATCTTCCATGAGCTTTCTGCTATCTTCTCAATGAGCCTGGGCATCTTTCTGCAATTGTTCAATGATTTTCATCATATTCCCTTCCTTGTCCATATCTCCTTCGTGCCTATTGGATTTCAATTCTTCCACTCCTAAATAGACATCCATTCCTTTTACTTCATTCTCCAAACTGGAAGAATTATGTGCCTCTTCCATTTCTCTGCACTTAGTGGAAATTCGTTGCAGTCCTAAAACTCGTTGAACTTTGAAAACACGTGTAGTCAACTGGAACTTTTCAGGCCATCAGTCCTTACCAATTTCCACAACATTCATAAACCAATCTAATTTAAGAAAAATGTTTAGATTTCATTTTATTTCTGAGATTTTCTCTACTCTGTAATAATTTTTGGGCACTATCCTCTTCCTCTTAGTCCCCAACCCATTTGATCATGGGCCGTGATAAAGCGCTAAGTCAAAAGGTGCTTACTTGGGCCTTCGGCTTCGGAAAATTTTGAAGCACAACACAACAATCCATCAAAGTTACGAGTTACTAAATTCACAAAGTAGAGTGGATAAACAATCCACATCTACTCAACATCCAATGACTAAAACTTACTATGGAACCTCATGTCTCTGAGTTCTGGGACTTCGGGACTTCGGAGCTTCGGAGGATCTCGCATCCACACATCTGAACTATTAATCTCCGAACATTCCCATGCCACCTTTGGTGACGTTATTACGTCTCATCACCTTGACATTACAAAACTTTTGAAAGTTCTTTATTTCATTCCCTTATGAACCATTCTTTTAGAGTGTCAAGTCTCTGCACTTCACAACTAGCACCTCACATCCACTGGGACCCACGATTTCTCATAGAACTTAACACCTTTCAAATTGCAGGGGAATGCATCCGCGGTTTGGAGTAACCTGCCTTTTGTCCCGCAATTCTTATGACGCTGACATGTAACCCCCCCGGGAAAAACCGTGGTTTGGATTGTGAGACCGCCTTGGATAATTAACTTTCGTGCAACTTGGGTCACCAAAATTCCTTTTTACTATCAATATTGATGTATCATGATAAACGCCAGTGTGGGTCCTCCGACCTTTAACTTCTTTACGTAACCTTGAGCCCCACTAACCCTTCTCATACAAGATGCCACATGGAGAAATACTAGCAGTTGATACGTGGCCCATTCAAATGGGTGACACACGTTGTTAGCGCTGCCGATTTTCTTTCCATTTAGAGTCGATTTTGAGTCATGTCACGCTCCATGAGCCCAAACATGTGAAATCGGGTACATAGCACCGTGACGGTGAAGTCAACAAATGGTCAGTTGGCACTTGGAAATGGGAAAGGGTGTCATAGTCGGAAATTGTATACGTAGTATGAGCATGTCTTTTCCCAAAAGGTTGAATACGGTTAAAATCCAGTTCTACGTACCCCTGTTGAGTCAAATGGTTAATATAAGGTCATGTCAACAAGTGCCACAATTATTATCAGTTAATCATGAGGGTCGAAGGAATGAAGAATTGCAGCATTCGTATTATCCATGCATAGCAATCCGTATCACCTGCACTCCACACGATGAGATTTTCCATGAACAACTTGAAACATATCATCGCCATAAATTCATTGATTTCCAACATGTTTTCCTCTCTCGTCCCATTCGCTATAAATCTCATATGCTCAGCGTGCTCTCCAGTCGTAGAACCTGGTCCAAGTTGTTTTTCATAGTTTTCCCTTTGTTAGTTCAATTGTTTCAGAATTGCTCCCCGATACATTTGTTCAAAGTTACGCATAGGGTATACCTTGGTCATGCCATGGCAGCTCCTCAGAGTACAAGAAAGGGCACACAGAGTGGCAGAATTGCAAGTTCCAAACCTCAAAGCGATTGGGATTCTTTCATGCCTGCAGCAACCATTCCCAAATATGTAGAGGAAACCATTCTTTCACCTATAGAAGAGATCAATTTAAGATGTGGGAGAGTTGAAATAAAGAAATTTACACATAAGAGGGAGATGGTAGGAGCCTCCTCCTCCGAACAGGAGCTGCCTTGGAGGAGAGTTCGGGCGAGAAAGAGCGAGGAGATCACAAAGGTTCGAATTCCAGAAGGACCGCGTGGCGGACCAACAACTGAAGGACTAATCAGGCATGTCACCCACCTAGATATTGTCGGAGATTTGAGCTGGGAATGCAGGATTAGAATAAGGAAGGAAGGAGCCATAGGAACAAATGAGGAAACACCATCTTAGCAACTGAAGTAATCAAAGATGGGTATTGTTGAGTTGTATCAGGAGAATAGGGAATTAAAACAACATCTAGTGACAAAAACCAGAGAGGAATCAAATGCATAGAGTCGCGGAGGGAACGTGGCATGGATGAAAAGGTAGCGTAAAGAGGATCATAACATTATTGTCCAGCTACAAGAGGCACAAAGAATGGAAGAGGAAAATCACACAGAGCATCTCGGAGAGCACAGGGTAGCCGAACAAGGAGTCTGAGTGGCTCTTGCCAGGGGCCAGGGCACAAGGAGAGAAAGCTTAACGGGCAACATTCTTCTTCACAACCATTTTGAGTGATATGAGTCCTCCGAAGCATCTCACCATTTTGATAATGATCATGAGAATTGAAAAACCATTGATGCGCACAACTCTCCAGGTAATAGGTGCATAATGGAAGGTGAAACCAACATTGTAGACAACAAGTTTTGGATAGACACTTGTCCACTGGGATGCATGATGAAGATATACAATGACACTTTTTTCCTATGTTCGATCCTGATCGACGATCAGACCACATGGAGAACCCGAAGGCGGTTGTTAGTAGACATAAATGATTGTTTCCTATTTTTAGATAGTGCCATGCAAAGATTTTTTGGTGCATGTGGCACGGTTTTTCCTAGTCCAGGTTTAGCAGTTAGAAAGCAAGGTAGCCCAAGAGACACCCTCACTTATATATTTCATCTTTTTGATGAAATCCAGGTTGGTTGGATATTTTGAGAAACAAATGCTATTGTATGAAGTCTGAGTCTTGAACAAATTTTAATGCAAAGGTCCTGTGATTTGATGAAAAGATTCTAGTTGTGATAGTCAGATGTATTGTGTCTCTTTGTCTGCATATGTTCTTCCTATTATCTTTTATTTCATATCTCATATTGTCTATTTTGAAATGAATTTTTGAACCCGCGGATTCGTTGTACTGCACCCCTTGTTCGTGCCACTTAGAAAAAATGTTTTCCTCTCAAGCTAACTCTAAACTTGTCCACAACAATGCTCTTGAGTTATTTCTTGTGTTTTTTCTACCGCCACACTTTAAGGTTTACACTGAAGGTTGTTTCTCTCCTATCCTTTCCCTCTCTAATCCAGTCACTGAGTCATCTATTCCATCTCTTCCTCAGACCAACCCCATAGCCCGAGTTTTACTTTTTTGCACCAATATAACCAGAAACATTTTATTATAGGTGTTAAATCTAGCCATTGTTCGCAAATCCATATCTTGTGTGGAGACTGCACCATTTCTGAGAGAGCCCTCTCCAGATCTGAAGGGATAGTTTCGTGTCTCAAAGTTGGTTGGAAAGGTTACCTTCGTCATCTATTCATCAGTCAAATAGATTTATGGAGTGTTAACATTCTGGCGCCCTTGCGGGGGATGAAGTTGAATAAGAATGACAAATGTTGTAGTTTGTCCCCTGAGGGTAACAGAGGGACAAACACCCATACCGGCTGAAACATTTACCCTGGGGAATCCATTCCAAACAAACCAGTAGCCCCCAAGTAACATCATTTAGGAAAACTGGCTCAAAATACGTTTTACACCAGAGCGAATCCTGACCCAAACCCCTCTGAGCCCATATACGACCCAGAGAAGATTTTGGGCAAAGCTATAGAGCAGGTGTCAGACCCATTCTATTTCCTGGATAGAAGTATGTTCTTGCCTAGAGATGACACGAAGATAATTTATTACCTAGAGTTTGATGCCATCTTCGAGCTGACTTTGTTTAGGTCGAAGTCAGAAACTAGTTTGGAGAAGACCATTTTCGACCCGAACAATTTTCGAGCCCTCATGATGAATAATATATCCCAAAATCTGAATCCTCCTAGGGCTATGGCTACTTGATTTTCTCCCCTCATCCTATCGGCCCAATTACATGACTTGCCTGTGAATTACAACCAAAGAATCAGACTCTACGATGTTGAGGGAAATGTTTCTGTCGAGAATCACATGGACTAGTTTAACAAATTTGTCGACCTAGAGGAGGTGGACTACGCAGATGAAAAAATGAGGCTTTTTGCGTAAAGCATTTCGAGATACGTAAGGAAGTGGTTTAAACCCCTCCCACCTGTGAGCATTCAAGACTTTGTAGTATTCAGAAGGTCCTTCCTAAATAAATGGGGGGACAAGAAAAACCCTTTGCAGCTGCTGACGTAATACAATAACAGGAAGAAAACACCAGAGGAAATGGTGCAGGAGTTCTCTGCCCATTTTTTGAAGGTTTATAACTCCATCCCCGTCGAAGTAAATCCCCCTCCTGGTGTTTTGCAGTTGCAGTACGCAGATTCATTCGACAGTGACTTTTCTCTGCTACCGAGAGAAAGGAGATCGACAAACCTGGATGTCATAATGAGTAACGTCATCGAGGTCGAAGTGAACATGATGGCTTTGGAAAAAATCAAACCAAAGTTCAATTGGGGCGAAAAAATACCCCAAAGGGACGCATATTCATTGACATCGTGTTCCTTAGACAAAAAATTAGATATAATGATGAAGACCATGGAAAAGTTGATGGAAATAATGTTTGTGGGAAACAGGCCTACTGTGCGAGAACAAAACGACCCACAACCCAGAAATTAGAATCTTCAGAGAGGTCAGATTCCTCAAATCAAGCAGCGGGACCCAGGTCAACAACAGACGAGACCTCCTTTCCAGAAAAAATATGCAGACAAGGATTTTGACCAATCTTTCAATGACCAGATGCATTGCTGTGATGAAAAAAACCCGTACGTATTCTTGACAAAGAGAAAACATGATCGATACATGAGTCGAAGAAAAGAATTTTCACTGGAAACTGAGGATGGTATGGTACTTGAGATAGATTATGGACCTTCTTGGGAGATGGAGTAATTTAAGAAAGGTTATCAAAATTCTGTCATGCATTTCCAGAATAAGTTTAACCTCTGGAGTAAATATGCACTGTCCGAGCCAAAATAAACAGACTCTGTAAAGAAGCCTGCAACGGATGCGCCTTCAACTAGCCGACTGAGGGCAGACAGTGTATCCAAATATGCAATTGAGGGGATGAATTCGAAGCAGGAAGTCCCCAAGAAATCCCTGGAGATAGGTTGGGAGACAACCGAAAAATAGGTAGAAAAAGACTGTCCCCCTTTCAATTTTGAATACGAAATGGAAAAAATAAAAATCTCCATCCCATTCAATGAGATGATTAGAAAGGGAGAGTATCAGGAACAAATCATTAAAATGGAAAAAAACATGAGGGGCCCTCGATACTCTGAACATTTGTGATGACCACCCCACCATCTTGTTTGGTCGACGCATCGAAGAGACGAGCGATGATGAAGATTTTCCCCCATTTTATGTCACTCTGAAGATCCATGATATGAACTTGCATACTGCCATGCTTGATTCCAATGCATCACATAATCTCATGCATAAGGTGGTCATGGACGAGCTGGGCCTAGAGGTCACCAGACCATACAAGGATCTTTTCTCTTTTGATTCGAGGAAAGTTAAATGTTTAGGCCTAATAAAAAACCTAGTCATATCGTTGGCCCAAATCCCCACTAATAACATGGTCATGGACATAGTCGTCGCATACATACTTGTGAAGTTTGGCATACTGCTCTCGAGATCATGGGCTATGAAGCTGAAGGGAACTTTGCAAATGGATATGACCTACGCCACTATTCTTGTGTTTGGCCATGACAAAAGACTGTACAGGGAAGTACTACTGAAATACATGGTAAGAAGCAAAACGCAGCCTCACAACATCCTATATACATCATCGACACCGAAGTGGGTTCGTCTATTTTCTACAATGATATTAGCTTCATATATGAAGGATTGACGACCACCATGACAATCAACGAGAAAATCACTCAGGAAACCGCAGAGTGTGCCGACCCAAAAGATCGTGTGGAAGACGGGGTGTGGAACATGAGTTTTGATGGTGTAGTCAACCGAGAAGGAGTTAGGGCTAGTATATGGGTGAGCCCCTCTAAAACAAGCACGAAGTTTCATTTATACAAGATTGTGTTTGAGTGTACTAACAACATGGACGAGTATGAAGTGCTTATCCTAGGATTACAAGTTTTGAAAGAGTTAGGCATGTAGAGAATAATAGTGCGTGGAGATTCTGAGATGATCATAAATCAGGTGAAAGGTGTATATCAGACCAAACACCCTATAATGCACACATACAAATATCTAGCTTTGGACCTTCTTTAAGGATTTTCAGAGTACGACCTAACTGCTATCCCCAGAGAAAAAAATCATATCATCGACGCGTTGGAAACCTCAGCCTCAGTTTTCAAGATTCTCACTCTTCTAGATAAAAGATATGAAATGGAAGTCAGGCACAAGACGACAGTACCCGACAACATAAGACACTGGCAAGTGTTTGATGATGATAAACAGGTGGAAAGGTTCCTCCTCATGAGAGATGATTTCACTAACACAAACATTGATGGGGAATACTGCGGTGACGAAGAGGAAGGCGTAGATGTGCACAGTGACAACAACCCTTTCCAGAACCATATCATGGGAAGGGATATAATACAAATGAAGAACAATATTACTCCAAAGGTGTTGGTGCCTCTTGAAAAGTTGTTTGACAAAAAAAATGTGGCCAAGAACCCCAAGATCACCGCAAGCACAAAAGACATGGAAGAATTCAACATCGGGACCGAGGCAGAGCCGAAGATTGGTAAATTATCAAAAACACTCAGTCTGGAGGTCAAGAAGTATTACATAAAACTCATGAGATATTTCTCAGACGTTTTTGCGTGGAGCTACAATGATCTGAAAGTGTATGATACTAAGGTGATCCAACATGTTATCACTCTCAAGGAAGAGCATAAGCCTTTCAAACAAAAGTTGAGACGGATAAATCCCTTGTTTCTTCCGCTGGTTGAGAAAGAGGTAAAGAAGATTTTCGATGCCAAAACCATTGTTTCCTTAAGTTTCTCTAAGTGGATAGCTTACTTAGTACCCATGAGAAAGAAAATCGGTGAAATTAGATTGTGTGTAGATTTTCGAAATTTGAATAAGGTGTCTCTCAAAGACCACTACCCCCTTCCAAAAATGGACTACATCTTGCAAAGGGTAGTGGGATCTCAGAATATGTCCATGTTGGATGACTTCTCAGGATATAACCAAATCATGGTCCACCCGAACGACAGAGAGAAGACGGCTTTCACCACTCTGTGGGGAACGTTCATGTATGCTAAGATGCCATTCAGCCTGATGAATGCTCATGCCACTTTCCAGAGGGAAATGGACATCGTGTTTGCTGATGAGAAGGAAAAATTAATCGTGATTTACCTTGATGACATCACAGTGTATTTTTCCTCTGACAAACATCACCTCGATCACTTGAAGAGTGTTTTCCAAAAGTGCAGAAAGTTCAACATATCACTGAACCCAAAGAAGTCTCATTTCGAAGTGGAAGAGGGAAAGATTTTTGGGCACATCATTTCCAAGGAAGGGATTAAAATAGACCCCAGTAGGGTTGAATGGATCTTGAATATCGACACCCCGCGCAGTAAAAAAGAGGTACAGTCCTTCCTGGGTAAGGTGAACTTTTAAAGAAGGTTTATCCCAAACCTGGCGGAAATCATAAAACATATAACTTGTATGCTCAGGAAAGGAAACGAGATTAATTGGAACTCAGAAGCCAAGAAGTCTTTCAAATATATGAAGGTGGCTCTGACTAAATCCCCTGTGCTATCTAGCCCGGACTTTGTGAAGGATTTCCTCCTTTTTTCATTTTCCTCAGAACAAACTATTGTCAAGGTACTGTTACAGAAGGACGAACAGGATTTCGAGAAACCCATAGCCTACTTTAGCCGGACACTTCGCGATGCTCCCCTGAAATATGACATTATGCAAAAGCAAGCGTATGCCTTAGTAAAATCTCTAAAGGAATTCAGGACGTAAATTTTGCACTCCCACGTCATTGCCTGTGTGCCCAACAATTCGGTAAAGGACATCTTGACTTATCCCGAACCAGAAGGAAGGAGAAGAAAATGGATAGAATCCACGTTAGAATATGACCTAGAGATCAAGAAAATAAAGCTCATCAAGGTTCAGGGTCTCGTGAACTTGATGGTGCAATCGGACTATGATGCGGTAGGCATGAACTTCATTGTCAATCTGTCAGATGTCTCCAAGAAGAAAAATATGCTCAGATACCTCAGCGTTTCATCGATTCGTCATGGTATATAAAAATCCTATATGTTTTAGAGAATATCTAGTCCCCTCCAAGTGCGAGCAAGACTAAAGAAAGATTCCTCAAGATGAAGGCGGTTAAGTTCTGCATTTTGGATAATTCACTTTATTGGAAAGATCCCATAGGACTATTGTTAAGTTGTCTACTGGAAGATGAGGTGAAATGGGCCATACAAGAGTTTCACAAAGGTGACTGTGGAGGGCACCATTATTGGAAGACCACTGCACACAACATCCTGAGGGTAGGATATTACTGGCCGACAATTTTTGCTGACATGTATAAAGAGGTCTCCAGCTGTCACGAGTGCCATATTTTCAATGGGAGGATAAAGCTACAGCCTCTTCTGTTAAAGCCAATATCATTCAAGGCACCTTTCATGCAGTGGGGGATATATTTCATAGGAGAAATAAGCCCATCATCCTTCGCACAACATAAATGGATTCTCACGGCCACCGATTATTTTACAAAGTGGATTGAGGCGGTCCCCACAAATCAACACATCGACGTGGTCATCATACAGTTCCTGGAGACAAAATTTTTGTCAAGGTTCGGATGCCCTATAAATATCATAACAAATAATGCGGTCACATTCAAGTCTAAAAGGATGGATAATATCTGTCAGGACTATAACATAATATTGGGACATTCCACGACATATTATCCACAAGGAAACGGGTTAGCGGAATCCTCAAATAAGAGCCTGACTAGAATCATCAAAAGGCTCTTGCAAGAAAAAAAGAGAGCCTAGCATAAGAAGCTTATCTACGCGTTGTGGGAAGATCGTATTACCACCAAAAAATCCATATCAACACCACCTTTTCAGATCATTTACGACACAGACGCGATCTTCCCTACTTCCCTAGGACCGCCCATCAATAAATTGTTGCAAGAGCAGGAGGCCGAGCCGAATGATGTGAAAAGGAAGATAAATTAGCTGATTCACACTCAGCAGGCAAGGGAACATGTGTATAATCAATCTCAGATCCATCATGAGAGGATAAAGATTTTTTTTGACAAACATTCCAAGAAGGAAAATCTCTAGGTTGGAGATCTGGTGTTGATATGGGATGTGAGAACTGAAGATAAAGGAAAACACAGAAAGTTCGATCACCTTTGGATGAGACCATACAAAGTTGGTGCATACTGTGGAGACAATTCTTATTTCCTGAAAGAACTGGATGTATTATGCCTTGGTTGGGGGCTTGTAAACAACAGGTTCCTCAAACATTACCTGATGTAATAAAATCTGTTTAAGTCATTCATCATTGTAAATAGTCGCTCAATTTGCATCGAGCCAGTAGGTCAATAGAAAATTGAAGCCCGAAGGGAAGTCCCTAAGTTTATGCTGAAGTCTTAGAGGTTGTGTCATTGAGTCCAGTTTGTTTTTTCGTCTGTCGTTTATATTACTTAGCATCTAGACGTCAAATAAAGCCCAATGGTCAAGCACCTAGTCTACTGTTCTTTTCTACCTCACAGGGAGGATATCATCCCCTATTGGAGCGATCTATTAGAACCACCATGTTTCTTTCCATTTAGAGTCGATTTTGAGTCACGTCATGATCCATGCACTCAAACTTGTGAAATCGGGTACGTAGCACCGTGAGGGTGAAGTCAACAAATGGTCGGTTGGCCCTTAGAAATGGAAAAGGGTGTCAGAGTCAGAAACTGTATACATAGTATGAGCATGTCTTTAACCAAAAGTTCGAATCCCGTTAAAAGACAGTTCTACGTACCCTTGTCGATTCAAATGGTTAATATAAGCTCACATGGACAAGTGCCACAGTTATTATCAGTTCATCATGAGGGCCGAAGGAATGAAGAATTACAACATTTGTATTATCCATGCACAACAAGCCGTATCACCTGCACTCCAAACGTAGGGATTTTCCATGAACAACCTAAAGGTTGACTTGAAACATCATGTTGCCATAAATTCATTGATTTCTAGCATGTTTTCCTCTCTCATCCGATTCTCTATAAATATCAGATGCTCAACGTTCTCTCTAGTCGTAGAACCTAGTTCAAGCTTTTTTTTGTAGTTTTCCCTTTGCTAGGTCAATTGTTTCAGAATTGCTCCCCGATACGTTCGTTCAATGTTGCACATGGGGTATACCTTGGTTGTGCCATGGTACCTCCTCAGAGTACAGGAAAGGGCGCGTGGAGCGGCAGAACCGCAAGGTCCGAACCTCAAAGAGATTCAGATTCTTTTGCACCTGCAACAACCATTCCCAAAGATGTAGAGGAAACCATTCTTTCACCTACATAAGAGATCAGTTTAAGACATGGGACAATTGAAATAGAGAAATTCACACAGAAGAGGGAGACGGCAGGAGCCTCCTCCTCCAAATAATAGCTACCTCGGAGGAGAGGCTGACTGAGAAAGAGAGACGAGATCACGAAGGTTCGAATTCCAGAAGGACCGTGCAGTGGACCAACAACTGAAGGAATACTCAGTCGTGTCACCCAGCTAGTGCTTTCTGGAGATTTGAGCCTGGAATGCAGAATCAAAATAAGGAAGGCAGGAGCCATGGGAACGAATGAGGAAACACAATCTCATCAGCTGAAGCAAACAAAGATGGCTATTTCCTAGCTGTATAAGGAGAACAGGGAATTAAAACGACACCTAACGAAAAAAATGCAAAGGCATTAGCTGCACATAGTCGTGGAGGGAACGTGGCATTGCTGAAAAGGCATCTTAAAGAGGCTCAAAATGTTATTGTCCAGTTGCAAGAGGCACAAAGGCTGGAGGAGGAAAGGCACACAGAGAATTCCAGAGAGCGCGGGATAGCCGAACAGGGAGTCTCCGTGGCTCTTTCCAGCGCACAAGGAGAGAAAGATTAACGGGCGGAATTCTTCTTCACAACAGTTTTGAGTGATACACATCCTCTAAAGAATCTCACCATTTTGATAACGGTCATGAGAATCGAACATCTGTTGCTGCGCACATCTCTCCAGCTAATAGGCGCATAACAAAAGGTGAAACCAACGTTGCAGACAAAAAGTTTTGGATAGACACTTTTTCCCTGGGATACCTGATCAAGAGATACAACAAAACGTTTTTCCTACATCAGATCCTGACTAACGATTAGACCACGTGGCGAACCCGAAGGCAGTTGTTAGTAGACATAAATTATTTTTGCCTATTTTTAGATAGTTCCATGCGAAGAGTTTCTAGTGCATGTGGCACATCTTTTCCTAGTCTAGGTTTAGTAGTTAGAAAGAAGGGAAGCCCAAGCGACACCCTCACTTATATATTTCATCTTTTCGATGTAAGCCAGGTTGGTTGGCTATTTTGAGAAACAAATTCTATTGTATGAAGTCTGAGTCTTGATCGAATTTTAATGCAAAGATCCTGTGATTTGATGAAAATATTGTAATTGTGATAGTCGGATGTATTGTGTCTCTTTCTCTACGTATGTGCTTCCTATTATATTTTATTTCATATCTCATATCGTCTGTTTTGGAATGAATTTTTGAACCCGCAGATTCATTGTACTGTGCCCCTTGTTCGCGCCACTTACAAAAAATGTTTTCCTCTCTAGCTAACTCTAAACTCATCCACAATGGTGCTCTTGAGTTAATTCTTGTGTTTTTTCTCCCGCCACACTTTACGGTTTACACTGAAGGTTGTTGCTCGCCTAGCCTTTCCCTCTCAAATCCAGTCACTGAGTCATTTTTTCTGTCTCTTCCTTAGACTGACCCCATAGCCTGAGTTTTTCTTTCTACGCCAATATAACCAGAAAATTTTTAACATCGGTGTTAAATCTAGCCACTATTCGCAAAGCCATATCCTGTGCAGAGATTGAACCATTTCTGAGAGAGCCCTCTCCAGATTTGAAGGGCTAGTTTCAAGTCTCAAAGTTGGTTGGAAAGGTTACCTTCGTCGTCTATTCATCAGCCAAATAGATTTACGGGTTTGAAACCCACTAGCACGTGGCACACATCCCATGTGTCCACATCCATCCAAGTGGCGTCATCATGACCCACTACTTAGGATCTTCGAGCTTCAGAGCTTTGGACTTCGGGAATTTCAACTCCACACTTGAAATCCTCCGAAGTGACTTTCCATGAAGTCTCAAATCTATTGACATGTACCCCTGTGGAAACCAACAACCAGGATCTACATCGGCTATTTCACTTTCTCCTTGATAAAAGAACTTTTGAACTGATCTCACTCCAGATTTGTGGATCTTATGCAACCTGTCAACCTGGATCGGACAAATGTTGATTCTTTGCGCTTACATTTGACGGCTTGGAATTTGTTTCCTCTTGAGTGCTCTCCTTTTCTTTCCTTGACACATATCTAATAATACAGACTCCTTCTGACAACAGATCTGACGACTATTGTCACTCCTCCTCTTGAGCTTCATTTCTCAAACCCCTTTCTCCTTAGAGGGTTTTTTAGACACTTAGTCAACTTTTAGATCTATGCACTCCTTGCAACAGATCTTCGTGTCCCTTCACGAGAAAAATCAATCTATTTCTCCTGATATTTTTTAGTCAAATAATATGTCGACACACTCCTTGCACCCAGGGACACTCTGAACCTCGAATTTTGTCCCTTTCGACAATAATTCACTCTGAAATATTTGTCTCGTTAACCACTAACATGGCCCATCTAGGCTCAGTGTCGAAACCATGATCTGATAATAATTTGTAACATCCCTGACCCTCTAGATACCAGGTAATGCTACCATGCAAAATATACATTATATAATATATATGCATTTTAATGAATTTAAAAAACTTAATCTCAATAAACACAGAATCACTAGTACCACACAGAATCATGGAACTAACAATAATTCATATACGCAACATAATACATGACAACATTCAGGAATAACAAAACATGCATAAAATACATAATTAAGCACATAAATGATACGCATCTTTTAGCTGGAGTAAATCCACCAACTGCATGCAGAATTCCGCGAACCTTCCATCCTTATACCGTGCTTGTCATCACTCTCAGTAGTAGGTCACCCCCGAGCTGGGACTAAAATCCACCGGGCAAGGGAATTCTAGGCTTGGCAAGGACAACAAGGAAGTTGCACAAAGCAACAGGAAGGATCTTTTATCCCAGGGGCCACTTACTCCCACAACCCACAGACCCTCATTCCCCACACGCCTGCTCCACCCCAAAACGATACACCTTCACTAATACAATTCCATCGACTAGTACACCTCCCTTACCTTGGGCTTTAGCCACAGGTTGGACCAGAAGTTTCAGAGTGTTGTAGCTACTATGGGACTCCCTTCTAGGAGAACTCACTTCCCAACAATCTCTCTCACCTGGGAGAGTTTCTCATAGGCTTGCCAACCTTCCTCTTCAACCTGTCTTCAACTCAACAACAACCAGGTACGGGTGACACCACCACCAATAACAACAACAACAACAACCGGGTAAAATGGGTATGGACACCCAAAAAGGAAACAACCTAACGCTAAGTCACAACGCGGCTCAGGTGACTACAATTGCGTCGACTTCACAGGAAGAAGCACAGGATGACTTCACGGTTTTTGGTTTTATCATGAGGGTATGCAGAGGTTAGATGACAAAGGTCTCGGGTTCATGTGTAGGATGGGAGAATGGAAGGATGAAATCAGGAGGAGGATGGTAGAATGGGAATCCCCCAACACGAGTTGACACTTCATCTTTAATTGCATGCGCCCAATTCGACACTTGTCCTACTGGAGCTGCATGTGCTCCATTTAGCCTACGTCCCACTTTCCAGGAACTTAGGTTAACAAAAAAATATCATGTTCACCTTAGTCTTTAGGAAATAATATTAAAATATTATTCCTCTAGAGGTAAGACCCCTAGCTTAGCCCCTAGGCCGAAATACTTAGCCCGCCCTTCCTTACCCTACCTAGTGGAGCTTAGTCCCCCATAACTCTTCTTCATGGTTTGTCTACATGTAACAATGTTTATATATTTATTAATGTTCTGCATAATTACATATACAAAAATCAGGCTCATTGGCCTTGGCATCTGGCTCACCATCCCAATAAACACATAAGTCTTTTAGCTTATAACCACTTGGCTCACCAGCCTATAAGAAAAATTACAATTCAGAAGGGGCTCGGCCTTGGGGTATTACATTAGCTATCTAAAAATAAAATCACAAAGTAAAAAATACGCAGTGGTAAGTAATATAACACAAAGATTTCACCAATCAAGTGCTGTGATTTATCATTACAATCTCAAAGATTATACCATCAAAGCGATGGGTAAAATGCCAAGGAATTGATCATAGATGAATCACATAGATAATTATCCACAAGAAAGTGTAGAGATTAATCGATCAGAGATGAATCAGATAAAAACATAGAGATACTCAATCACAAGGAGGTGCAAGGACTAATCATTCGACAATGAATCAATAAAAAACTCAAAGATACTCATTCACAAGAAGGCACAAAGGTTATAGATTAATCAAAAGAGAAAGATGCAGAGATGAATAAGGGATAGATGATTGGGCGAAATTTATCCTTCCCTTATTATCCATGCATAGGAAAGAAGGTCATTTGAATCTATAAGTCTTTAAACACTGGAGTGACGACCGTTGATTCGGCTCCTAGACGAATGCTCAGGCACAGACTAATAACTTAAGAGATAAGGGACGAAAGATAAAAATAAATAAAAATTCTTTGTAATAATCAATAAAAACAAACGTAGAGAAGTCATTGCAATCAGAGTTTGGGTTCACGAAGGGAAATCATTCAAAATACAATGAGCATAAGGATGGGACGACTTTAAGTTCTTGACCATAAAATGTTGAATAAAACATAATCTTTAACATAGTAGAAGTACAGTACTGAAGGCGTGGGAACAATATTAAAATACCATTCAAAAATATACATATGCATACTATAGCCAAATGCGAAAGCTACAAGTCATTGTTCCATGCGCACTCCATCCAACCCCTGCTTGTTGACTGATGTGACCTCACCGACACCTCCCAACCAACCCTTGTGGTACTCTTCTTCCCCCTGATCCCCCACGATTCGCAAAGGGGCCACTCACACAATACCAGAGAATTCTATCATTTAGCTTGCCTCGCAAGGTCAAGCTACCACTCATTACCTGAGTTGGGTATCCCAATTCCCACCAAGCTACCACTCATTGTCCTGCGCACACTCCGCCCAGCTCATGTTTGTCGACTGATGTGACCTCACCGGTACCTCCCAACCAATGATAGGGGTACTCTTCTTCCCCCTGAGCCCCCCTAAGTTGCAAAGGGGCCACACACACAATACCAGAAAATGCTAGCACTCAACTCGCCTCGCAAGGTGGATTTTCTTTTTTAATTTTATTAAATTTGTTTTTATTTTTATTTTCAAATTGGTTTTAACTTTTTCTTTTTTAACATTTTCTTTTTTATTTTATTAAATTATTTTTTTCTCATTTA
>ML790764.1:208328-222080 GCA_009831015.1 Picea engelmannii | reverse complement strand
ATATATATATATATATATTTATTGGGGGAATCGGCAACTTCGCGGTTCTCGTACTCACGTGACACGGGGTCGATCCCCAACGGCTACCACTATAACCCCAAGTGCAACCACCCAGCCCGCAAGAATGGCGCAAATCGAACATGAGACTTCATTTTACAAATTTCCTTCCATTTACACGGTAGTTGCCAATCTGTGCGGGCAACTTTAATAATATTATTATTTCAACCTATTAATCCTAAATAAAACTCACAACTATGAAAACAAAACAATTTTAAATAAGGTTTATATTTCATTCCAAAAAAGTCTAAATTTTTGTTTTTTTAAAAATCAAAATTTGGGCTATGTTACAACATATATAATCAATGCATTTTGTCATTCTCACCCCAACTCACTTTTCTTTTGGAAAATTTGCATGATAACCATAGATATGCTTATCATATGATGCATGATAGCACCATTAAAAATTAGAGATTTGAAACAAAGAGAAAACCTTTCAAGATCAATAGTGTCTTGGAAACTCATTCCAAATTAGCAGATCAATCATGTAGCCAATAAATTATTAATATTCTTGTCTTCAAGGATCCTCTCCAATGACGAATTCCAACCTCTATGATTGTTCATCCACACCGCAGTACCACAATTATCTCCATATGGATTATATATTGAGGTACTTTGATCACCTAATTTAGCTTGAAGCTTCACCAATATATCTTCCAAGGCCTTATGCTTAGAGAAACCATTATCCCCAGATATTTATTTATGGTAACAAGTTTAACCCTCACAATACCTGCCCCTATGTTCTTACACGAAACCGCTTGTTTCTAGGAGCTAAAATTTTCTTCTTCATATGGATTATATACGGAGGTACTTTGATCACCTATTTTAGCTTGAAGCTTCACCAATAGATCCTCCAAGCCCTCTTGATCTGCTTCTACTGTTTTCTTTGCACTTATGTCCATCTGGGCCATTTTTGTGATCGTCCCCAACAAGATGAAAGGGTTTCTTTTTTAGGCCTCCATGAGCATCGATGGAAACTAGTTTAGATGTACAAGGCACAAAACAGTTTCCCATTTATTTAACCGAGTAAAGTATAACAAATAGATATTATTAATCTGGTCGATATTATTAATCTGGATTTGCATTGTTCTTTTTGGATTTCTGTTTGTATATAGAAGTGATTATGCAACTGCCTTCCCTAATCTCGTGGGTTGGGCCTGCTATGTGATCGTTGTTTTGGGTAATATGTTTAATGCTTCCATGTTGTGAAAGATGAACATTAATGGGTGGAAGATTGGATGAGAATATTAGTCTGTTAAAGCATAAAATCCGCTTAATTAAGCAATGAGATGCATTCAATCGCAAATCCACCAAAACTGCACGGTCACATGGAAGGAAGTTTCAGGTTTCCATAAAGCAAGAGACCACTCAGCTTCTGGTACATAGCATCCACACCCTGCATTGTTCTTTTTGGATTTCTGTAAAATAGTGGTTGAATGAGAATGCAATGGGTGATGGCAGGGTAATTTGGGATGGGCGTATATGCAACAACATGACTACTGTTATGCAGAAAGCGTTTACAGGTGGATTTCAATTGAGGATCAATGATTAACTTTCTATTATTCAATTACAATGTTAGAGATAGGAATGAGATGATGTATTGAATAAATAATTGTACACAGGAAAGCATAGTTATTGGAACCTAACAACAACAACGCCTGTAATCTAAGTGTCTTTCTGATGAAGCAAGGGAAGGTGGAGGAGGCCATGGGTTTTCTACAGTGTGTGCTGAACAACAATAAGAATTCTACTAACTATAATCACAATAACTGTAGAGGAATATAGAATTCGTTGGATCATGTTGAAGTGTTGTTAAAGGAAATTCAGGATTGTAAAACAGAGGGAAAGTCTAGCCTGGAATGTCAATCAGCAACGACAGCATCCCGAGTTGAGGATTTGGAGTGGGTTTGGTGTTGTGAAGACGGAGGAGGATCACAAGAAGAAGAAGGATGTGGTGTGGTTTCGTTTGAGTTTAATCACAAACGAAATCGAATGCAAGTTTTTCAATGCAAGTTTTTCAAGAGATGACTTCGCCTATTCACAAGAAGTGGAAGCAATTTTCAACATTAATAGTTGTGTGTCACTATGACAGTAGTAAAGTGGCTGGTGAACGTTGAAAGGTGATGTCAAATTTTTTTTTGGACAACTGAAACACACATAAAGCTAAGGAAATCTAAAAGTTAATTTCAAATGTGGTAATTCCAAAGGTTAATCAGTTAAACGTGGCAATCATATGGTGGTACAGTGATTTCTTAATATGATTAGGTAAAAGTTAAAAAGTAAACAGGTTAACTGATGCATTAAAAAATACAAGTTATGAAGAGTAAATCACATTCATTGATTTGGGAGGACGACTAAGAATATGCCAACATCTTCAATGGTTAGCCATCATATTATAATTTTAGATTAAAAGGTAATTAATTGTGCCCATCTCCAATAAATATATACCTTTCGACATAATTAAATTCAACCATGTAAATGTGTGTATCTACATGCACAAATCATTAAATTATATTCCCTTGTTCCAATGCATGGTTGCACTAGATCTGTAGCTGATGTGGATTGATATAGTGGAAGTTCATCACGAGTTCGAGTGCATCAAGTCAAAAAGGTTGGAGTTTAGATATGTAAATGTAATGGCTTGAAGTCTAATTTGCGTACCTCAGATTACTTTGTAGGCAAAGTGGGCTAGGCGAAAGTGATGCAAGATTGTAAGTGTGCTCTTGCACCGAATTAAAATAGTGTGCTCTTTGAGTGAGCATTTGTTGTGAAGCAATAATATATATGTAACTGTAGTGGAGAAAACACCCAAGTATAGTCAGATATGTTAATCATTTGTCAATCATATGTTAATCATTTTTCATTTTATAATAATGCTTACTTTATTTTATGTAGAGGTATTTACTGGTTGATAAATATATGGATACATTATATTGCACAAAGATAAAAGAAATTTGGAAATATGAAATTAATTTTTAGTAAAATTATTATTAATAATAATGGTTATGAAAATGTTTATTATTATTTCATTATTAATAAATATTTTGAAAAAATAAATAAAATGTTTTTGTTTTTATTTTTTATTTTAACATAGTGGAAATGAAAGTAATAAATATTTTGAAAAAATAAATAAAATATTCTTTGTTTTTGTTTTTTATTTTTTATTTTAACATAGTGGAAATGAAAGTATGATGATCATTATGGTTTAAACATGAAAATTTTAAAAGATCATTTAAATTATAAATTTGGTGAATTTGGGCCTTATATTAATAAGAGTGGTGTGTTAAAGGAAGTGGTGTTTATCATCAATCTATTTTGTATCACAAATTTTACAGATTCACTGATCTCATGGTGTATTTGGGTTAGTCCACTCCTAATCCATTTTCCATGGTCCATACTCCTAGATAAAACATTTATGGAAAGTTGTGATCATGTAGCAAACCTAAGAAACATGTTTGTGTTTGCATGATGGAAAGTTGTGATCCTGTAACAAACCTAAGAAAAATGCATGTGTTTTCATGAGAGATTGTGATAAAAATATCAATAATAGAAATGGATGAAGTGGTGACTCCAAGAATACCTAACTTACACATACTCATGGAAGGAGTTATCAAGTCTCATGCTTTCTTGACTCTCTACTGGCATAAAAATGAAAGAAATTTCCTCCATGTTATAAATATTCATTTTGATAAAGTTGTGTTGTTATTTTGTTGATCAGTTACTATATTGTGAGTATTGTTGTTATGAACTCTTAGCTTCCCTCAATCCATTTATATTGATTATCGAGGAAACACGGGTTTTAGATCGCCATTGCATTCAACTAGGGAAGATATTTTTCATAAAGGAATGAATCAGTCAAGGAAGATATTTTTCATAGAGGAAAGAATCAGTCAAGGGGCTTAGTTTGAACATTATCAAATATTGTAGAATGTAATATTATTGTGCCCATTCTCTAATTGATTTAATAAGGATATTGTTGTTTTCCTTTCTTTCAAAGTCATTCTATAGATGAATGCATGATTTTTTTTTAATCTTTTGAAGTAATGAGTAGGGTACTAGATGTTTTCTCATGTGCAAGTATGGAAGTGAAAACCTCTTATTGACCATTGCTTCTCTTCCTAATACTCAAGAAAAGGAAATCAAGGAAGATCACTTCAAGAACTTATCCCAGGTTGCATCCTTTCTTCCTCTTCCTTTCTTTAATTTATGGAAAATATTCATTTGTTGTTTCTTGAATGTTGTAGATACATTCATGATACTTCTTATATAATTTGTGCATAGGATACTAACCCTCTTTTAATGAGTGAGATTTAATTATTTTGAATTTTTTATTTTTTCCCATAAGACCAAATACCAATATTAGTATGGAGTTTATGGACATTGATCCTAATTTTGGCAATATTCATTTAGTTTTTCATGCTCATAATGTTAGAAAAATAGTTTTGAAAATACAAATTAGGATTTATAAAAGTAGTATTTCAACTTTGTCTTATTAATGATTTTACTTTCATTACAACTCTTATATTTAAACTTTATGGAGATGTAAGATTCAATAGTATCAATATTATTAATTCGATTATTTCTTTTTTATGTTTTAAAACTTAAGCACAACCTCTAATGAGCATGTGGTGTGTGATGCTTATATTAGAAGCTCCATATCTTAAATTTAAAGTTTTAAACATATTCAAGTCAAAGCAATGTGTACATATTCTTAAGAAAAATATAAAGAACAACAATGACACACATATGGTACATAGATATTTGTAACCCTATCTTCTTCGTTGTATTAATGTGACCATTCATAATACAATATTTAGGTATTTTGCAAAATCCAAAACCCTAATTCATTAACTTGAATTAGGTTACAACCATAATCCCTTAACCAGGATTAGATTAAAAATAGGATGAAAAACCATTGATCGGAAAAGAACAAAAATAGGCCAAAAATGAACCAAAAATGTTGCAATCCACAAGCAACGAATATAACACCTCTCCAAAATCCCCCCACTTGTATTTTTATTTGCAAAACAAGGGGGATAGGATTTATAAGATCATAGATTCAGGATAGAAATACACGTTACTTCTCTATACCAAGATAACTTCTTAGTACTAACATGTTTTGTCAATGAATCTGCAACATTATTCAAAGTGTCAACCTTCTCCAACAACACGTTCTTGTCTTCAATAATGTCTCTCAAAGTGGTATTACACATCAATATGCTTCATATTAGAATGATAAGAAAGGTTCTTTGCCAAAAATACTACACTTTGACTGTCACAATCCAACCTTACAACTTGTTGTGCAAACCCAATACCTAAACACAATCTTGACAACCAAATAGATTCCTTACTTGTATGGGTGGATGCCATGTACTTAGGTTTTGTTGTTGAAAGCGCAAATACAACCCGTCTCTTTCTCATCCAACTAATTTCTCTTCCAAATAGGTTAACCAAATAACCACTAGTAGATCTTCTATGATCAATATCGTTATCTTAGTCCACATGAACAAAGCCTTGTACATATATTACTCTACTTGATCTAGATATTGCTTGGTGGAATATTGCATAATTTGTAGTGCCAACATGAAGACTCTCTTTATAGTCTCCTAGTGTTCCTTCCCTACTTTTAACATATATATACTCAAAATTATGATTGTATAGTTAATGTCTTAGCTAGTATAGACCATAGCATGCATCAAACTACCAACAACACTAACATAGGGATCATGGGACATGTCCTCTACCTCTTCCTATGTCTTGGGATACTATTTTGTAGATAAGTTTGCACCTATATGAATAGGAGCCTTGATTGGATTATGTTCTTGGATATTAAATCTTTCCAAAATTCTCTCAACAATTATCCTTTGGTTTAACCAAAGCTTCCTATCCATGTGATCTATTTTAATCTCCATGTAAAAAAAAATGTTTGTATCACTACGATCCTTCATGTCAAACCTAGAGGATAAATTATACTTGAGCTCCTTGATGATATCCTTGTTGTTTCCAATTAGCAACATGTCATGAACATACAATAAGACATAAACAAAGTGATAACCAACCTACTTGGAATACACGTAGTGATCAACCTTGCATCTCACAAATCTCATTCTAGTATGCAAGTATCAAAATTTTGATACCACATTATTGGGGATTACTTTAGGCCATATAGGGACATTTTCATCTTGCAAACCAACTCCTTTCTACCCTTTACTATGAACCCTTCAAAATATTTTAGGTATATTTATTCTTCCAAGTCCCCATGTAGGAATGTTGTCTTTACGCCCATTTTTTATACTTCAAGATTAAATGCTACAACAAGGGACAAGAGAAATCTAATGGAAGTCAATTTTTCAACAAGAGAAAAAGTATCACCAAATTCAATTCCCTCCACCTAGAAATATTAATTTTCTACTAAGTGAGCCTTGTACTTCTTCGCTCTACCTTTTGTATTGAGCTTCTTCTTGAACACCTATTTTATACCAACTATTTTTCTTCCATGCTAATTTGACCAAGTCCCATGCCTCATTTTTTTCTGAGGCCTCCATTTCTTCAATTGTGGCATTCTTCCGGTGTTAATCCCTAGACAAAGCCCCATATTAATCCCAAGATATTTAGTTATTACATTTTTATTGTTATATTAGTGTTATCAGCTAGATCCTTTGATTACAATTATAAACTTTATCTCATATATATATCAAGGTAACCTAATATTAGAACCATCTCATATTGTACATTTGTTCTATTGTAAAAGGTGGTTTCCCCCTCAAAGAGGATTTAAATTCATTATTCTCTTTTTATCGAGGTCTGGAGTTACTTCTCTCTCTTTTATATGTTATATTTGGTATTAGAGAAAAATGATCCACAATTTTTCTCCTTTAATCGACATATTGACTTTTTCACTATAAAAAATTTCTAGGACATTTCAGACAATAAAATTTTGGGGAGATTGAGGAAAGACAATGAATTATGTGTGGTATAAATTTTAGGTTTTTATTCTCTATAATTCATAAAAATAGGTTGTGAAAATCAGGTTTTTTGACTAGTCCTAAAACTAGTCTCAAATAGGTGTTCTTGGTGCAACTGTCATATATTAAGCTAGAAGGGTACAAATTGAGTGCCACTATTTCCTTTGGAAACAAGACAAACCATATTATTTATGGTAAAAAAATCAAAATTAGATTAGAAAAAACTGGACACGAGACACTCCATACAAGTTTGCTATCTAGAAATGGCCAAGAATCAACAAGTTTTGGGAAAGTTACTATTGTAGGGGCTAGTCGGCTCCGTTGACTAGGCTTGTGTTGAGGGGGACTCCTAGGCCTCATAAATGTCATCATACCTATGAATGTAACGTAACCTAAAGTAGATAAATACACGTGTATAATGGATAGATGGGCATAAATGGGTGATTAGTTGGAGCGGGAGCATATCACACATATACAAGGTTTACTGTGACTAGTTTCCAATGGATCTGATGACTACATTTCACATGTACCAACTCCTCGATCTCCATTCTTGCAAGGCACCACTAGCTTCCATACTCACTTGTAAGTTATTCCTCCCAAGAGTCATCGAGGCACTCTCTAGGGATACTCCAATGATCTGTCGTGCTTGGGAGTTCTTTGGAATTGATGAGGGTCTGTGACGTTAGCCAATCCTACCATTCCTCCACTTTATTTGTCACAATCCGGGGAAATTTTGTGCAACTCTTCTATCAAGGGCTCAATCACTTCAAATGTTCTTGTGTCATCATATTTTTGTTAAACTCATTATGTGTCGTCTAATGTCTCTTTCTTGAATTCCTTCAAACACTACATATTTTTCATATTTAATGCTCTCATGAATGCTCATTGTATGTGCTCAAATCAACTGCTACAAAATTCTCAATTAGTGCTCAATATTTAAATCAAGTGCTCCAATGTACTATTCAGTAGAATTGTTGCTCTTTATCATGGCTCTGCTTCTTTATGATTTCAAGTTTCTGGCAATGTATGGATTCTGCATTTTTCATTACATGAAGGGAGACTAACTAACTTTACTACACGTGTATGACTTCAAAGGATTCAATGTAACAAGTCTCTATTGTTAATAAAATACAAGAAATTTTTCATGCAAGGATTTTATGAAAAAATGTGGCCGACTACGAATCAAATTATGTTAGTAAGGGACTGATCTCGTCGGTTAAAGACTGAATTACATTACAAAGGTGGAGAGGATCACCTATCTTAAAGACTCACATTTAACCCTATCCCTTCATTCGACACAATTAACTCAATTTCGCACTTGAATCAATCAAATGATGTGTAATCGATTCATTCAACAACATATAAATTTTCTTTTTGAAGAATTAAGTACATACACTAGACTAACACATGAGTCGAATATGAGTCGAGTTGACTTGAATTAGACTTGACTATACAACTTATTTCATGTTACTTTTACAATTTCCATAACTCCATATAATTTTGGACGACTCCATGAACTCACAAATATCCACTACAATACTTATATTACATGATTATTTAAAAGCTCAATATGATTCCTTTACATTTGTGACTTTGTATTACATGAACGGATAGAAGTCACAATAACTAAACCAAGTCAATCTCGATATTCGCTAGTTGACCCAGTCGACCAGGTTTCTCAGTCGACCAACATTGTTAATCACCTTCCAGTCCTTCTTCAATTGATCTCTCCGTATGCATATCTCAATAGAAATGTGAGGGATGTGCGATATAAATAATGTTTAATAATCCATTGAGCAAGACTATCGATTTCCTTTAGTCGCCTTCTTCCAACGGTTTCATACAAGTCGATTCTACGGAAGGTGCATATACAAAAGAAATTTATGGTAATCCAAATGCATCTTCCATATATGTGTGCTTCCATATATGCACATTGAAGGAAGTTTTCATCTGTAAATGAACATTTATATGCGCATTTATATGTGTCATCTGTATATGCGCTTATATGGAAGTGCACATATATGGAAGACTTCATTATGGAAGTGGACAACTTCTATATATGCATTGTTCGTATATCCACATTTACAGAAGTTGCTTTTGTATATGAACATTTGTATATACGGAAGCGCGCATATACAGAAGATGCGCATATATGGAATACGCCATTATGGAAGTGGCCAACTTTCGTATATGCGTAGTTTGTATATGCACATTTACAGAAGTCGTCATCTATATATGTGTTGTCCGGATATGTGCATATACAAAAGTGCACATATACAAAATACGTCATTATGGAAGTGGCCTGCTTCCGTATATGCATCGTCCATATATGCGCATTTACAGAAGCCATCGTCCATATATGCATCATCCGTATGTGTGCATATACGGAAGGTGCATATAGGAACGATGCATATATGGAAGGTGCATATATGGAAGAAATTTACGGTAATCCAAATGTCTTCCATATATGCGTGCTTCTATATATGTGTATTTAAGAAATTTTTCATCCGTAAATGCACATTTATATGCTTCATCCATATATGTGCATATAAGGAATAACGCATATACAGAAGACACCATTATGGAAGTGGCCAGCTTCTGTATATGCGCATTAACGGAAGTCAACGTCCGTATATATGTCGTTCGTATATGAAGATATGAGGAAACATGCATATATTGAGGGTGCATATACAAAAGACGCCATTATGGAAGTGACCAACTTCTATATATGCGTCATCCGTATATGCACATTTACGGAATCCATTTTCTGTGTATGCGTCGTCTGTATATGTGCATATGCGGAAGCACGCATATACAGAAGGTGCATATACGAATGACCCATATATGGAAGGTGCATATACAAAATAAATTTACGATAATCCAAATGCATCTTCCCTATGTGCGTGCTTCCATATATGCGAATTTAAGGAAGTTCTCGTCCGTAAATGCACATTTATAGGTGCATTTATATGCGTTGTCCGTACATGCACATACATGGAAACGAACATATACAAAAGATGCCATTATGGAAGTGGCCAGCTTCTGTATATGCACATTTACGGAAGTTATCATCCATATATGTTTCGTTTGTATATTCATTTGTATATGCGCATATACAAAAGCCTGCATATATGGAAGCACACATATACGGACGACACATATATTCCAAGTCCATTTTAGAGTCGGTTAGTAGTATATTGTATACAAACAATATTGTAGTAAATGAAGGTCCTATTAAAAACAATATTGTAGTATACAATATACTACTAACTAATTCTAAAATGGACTTGGCATATATGCATCGTCCGTATATGCGTGCTTCCGTATATGTGCATATACAGACGACGCATATACGGACGATGGCTTATGTAAATGCCCATATACGGAAGCTGGCCACTTCCATAATGACGTCTTCCGTATATGTGCAATTTCGTATATGTGCATATACGGATGACGCATATAAATGCACCTATAAATGTGCATTTACGGATGACAACTTCCTTAAATGTGCATATATGGAAGCACACATATAGGGAAAATGCATTTGGATTACCATAAATTTCTTTTGTATATGTGCATTCTGTATATGCGTCATTTGTATATGCACCTTCTGTATATGCACGCTTTTGTATATGCGCATATACAGATGACATGAAAAGAGTCATCACCCTAGGGAGATTAGATCCCTAAAAAAAATGAAAGATTAATCTTGATATTGCTTCAAATTAAAAAAAAAAAAAAAAACCTATCGATCACTATGAAGAGTCATCAACTTCTATCATCTTATGATCACTAAATTACTAAGGTGATGAAATTTATTATCATTACCAAATGTGTCATCCTTGTGCAAGGGCCATGCTAATATTCCCCCTGTCTTTCCAATTTTATCAAATGTCCCTAGAGATAACACTAAATGTATTTCATTAGCACTAAATCCCAAAGATAGTGGAATTTATTATCATTAATAAATGTGAATAGCACATGCCTTCTGTCTCCACAAAATCCCAATTGAGATGGTAAGGTTAAGGATTTTAAGTTTTAATATTGTAGAAATGTATTTTAGTTTCTTCAATTACCTTGTAAGCCATAACTTGTTTTAACAACCAAGCAATAGCTATAAATCTGAAACCAGATTTTACCCTTTTCCTTCATGACCAAATTTATGGAAGATAAATATCCTATATATAAGAGAGATTGACATCGAGAAACACATAGGACATTGAGATATTGAAATTTCAAAATTGTGAACTTTTTTTTTATACAAATAGCTAGGACAAGAGTACGTGGAAATATTTTGATTTGATTTGATTTTTATTATTTTGTAGGCAAATGTCATAGGACAAAAATAGGATAAAGTGTAAACTCGTTTTTAATACAAATAGCTAGAACAAGAGTAAATGGCAATATTATATTTTAAGTTTTCTATTTTTATTTGATTTTATTTTTATTATAATAATAATAATAATAATAATTTATTTTTAAGGTCACAGACACCAAATTGGTGTATGAGACCCCCTCCGCTCAACAATTTTATTGGTAAAGTCTATGAAGATATACATACCCTACCCCCTCTGGATTTAAACATGGAATCTCTTAGGAGGAAACACATGTTCTTAACCATTATTTTGTGAATAAATGTCATAAGGATAAAGAGTACTTAGTAATATTATTTTTTTTAATTTAATTCTATTATTATTTAAATAAATGTTACCTCAACTATAATTATTTTATCAAATCAAATCCTCCATTTAAAAAAATTAACATTTATTAATTCTAAAAATTAAAAAATATATATTATAATTTTATAAAAAATAAAATTAATAACATTTTTTTTAAAATATTAACAAATAATCATAAATTATATAATTGATATTCAAAAGTCATCACTTTTGTCCATAAAGTGATTGCTATATTCTCTCCATGGCACATGGTAAGGACTATAACAACCAAAAATAATAATTTTTAATTTTAAAAGTTAAAAAAATATATTATTATTTTTAAAAAATGAAATAATAATTATTTTTAATGAAATTGTTATAAATAATATAATTGATATTAAAAAACTGTTTACTTTTACTTTTATCTGTAAAGTGATTTTTATATTTTGACTAATAACAATGATGAAAATTATGCACTATATAGGTAAAGAGAATGCAAATGCAATGGAAAAATGCTTTTCTATATATGGGTTTTTCCATTTTCGTATAAGAACATATACAAAAATGGTTGGCTTCCATATATGCATATATACGAAAGCTGACCACTTCTGTATATGTGCATATACGGAAGTGGTCAACTTCCGTATATATACATATATACGGAAGTTGACCACTTCCATATATGCACATATACGGAAGTGGTCAGCTTCCGTATATATGCATATATACGGAAGTTGACCACTTTTGTATATGCGCATATACAAAATTTGACCACTTTCGTATATGCACATATATGAAAATGGTCAGCTTTCATATATGCGCATATACAGAAGCTGACCGCATTCATATATGCGCATATACGCAAGTGGTCGAATTTTGTATATGCGCACATAGGGAAGTGGTCGACTTCTGTATATGCGCTTATACGAAAGTTTGTCACTTCGGTATATACACATATATAGAATTGGTCATATTTTGTATATGCGCATATATGGAAGTGGTCGGTTGTATATGTGCATAAACAAAAGTCGACCACTTTCGTATATGCTCATATGTGGAAGCTGGCCACTTTCGTATATGTGCATATACGAAAGTGGTCGATTTTTGTATATGCACATATACAAAATCCATATACGAAAGTGGCCGACTTCTGTATATGCGCATATACAAAATCCTGTCACTTCCACATATGCGTATATATAGAAGTGGTCGACTTCGGTATATGAGCATATACAGAAGCGAGCCACTTTCGTATATACACAGTGCACATATACAGAAGTGGTCGGATTCAGTATATGGCCAACTTCGGTATATGCGCATATACGAAAGTCGACCCCTTCTATATATGTGCATATACATAAGTGGTCGGCTTCCACATATGCTCATATACGGAAGTGTCCCGCTTCTGTATATGCACATATATGGAAGCCGACCGGTTCCATATTTGCACTCTGAGTTCGGTATATGGTCGACTTTCGTCTATGCACATATGGTGTGGTCTTTGATTTTTCCTCAGATTGGAATCTCTCATTTCTTTCCTTTTCTTCACATGAGCAGAAAGAGCTTGGTTTTCTTCATAATTAGTCTTCTATGATTTGGGAAATTTACTTATTGCGCAAATTCCTTGAACAAATGGGTCCCAAGAAGATGGAAAACCATTAAGTGTAGTAGTCACAAGATCTACATCATCCACCAAGTCTCCAATAGCTGCTAGTTGGTCCTTGATCTACGAAATTAGCATGAAGTAGTTGGAGAATGTTTTTGACTTGTTCATCATTACGTTTTAAGTTGATTCCTTAGTGTCAACTTCCTCCTAGTATTCTTTCTTTCATATAGTATGGTTAGGGAATCAAACATTTCCTTTGGTGTCTTCAATTCTAATACATTGGGGATCAAGTGATCCTTGATTGAATCTGTCAAGATCCTCTTGGCCTTGATTTCATTCTTCTTGAACTTTTTCTTGGCGTCTTCTTCTTTTGGTTCTGGGAGGACTTGCTTGAGAGAGATGGGGAGAGAACAAGGGAGAGGGAGGGGGATACAAAGTGAGGGGGAGAGAGGGGTAGATGCAAAAG
>ML790764.1:191121-207656 GCA_009831015.1 Picea engelmannii | reverse complement strand
AGAGAGAGAGAGAGAGAGAGAGAAGTCTATGGGATTGCATGCTAGTGACATCAATTCTTGTATTCTTGGATATCTAGAGGGGCTCTATGAGAATCATATGAAAGAAGCTATTAAGTTTAATGAAATTCATCACAAGAGAAAATACAAAGCTGACATTCAGACTTTCCAGACATCAAAACTCTTGGCCACGTGTTTTGGTTTCCATCTGTTTGACAGAACAAAATGCAAGTTTTTTGTTCTTGTCTAGACATATGTACTGTTATGATAACAATCTAAGGTAATATAATTTTTATTTACTATCTCTCTCTCTATATATATATATATATAACTACTAAAATCAAAATAAACATGAAAGTACTCCTAAGCAAGTAAACCAAGAAAACTTGTAAAATATTAATGAGAAAAATAATCTTAAATATTTACTTTTTTTTTCCTAATTTCCTTTTAACTTTTATCTACTTCTTAGAAAAAATTATACCATAAAAACTAAAAACTAAAACTAATAGTAAATTAAAATTCATATTTCCAAAATTTAAGTGGAATACCAAATCATAAAAAGCACATTATATTACTTTTTAATTAACCATATTCTTAACCACTATGGTTGTGATTACCAAACAACTCAACTTTCATAATTGAATCTGATTTTTAAATATATTCAATAGAACAACACAAAATTAGACAGGGCACATTACCGTCTTAATGTTAGATTTAGTAAAAGATTTCGTTATTAATGTATGAAATTTTACTTTTAATGGCATGTGGCATGTATCGTGAGTTGTATTTGGCTTGTATTTATGTTGTAATCGTTTGTATCATGAGCAAGTCTCAGTAAACAATGATTGGATTTATCTAGAGCATCCATCTCTAGCTAATCTCTCCTCCGATTTCTTTAAACTATTTATAAAACTTTCAAAAATATTTATAAAAACTTTCAGAACTTTAAAAAAAATATATTAATGTATTCTTATTATTTAACGTGAAGGTTTTAAGCGTCTAAGTTTATCTATTGCATGATTATGTTGTTGAATTCTAAAAGGAAAGCCAAACTCAGAGAACATAGTCCATTAAAAAAGCTATTTTCTGGATTTAAAAGTTCATCCCAAAACAATTTCCAAAAATTCGACCTCTTTTTCATGAATTATCCCACTAATTGTTACTACTATTCCTCTTCTCCAGGATTACTGATTTTCCTTTTAGCGAAGGCGTTGCCTAACAATGAATTTACTACGTCTATTAACTGTTTTAATAGAGTAATTTTAGTAATTAAAGTGCTGGCGTGCTTTCTCCCAGGGGTTGTTTAGAGAAAGGAGTCGAAATATGAGGAATGCTCCTTTATCAAATTCCTCATTATACGATTACTTATTATGTATGGAGAGATATGTCGATTACACAACGTGTCGAAGGCGTATACCTATTGACAATGAGCACAATTAATCACTTTTTAATCTAAAATTCTAATTTGATGGCTAACAATTGAAGATGCTGGCATATTCTTAGTTGTCCTCCCAAATCAATGAATGTGATTTCATCTTCATAACTTCCTTGTATTTTTTAATGCATCCGTTAACCTGTTTACCTTTTAACATTTACCTAATCATATTAAGAAATTACTATAGCACTATATGATTGCCACTTTTAAATGATTAAACTTTGGATTTAGCACAATGGTTGTGCTAGTTGTAGACACTCATTTTCTGGTTGTGCGTTTCATTTTCTGACTATGCGTTTCATTTTCTGTTCGCGCCTTTCGGCGTTCATCAGCCACGGTTTTGAGTGGCTGTGCTAGTATACATAACACCCATTATACAGTTTATGAATCGAAAGCTCCATACATAGATTAATCACAGTAGTTTTCATGGTTCATTATTCAGAATACAATCTGTATATTTATATCCATATATTAGAATCATTACAGAATGAGAGAAAAAATAGGGAATCACGGAAAGGGAAAAGACGTATCAGCTAGCTGCAACTTTACCAAGATCCAACAAACAGAAACAAGAATGGCTAGCTACAATTCTTAGAAAAATAAACAGAAATGGCTTAACAGAGCAGATGGCTTAACAGATGCTAGAAATGAGATACATAGGGGTTGTTTATGTAGGCGGTGTTGGAGGTTAAACAAAAGATAAAAAGCGTGGAAACCACATTCCATATAGAAATGGCTCACTGCATGATAAGTTTGCCTCTTCATCGAAGGGATTCAACTCAAAGGCATGAATCTTGTTGAAGTCACACGGATACATGCGCATGAACCATGTGAGGTTGTTGTTGAATCGGTTGGTGCCTAGATCCAGAAGCACCCGCCTCTCTCCCTGGTTTAGATCAATCTTGGATGCCAAAGTCCAGGGAAGGATATGCGTTCTATCCACATCCAAAGTGAATATGATGGCATATCACTCTCCCCCCCCGCTTAAATCTCGATCAACATTTTCATTTGATGCACTGTAGCCTTGGGTAATCGTCGCCAACCTCCAGTCAGCTCTTGTTTTATCTTCTTCCATTGCCCTGTGTCTAAATGAATTGAACATGGTGTTTATGGTGTTAACGAAACTGCATTGGTATGGACGGAAAATGGACAAAGGGAATATGATGGAACTTGGAACCTCAACAACACTCTGACTGTACATTGTCAGTTGTCCTGGCCAGCTGTATGAGTTAGTTAGGATCTTTTGTTTTGTTTCTTGATTTGCTCGAGTCTATTTAGCTCAACTCTTTTCCCTTTTTCGAATGTACTCAATAATATATTCAACACTATTGCGTTCTGCTCATCTTCTTGTTTTCCATTTCTATATTCTCTGTTTCACATTTTGTCATGGTATCAGAGCTTAGGACGTAAGCCTCTTCACAATGCATAGAGATCAGCCTGATTGTAAGAAGAAGAGTGCAAAGCCTACATTGTCTTGCAGATGACAGCACGAGATGCAAGATTCTTCACAAAGCTTGGAGAGCAGGTTGCAGTCCAAAATACGCTCAAAAGATCATTGAAGACAACAAGCATGAGAAAGAAGAACTACAGAAAGCATAAAACAATTAAAGATTACATGAGCATTTAAAGAATTCGTGAAAGATTCACGAAATTCTTTCCTAAGAAGAAAGTTTGCAAAAGCAGCAGAGGAGAAGCAAGATCAGCCATAAGATCAGCTTTGTGAACAGATTTGAGCGTGAGCAAGCAGGCAAGGATATTTTTTTTCTTAGCCGTAAGATTTGAGCGTGAGCAAGCTCAGTCATCAGATCAATCAAAGATTAAGCCACGACCATCAGATCTCATCAGAGAGAGATCAACAGTGAGGAGGAATTGCGGGGAGCGGAGAGGAAATTAAAGTTTGTGCAAGTTGTGATCCCGCAATCACTCAAGATCATTGATATTGTCAATTCAGCAGATCAACGACGGATATTGATCTCACTACGGACAAGCTTCTTCGCTTTTCGGAGATCGGCAAAGAGATTAAAGAGTGAGCGAGTTGAGTCTCCACAATCACTCTTGGTCGTTGATCTTCAAGCAAGTGACACGTGTTTGGTGATCTCGTACTCTGGGAGGAAGCCAACAGAGGCTGAGGAGTAAATCTCGCCCGAAGCTTCGAAGAACCGAAGTAGATCTAGACTGTTGATCGAAGTGGACACATGGTAGGAGATCCTGCACTTCGACGATAATCACTTCGGAAGAAAGAAGGATACAAGAAGATAGAACTCTCGAAGGCCCGAAGCCCAGAGCTCATTTAGACCATCCATCAGCAAGGACATGTGGCGTCAGATCCCTCCTTTAGAGACTTAGCACTCCAGAAGGTCTGGCGGAGCGAGTTCTACCCGAAGTACCGAAGTAAATCTAAGCCCTTGAAGGCTATGGACATGCATCGACATATCTGTCACTTTAGAAGATTAACACTTTGGAGGTTTGAAGTGTTGTGCACCTCAGAACACCTGAAGCCCGAATTTTTGAAGAAAATCTCCACCGTTCAAATCAACAAGCCACGTGGAGGAAGATCTCACACTTCGGAGATTTGGCACTCCGGAGGATTGCGCATATTAGCAAACAGAAACTCCCGAACGCCGGAGTTCCGAAGAAGATCTTGGTCGTTTGTTTGTAAAGGCCTAAATACTATTGGATTTATCTCTCTCCGAAAAATTCACCACTTCAACACTTCGCGAGTTTTGCAATTAAAAGCAGTGAAAAATCCCCGAAGCTCGAAGTCTCGAAGCACTTGTGGACCATTGATCTCAAATCAATGAGGATCATTGATCCTTGCAACCAGCTAGAAAGGAATATCACTTGAAGCCCTGAAGTAATTGAGGATTGTTGATCTCAACTCAATGAGGACCGTCGATCTTTGGAATAAGACCGTTATTTGGCCATTCAACTATTCGGAGGAATTGAGACCTTCAACGTCACATGAGAAGCTAAACTTCAATTTTTTTTTTACTCTCGAGTAAACTCAGAAAGCCCAATTCCACCATTATAGGGGCTACAGTTGCCAAATCAGTGGTCATCCCTGTGTTTTTCTGCCCGAAGTCACACAAAGGATTTCACGAACCTGGTTTCGGCACAGGAAACAGGTAAGCACGCAAAACTCTAACAATTTTTTTTTGTTAATATTTTTTTAAGATGGCCACCTCTAGTAATTTAGGACAAACTCAAGGACCGATTCTTCTTGGAAAGAACTATGATTTTTGGTCTCTTAGAATGAGATTCTTCTTGCAAGCACAAGAGTGTTGGGATCCAGTGGATCTTGGATATGTGGAACCAAATCCAGCAGACCTTGCTGCCATGACCAACCAACAAAGAACTGCTCAAGCAACACAAAGGAACAAAGAGAATAAGGCAAAATTATGGATTCAAAACTCAGTGGATGACTCGATTTTCTCAAAAATCACAGGTGTTGTTACTTCTAAACAGGTCTGGGACATCCTTAAATCAGCCTACCAAGGAAATGACAGGGTCAAAACAGTCAAACTGCAGACCTTGAGAATGCATTTTGAGACTTTAAAAATGACAGAATCTGAAAACATTGATCAGTTTATGACCAGAGTCATGGGAATCGTAAACCAAATCATATTGACTGGAAAAGCCATCCCTGATCAACAAATTGTTGAGAAAGTCCTTGGAAGTTTACCAAAGAAATTCGAAATGGTTGTTACCGTTATCCTTGAATCCAGGGATTTGTCAAATGTTTCAACAGATGAATTAATGGGCTCTCTATTGATACATGAGACTAGACTACATCTCGAAGATGAGTCAACAACCAATGCCTTCAAGAATCAATTCTCCTTCAACAGAGGGAAAGGTAGATGGAGTGTAACACCTTGTTTCCCCCAACTTGTAAATATAACTGGACTGGCCAAGAACTATGGAAAACTCATAAATGTGAATATGTGATGTAAATGGACCTTGAGGAAGGGTTCAATGAATGTGAATAACATTCTGGATTTATTGCAGGACTGCTGATGAGGGGATGTGCAGAAAAAGAGACCACGATGGCGGTGGAAGGCACCTGAAANGCGTTAACTTCCACCGAGAATTAAATACCATATTTGGACTCCACTGGCCCGGAGAACCAAAAGTGGCTCGCTGGCCCTGAAATTCAATGCCTCGCAGGCTGGTAGGCGGATGGCTTGATGAGGGATGGGATGGTGAACCACCCATCCGTAGAGCCGTCAAGCATGATTGGTGCGAGGGTAATCGTGCCACACGCAACCTCGCGAGAGGATAAGGCGTATGGAAGAAGCAATTAGGAGGGAAGACGCGAGGGGAACTCTGGAATTATGCAGAGTGAGTGATAGCAGAGAGGAAGAATTGCAACCTTTGCTCCTGGTCACTGGTAGACAGAGAGACGCAGTCTCAGAGCATCATGGTCTCAGCTCGGGGGTGGCTAGTGGTAAATCCGCTGGGAGTCGCTACGCCTACAGTTGGGTGGAAACGAGCACCCCTCTCAGCAACACCCATTTCTGGAGTTATTTTTGATAAGTGTTTTGTTCATATTGCATCTTGAAATTCATATGCTGACATATATGTTCATAAACTGTGAAATGGTGAACAATTATAGTATAAGAATGTCTGTGTAGTGTTTTGATAAGGAATGTTAGAAAGACCACGCATGGCTTATGTTGATACATGAATTTAATTAGGCATGAGTCGAACTAAGTTAGGCTTCCAGCCGATCTCGGGAAGCTGTTTACCCATATATACCTCCGGAAAGGCCCTGGTATAGATCTCTTCACAGAGATTTCCTCCCTAGAAAAGTTCACCAAGAACCCAAAAAAAGGACTTGAACGCACAAGTCTTATTAACCCTATACAAGGAGGAATGACCCTCTTAAGGTTCCAAGGTAGCAGTGTAGGGATATGTAACAAATCGACGAATGAGATTTCTTCTGGTGACCCATAGCCATTCACGATTGATAGATTGAGGGAAGTAATGAGGGCATTACATACCTTGCCCTTTTTCCCTCTATCTTTGTGAACAACGAGGAAATCGGGATCGTAGATTCTAAGACCCAGGAGAACATTTGGACCATGGATCTTTCCACATCCATGAAGTAGTGGAGGAATGCACAAGGGGGGATGATCTGAGCCACTGGAACTCATCGGAAATCTCGTCGGCCGTTGGATCGGGTTAAGACGCTCGGAGTTTAGTCTCTGGAGTGTGCGCAGAAAGAACGGATCTAGACCATTAGATCTGGGTCCAATTCCCCGTCAGCCGTCAGATCAGACAGGTAAGTGCCTTTTGGGTTGGCGTTTGACGAAGCCTGAGAGTTCATCTGGACCGTCCATCCCTTTGGGACAGGTGTCAGAGAACCGAAGAAAATCGGGATATTGGCCATCGGCATATCGAAGATCCTGAGGTCAAGCGAATCGGGACGCTATAAGTCGTGAACCCCGAGAGTTCATCTGGACCGTCCATCCGTTTGGGACGCATGTCAGAAATCCGCAGGGAGTCGGGATGTCTGACATCGGGAAATTGGAGTTCCTGAGGTCGAAGGAGTTGGGACATCACAAGTCTTGAAATCCCGACGAGATCAGAGCCGTCTGCTTGTGGCAACACGTGGCAGAGATCTAGGCCATCGGGGAAAGTCCCGATGAGGAGGCCGTCCATCGGAGTTTGGTTCATTGGGATATCAGAGATCCCGGTGGCAAGTTATCTGTGCACTTTGGATTCGCGAAACGCGAAACCCCGATCAATGGGGGATAGCTGTCAGCACATCAGGGCTGAGGGAAGGACCACAGTGGAGGCCAGCTGTCAGTGCAACGAAGAATCAGGATTCGAGGAGTCAGGAATCTCGTGGATGTATGTATTGTGGTCATGTGAGCTAGGAGCCTAGCTAGGAGGGCTAGTGCGAAAAAGGGTGCGTCGGGATTCAGAGAATCACGAGTCCTGGGGACATTCGCATTTCAACATTGGAAAGTCTGAAACCCCCATGGAGGATAAAGCTGCGGTCTTATGAGAGCGGTCATATGGACTAGAAGGTGTGGCCACGAGGGACTAAGGCCGGAAGAGAGCTTATCGAAGATTCGAGGGCTCTGTGCTTGAGAGTCCGGATTTTCAGGACGATAAACCCCGATGGACAGAAGAGATTATGTCGGAGGATCTCAGGGTCTGTCCTGACCGTTAGATGTGGAAACAAGACATTAACTTAAGCCAGGACGCGGTTATGCTTTAGGATAAGCAGCGAGTAGATCTGGACGGTCAGAGTCCACCCGCCCAGATCTATGGTTGAGGTTCCATTCCGGAGCCCCCTTTCTATTCTTCCTTTAATGGGGGGGGGGTTCGGAATTGGACGTGCAACTCTCTAACGGTTGAGATTAAGTCATCATGATCAACGACGCTCAGGCGGATTCCAGACCCCCCTTGCCATTCTACCTTTAGTGGGGGGGGGGGGTCCGGAATAGTGTGGCGTGTGAAGTGGGACCCCTCCCTGTCTTGACGACCACCGTGTCACATTTCCCTCTCGCCACCTGTATTATACCCAAACGCGCGACGAGGCTTGTTCTCATTGGAGGTTCTCTACTCCTGTTGAGATCTGTTCCTATTGGCCAACTGTTGAACCGGTAGGGATTCGACCCCATTGGCCGGTCGCTAGCCTTGTCAGGGTTCGGTGGTTGTAGAGTCGACCATTTAGACATTACTATAGTGCCGAGGCACGAAATCCAAATAGGCACTACGTTCAAATTGTACCATGATCATGACCCGTGATCGCAGGAGAACGGAGAAGAAGAAGGAAGGAGCCATTTTGCGTTGGGTCTCCATGGTTATTTAAGGGTTTGAGTCCGACAGAGGACCGGAAAAATTTCATTTAGGTAGTGGGTATGTTACAAAGTGGTATCAGAGCATGGTTACAACACTCGGCCTGATTGGGCTCATGCACGAGTCGCGCATAAACCTCGTTCAAAACACTCCTATGAGGAGTAATCCCCTGACTTAACTCTCTTGTCCAGGATTAAAACTTGGAAAATGAGAACTCGACTGTGTATGCAAGTGAAATAAGTTATGAATTTATGCGCCATTTATAGAAATGAATTTAAATCTTGACTAACAGCCAGCGTTTGTCTTTTCACTCAAGCGGATGATCAACCGTGGGAATCTACAAACGCAGAGTATGGTGACTCACCAAGAGGTGGGAGAAGGCTCCCACAACAGAGATGAAGAGTCTGATGAGAGAAGAGAAATAGGAACCCCTCCAGACCTAGCCGAGACTATGAGGAGTCTCATGGTTGAGTTGCAAAGCTGCAAGGCCGATAATGAAAGGATGATGAAAGAACAAGAAAAGCAAACCGAAATTAATGCAGTTCTACTACAGAGCTTATCCGACCTACAGCGACAAATGCAGCATGAACTTGAGATGCAGAATCATGGTCGTGTCAGTGGCCACACTAAGAGAAGCACATCCAGAAAGGTCCACCCCAGAGGTAAAGGACCAGTGCCAGACGATTCCACTGAGAAGGAAGCTGGTGATTCAGAAGGCTCTTCCAGCAACAGGACCAGTTCCTATTCTCAAAAGAAACAAAAGAAGCAAAAGACTTCCTAGAGTCATAAATTTGAGAAATTCAGGAAGGCCAAACCTCCCTCCTTCGACGGTGAGATAAAGAAGGGAGAGGAAGCTGAGGCCTGGCTACTTGCACTGGAGAAATACTTCAGAGTCCATGACTTTTTAGAGAACTTGAAGGCCCAAGTGGCCACTTTCAATCTGAACAGAAAAGCTTCAATCTGGTGGGAAGATCTTAAGAACATGAAAGGGGTCTGCGAGGAGGACCTGTCTTGGAAACGGTTCGAGAGGTATTTCCGGAAGAAGTATTTGTTGGAAATATATTTCGACGAGAAGGCTAAAGAGTTTTATGAACTCAAATTGGGACAACTTACTATGGAGGAATATGTCAACAAATTCCTCGACTTATTGAGATATGTACCCTACATCAAAGCAGAGAAGGCGAAGGCACAACGCTTCATCATTGGGCTACCCAAGGAATATCGGAACCGAATTGAATTTGACGAGCCAAAGACCTTAGAAGACACTATACAAAAGGCAACATATTGTCATGAACAATATGGACATCGGGCAGAGTCTCATGGAGACTGGAAACAAAAGAGTGGTTCGAGATTTCAGAAAAAGGGAATCAAATCCTCTGGATTTAAAAAACTACAAGAAGAACCACAAAATGAACTTTCCAACCCAAAGTGTACTCCAGCAGAACTTTCCCTCGGTGGATGGAAATAAAACTTCTGGACCTATACCAGTAAAGACTAATAACCCAAAGAAAGAACTTCTGAAATGCTGGGATTGCAGAGAAGAGCATCTCTTGAGAGATTGTCCACACCGACAATAGAACAGTCAGAAAATTTATAACATGCAGGAAGCTACCACAGTCAATGATGTGGCAAGGAGTGTGCCGCAGATCTATGTAGCCTTGGATAATAACCAAGCTGACCACCAAGCTTTAGTGGTGGAAATAGAAGGTATGATTTTCAACCATCTGGTGTCTGTTTTGATTGACCCTGGTTCAAATTTGAGTTATATAGCCCCTAAATTTGTTGATAAGTGTAAATTACAACCACAAAAACAAACTAAGCCATGGTTAGTACAGTTAACCACTGGTACCAAAAGAAAGGTGGTAGAGGCCGTACCAGCCTTCCAGTTAATGTTGGGTAAATTCCCCACCCAAGCAACCCTTAGTGTATTACCCCTGGGGTCATACGACCTGTTGATTGGTATGGACTGGCTGGCCGCCCATAAAGCCAAATTGGACTGTTACCATAAAACCTTAGAATGTGTGAACAAGGAAGGACAAAGGATAACCCTCCAAGGGATCCGGAAGCCGATCTCGGTGAGACAAATATCAGCCCTGCAAATGAGAAAGTATTGTCGAAAGGGATGTCCCCTATATGCAATACAGGTACTGAAGATAATCGAAGGCGCTAAACCAAGCCTCGATGATCACCCTATCCTAAGAGAGTACAGAGATGTGTTCCCAGAAGAGGTACTGGGTCTACCTTCGAGAAGAGACATTGACTTCTCGATAGAACTCGCACCAGGAGCGGTGCCGGTGTCTAGAACACCCTACCAGATGAGCACGCATGAGTTAGTTGAACTCAAATTGCAATTGAAAGAAATGATGGATAAGGGTTATATTTGACCCAGTGTGTCCCCATGGGGAGCACCAGTCCTGTTTGTGAAAAAGAAGGATGTCACCCTTAGACTGTGTATAGACTATAGACAACTTAATAAAGTAACCATAAAGAACAAGTACCCCTTGCCCAGGATCGATGATATATTCGATCAGTTGGGAGGTGTGTCTGTTTTCTCAAAGATTGACTTGTGGTCAGGATACCATCAAGTTCGAATTAAGGGCGAAGACATCCATAAAACCGCTTTCCGGACACGGTATGGTCACTATGAGTTTGTGGTGGTGCCATTTGGGTTAACCAATGCCCCTGCCACTTTCATGTGCTTAATGAACAATGTACTCATTAAATTTTTAGATAAATTTGTACTAGTTTTCATTGATGACATATTAATCTACTCTAAGAATAGAGAAGAACATGAAGAACATCTTAGACTTGTTCTACAAGTGCTAAGAGAGCATCAACTCTATGCTAAATTTAGCAAGTGTGAATTCTTTTAGAAGAAAATACACTACTTGGGACATGTTCTGTCCAAGGAAGGGGTAGCAGTAGATCCTGACAAGATCAGGTCTATCATGGAATGGCCCACCCTAAAGGATGTGTCAGACATCAGATCCTTTATGGGATTGGCGGGATACTATAGAAGATTTAAAAAAGATTTCTCTAGGATTGGTTGTCCAATCACTGCCCTCCAGAAGAAGGGAACAAAATTTCTGTGGACATAGCAATGTGAAGAAAGATTTCAAACCTTGAAACATCTACTAACCCATGCACCTGTGTTAAAAATCGCTGACCCAGAAGCTAACTTCCTCGTATGCACGGACGCCTGTAAGGAAGGGCTGGGAGGAGTCCCTATGCAGGAAGGAAAGGTGATCTGTTATGAATCCCAAAAATTGAATAAACATGAGGTCAATTATGTGACTCACAATCTGGAACTGGCTGCCATAGTACATTCCTTAAAAATGTGGAGGCATTACCTCCTGGGAAGGAAGTTTGTACTTATGACGGATCACTGTGGATCGCGGTATTTGTTTGATCAACCCAAGCTCAATGCTAGACAAGCTAGATGGATGGCCCTCCTTAGCGAATTTGATTTTGAAATCAAACACATTAAAGGGAAGGAGAATAGGGTGGCCAATGCCCTTAGCAGAAGCATGAGAACAATTCACCTGGCAGTGGTGAGTACCTGCGAGACAGATGTCAAGAACAGAGTCAAAGAGGCATAAGAAACAGATCCCTTCGTCCGAAATGTGACCATGTACCTACAACAAGAACCCGCTGGAGAAAAATATGAAGGCTATCAGACGACCGAAGGAGGCCTGCTCACTTACAGAGATAGACTGTAAATCCCTAATTGTGACAACTTGAAGAGGTTCATCATGGATGAATTACACAAAAGACCCTACACTGGTCACCCAGGATACCAGAAAATGATTACTTCCACCCAGAAACAATTTTATTGGCCTGGATTGAAAAAGGACATAGCCAAATATTTGGCCCAATGCATAGAATGCCAATAGGTTAAAGCAGAACATCGACACCCAGCTGGATTACTACACCCTTTACCCATCCCAGAATGGAAATGGGAAACCATCTCCATGGATTTTATCACTGGATTACCAACTTCAACCAAACAGAACGACACCTTTATGGTAGTGGTGGATAAACCGAGCAAGTCTGCTCATTTCATCCCCGTCAAATCGACCTGCAAGGTGATAGATATCGCATAGGTATTCATGAAAGAGGTGTTCCGACTGCACGACATGTCGAAAGAGATAATATCTGACAGAGACACAAAATTCACTTCCAAATTTTGGAAATCACTGATGGTGGGTTTAGAGACCAAATTGTTGTTTAGTACTGCCTATCACCCTGAAACCGATGGACAGACAGAAAGAGTAAATCAGATATTAGAAGATATGTTAAGGATGCATGTGATGCATCAACCTAGGAAATGGGAAGACTACCTGCCATTGGTAGAATTTGCCTACAACAACGGCTACCAAGCATCCTTAAAGATGAGTCCCTTCGAGGTCCTCTATGGTAGACAGTGTAATACTCCAGTCAACTAGAGTAATCCTGTAAATAGGATTTCTATTAGAACCGATATGTTGAAATAAATGGAAAAACAAGTGACTCAGATAAAACAAAACCTGAAGGCCGCTCAGAGCCGACAGAAAAGTTATGCTGATCAAAAGAGAACTCCAAGAGAGTTCAAAATGGGAGACCATGCATATCTCAGAATTAAGCCCAGAAGGAGTTCCCTGAAAATGGGAGCTTGTGCCAAACTAGCACCCCGATATTGTGGACCCTTTGAGGTTCTAGACAGAGTGGGACCTGTAGCCTATCGGCTAGCACTTCCTCCCACAGTAAAAGCACATAATGTTTTCCATGTTTCATTATTGAAGAAATATGTACATGATGCTAATCATATAATTGACTGGTCTGTGATTCAGGTGGAACCAGAGGGAGAATTTCTACTAGAACCCCAATGCATATTGGACAGAAAGGAAACCCGGCTCCGGAACAGAACCATTGCACAGGTCAAGGTGCAGTGGAAACATTTTGGCCCAGATGAGGCTACATGGGAGATGGAAGATGCCATGAAACTGGCATATCCGATTTTTTTTACTTCTGTACATGCAATTCATGTTAGTAGATAAGAACATCAAGGACGATGTTCCTTTTAAGGTGGAGGGAATTGTAACACCCTGTTTCCACCAACTTGTAAATATAACTGGATTGGCCAAGAACTATGGCAAACTAATGTGAATATGTGATGTAAATGGACCTTGAGGAAGAGGTCAATGAATGTGAATAACATTCTGAATTTATTGTAGGACTGCTGATGAGGGGATGTGCAGAAAAATAGACCACAATGGCGGTGGAAGGCACCTGAAAAGGTGGCGTTAACTTCCACCGAGAATTAAATACCGTATTTGGACTCCACTGGCCCGGAGAACCAAAAGCGGATCGCTGGCCCTGAAATTCAATGCCTCGCAGGCTGGTAGGTGGATGGCTTGATCAGGGATGGGATAGTGAACCGCCCATCCGTAGAGCCGTCAGGCTTGATCGTCGCGAGGGTAATCGTGCCACACACAACCTCGCGAGAGGATAAGGCATATGGCAGAAGCGATTAGGAGGGCAGATGCGAGGGGAAATCTGGCATTACACAGAGTGAGTGATAGTAGAGAGGAAGGATTGCAACCTTCGCTCCTGGTCACTGGCAGACAGAGAGACGCAGTCTCAGAGAATTGTGGTCTCAGCTCGGGGGTGGCTAGTGGTAAATCCACTGGGAGTCGCTACGCCTACGGTTGGGTGGAAACGAGCACCCCTCTCAGCAGTTGCACCCATTTCTGGAGTTATTTCTGATAAGTGTTTTGTTCATATTGCATCTTGAAATTCATATGCTGACATATATAATCAAAAAATGTGAAATGGTGAACAATTACAGTATAAGAATGTCTGTGTAGTGTTTTGATAAGTAATGTTAGAAAGACCACGCATGGCTTATGTTGATACATGAATTTAATTATGCATGAGTCGAACTAAGTTAGGCTTCCAGCCGGTCTCGGGAAGCTGTTTACCCGTATCTACCTCTTTAAAGGCCTCGGTATAGATCTCTTCACAGAGATTTCCTCCCTAGAAAAGTTCACCAAGAACCCAGAAAAAGGACTTGAACACACAAGTCTTATTAATCCTGTACAAGGAGGAATGACCCTCTTAAGGTTTCGAGGTAGCAGTGTAGGGATATGTAACAAATCGACGAATGAGATTTTGTCGGGTGACCCATAGCCATTCACGACCGATAGATTGACGAAACTAACGAGGGCATTGCATACCTTGCCCTTTTTCCCTCTATCTTCGTGAACAACGAGGAAATCGAGATCGTAGATTCTAAGACCCAGGAGAACATTTGGACCATGGATCTTTCCACATCCACGAAGTAGTGGAGGAATGCACAAGGGGGGACGATTTGAGCCGCTGGATCTCATCGAAAATCCCGTCGGCCGTTGGATCGAGTTAAGACGCTCAGAGTTTAGTCTCTGGAGTGTGCGCAGAAAGCACGGATCTAGACTGTTAGATCTGGGTCTGATTCCCCGTCAGTCGTCGGATCGGACAGGTAAGTGCCTTTTGGGTTGGCGTTTGATGAAGCCCGAGAGTTCATCTGGACCGCCCATCCCTTTGGGACAAGTGTCAGAGAACCGGAGAAAATCGGGATATTGGCCATCGGCATATCGGAGATCTTGAGTACGAGGGAATCGGGACGCTATAAGTCGCGAACCCCGAGAGTTCATCTGGACCGTCCATCTGTTTGGGACGCATGTCAGAAATCCGCAGGGAGTCGGTATGTTTGACATCGGGAAATCAGAGTTCCTGAGGTCGAAGGAGTTGGGACATCACAAGTATTGAAATCCCGACGAGATCAGAGCCGTCCTCTTGTGGGGACACGTGGCAGAGATCCAAGCCATCGGGGAAAGTCCCGATGAGGAGGTCGTCCATCAGAGTTTGGTTCATTGGGATATCAGAGATCACGATGGCAAGTTATCTGTGCACTTTGGATTCGCGAAACGCGAAACCCTGATCAGTGGGGGACAACTGTCAACACATCAGAGCTGAGGGAAGGACCACAGTGGAGGCCAGCTGTCAGTGCAGCGGAGAATCGGGATTCGAGGAGTTGGGAATCTCGTGGATGTATGTATTGTGGTCATGTGAGCTAGGAGCCTAGCTAGGAGGGCTAGTGCGAAAAAGGGCGCGTCGGGATTTAGAGAATCGCGAGTCCTGGGGACGTTCGCATTTCGACATTGGAAAGTCCGAAACCCCGATGGAGGATAAGGTTGCAGTCTTATGAGAGTGGTCATATGGACCAGAAGGTGTGGCCATGAGAGACTAAGGTCGGAAGAGAGCTTATCGAAGATTCGAGGGCTCCGTGCTTAAGAGTCTGGATTTTCGGGGCGGTAAACCCCGATGGACGGAAGAGATTCTGTCGGAGGATCTCAGGGTCTGTCCTGACCATTAGATGTGGAAACAAGACGTTAACTTAAGCCAGGACGCGGTTATGATTTAGGATAAGCAGCGAGTAGATCTGGACGGTCAGAGTCCACCCGCCCAGATCTATGGCTAAGGTTCCATTCCGGAGCCCCCTTGCTATTCTTCCTTTAATGGGGGGGGGGGTCCGGAATTGGACGCGCAACTCTCTAACGGTTGAGATTAAGTCATCATGATCAACGACACTCAAGCGGATTCCGGACCCCCCTTGCCATTCTACCTTTAGTGGGTGGGGGGGGGTCTGGAATAGTGTGGCGTGTGAAGTGGGACCTGTTAGCGATATTTCTTGTCTCGGGATTAGGCATACCCAGGTCTGTAGTTTGCACGGGAAGCACCCAAGCATAACACGAGAGAACCCCGTTTTTCAGTAGTAGGTCAAGCGAGCAGGCACAGTTTTTGCTGTCAGCGGCTGAGATCCATCCATAAAAATAGATCGAAGGTCATCGGGTTTTCGGGGCCGTTAAGTTGCCCGGGGTTTAGCACGAAGGACAGCGCCAACGGTTCAAAGAAAATTTGGATTGTCCGATCTCGTTGGGACAGGTGGCACACCTCCGTGTCACGTCGACATTTGAGAGTTCGAGGAGTACGCGCTCCTCGTCCCTTAAATTCTCGAAACCCCGAACCCCGAAATGCCTATAGCACCCAGAATCGGGCCCGTGGTTTTGGCACCTGGTCGTAAAGGAGCAAGCCTGGAGGAGGGACACTTATGATTAAGCGGCAAGCAAATTTGGATGATAGCGATTCACGCACCCGGATCAACGACGCACATGGGATTCCGGAACCTCCCCGCCTTTCTACCTTTAAGTGGAGGGGGGGGGCCGGAATCGAGGGCGCACCTCTTCAACGGTCATGATTGGAGCACCCGGATCAA
>ML790764.1:134341-162827 GCA_009831015.1 Picea engelmannii | reverse complement strand
CGAGGGCGTACCTCTTCAACGGTCATGATCGGAGCGCCCGGATCAATGGCTCCCAAGGCGATTCCGGACCCCCCCCACCTTTCTATCTTTAAGCGGAGGGGGGGGGGGTCCGGAATCAGTCGTGCACCTTCCCAATGGTCGAGATCAAAGCGCCCGGATCAACGACGCTCAGGTGATCTCATCCTTCTCAGCTGCTCTATTGTTAATCAACGTGGGCACTTTCCCCATCGTGTCAGCTTGTGGACCATCCTCTCCCCTGCCATCTGTTCTCCTCCTGACCGTAAGATGAGGCTCGCCCCCCTTAGCTCTTCCTCATCCTCCGACATCTATCCATCTCCCCTCTTGTGGTCCCGATGGTCTCCTCCTCCATCTCATCATTCACTCACCACTTTCCATGTGTCCCGCTCCTTTCCACATCGACCACTCATTGAAGCGTGCCCATCATATCTCATCTCCTCCCTCCCTTCGCTTATTGTCTCCTGCCGCGTGTCTTCCCCTTTCACCCCCCCCTTGCTCCTCATCACTTCTTGTCTCACTCTCATGGTTTTGGCGCCACCACTCCCATCTTGCGCCCCATCCTTCGTGCTGGCCTCCACGCCCATTCATCAGGCCGTGCAGTTAATCCAGGTGGAAGCGCAAGGGGTCTTCCACATCTTAAATGTGCCAAGTCAACCAAGGTATTCACAATCCCAATGAAGCAGTTACTGAGGTAGTTGGTGGTGGTTAGACATTGCCCTCGCCAAAATGGGAAAGTCCGGCGACGAATTAAAGGCACGTCGATTCGCCCATGGAGCTGTCAGGAGTTCGATTGCGTCCTTCGTTGGTGCACGGTTATTCAGAGATTGCAGGTGAAGATTGTCAGAAGCCATGTAGATGCAAAGCTTTAATGAAACGTCTCGGTTTTGTTATTGTCGTTGTTTTGAGTATATGTAGGCGTTTCCGCCATTTTTGTATCATCGATGGTTGAGCAGAGCTCCCTACTGTAATGTTTTAGCAGTTATTCTAGCTTTCAGCTTATGCATCTGTATATGAGATTTCTTGTTTTATGACAGACAGTTCTTCTTACTCCATCTAATTTTCATCTTATGCTAAGAGGGTTCGTAAACGACTAACTCGTGCGAATTGTTGCAGTTTGTTTATGATAAAGGCTTTATTATCACATAATTATGTCCTCTGGCTTTGCGTTTGAATGCAAGTCAATCTTGTGTTTAAATGCCTTCTTCTACAGTCTGTTAGAAACCTGCCATTTATGACAGACCTCCGCTTTTATCTTGTACAAGTCTTCCTCCTGTTCACCTTTTACTACAACTCATTGTCTGGAATTTACACAAGACCTCACTTGCTCATGCATACCTGGCCTGGTTTCAGAGTTGGAACGCTATTGTTTTGAGTTTCCCTCCATTCGATCACCCATCTATGAACAACCGTGACATAAAACTAATGGGCGTCGGGCTCTGCTCCTGCTAGCAATCCAGGAGTGACTTCCGTCGCCAACATGACCCCTCCCTGTCTTGACGACCACTGTGTCGTGTTTCCCTCTCGCCACCTGTATTATACCCAAACGCACGACGAGGCTTGTTCTCATTGGCGGTTCTCTACTCATGTTGAGATATGTTCCTATTGTCCAATTGCTGAACCGATAGGGATTCGACCCCATTGGCCGGTCGCTAGCCCTGTCAGGGTTCGGTGGTTGTAGAGTCGACCGTTTAGACATTACTGTAGCACTGAGGCGCGAAATACAAATAGGCACTACGTTCAAATTGGACCATGATCATGACCCGCGATCGTAGGAGAACGAAGAAGAAGAAGGAAGGAGCCAGTTTGCGTTGGGTCTCCATGGTTATTTAAGGGTTTGATTCCGACAAAGGACCAAAAAAATTTCATTTAGGTAGTGGGTATGTTACAGGGAGAGGAAGAGGTCACCGAGGAAGAGGGAGAAGTCCTAGTAACAATCACTCAAGTGAAGGTCACAGACAACACAAGAATTTCCAAGGTCACAGACAACAGAACCATAATCAGAACTTCCAGCCTCAAAGAGGTAGAGGGAGAAGATCAAATGAAAAATCAAGCATACAATGCTATTACTGTAATAAGTTTGGGCACTATGAATCTGAATGTCAGAAGAAGCAAATAGATCATCTCTCAGGCATAGCACATGTCTCAAATCATGAAGGAGAAACCTCAAATGGTATGTTTCTCTCATGCCACAAGACTGAAGAACAACATAAAGATCTCTGGTTGTTGGACAATGGATGCAACAATCACATGACATGTAACAAACATTTACTCTCATGCATTGATTCTTGATTCTTCAATTTCATCTGATATCACCCTTGGAAATTATTCTTTAGTCAAATTTCAAGGAAAAGGCACTGTTCCTATTCTTACTAAACAAAATGTAAAGAAAGGCATAGACAATCTCTATCATGTTCCAGATCTGACACATAATCTGCTAAGTGTAGGAAAACTAATTGAACATGGCTATAAGGTACTTTTTGAAGGAGCATCATGTAGGATATATGAAAAAACCCCCGACAGAAAATTGATTTCTGAAATCCACGACCAGGAATAGAATGGTTCCCCTAGCCCTCAGAACTGCAAAACTGATCCAATCATTTGCAGAAAGTGCATCCACCCCCAATGAAACTATGGTTTGGCATACAATATTTGGACATCTACCCTTTCAGAGTCTAAGTCTTCTACATAAGCAATCCATGGTCAAAGGTCTACCTGTCTTCAAAGAGAAAAATCCCCCATGTGAGTCTTGCATTCATGGAAAACATAAGAGAACTAGTTTTCCACAATCCACCACTCGAGCCAAACAACACTTAGAGATGGTTCACATTGACCTATGTGGACCAATGCAAATAGACTCAATAGGTGGCAGCATTTATTTTCTAACGTTTATGGACGACTTTAGCAGGAAAATTTGGATCTATTTTCTCAGACACAAGTCTGAAACTTTTGCAAAGTTCAAAGAATTCAAAGTTGAAGTTGAAAAACAAAGTGGAAAATATGTAAAATCTCTTAGGTCATATGGAGGAGGAGAATACATCTCCAAAGAATTTGCAAATTTCTGCAAATCACAAGGCATCATCATACAAACTACAACCAAGTATACTCCACAAAAAAATGGAGTGGCTGAAAGGAAAAATCAAACAATAATGAACATGGCAAGGAGCCTTCTCAAAGAGAAATGTCTGTCAAATACATTTTGGGCTGAAGAAGTAGCATGCACAACTTATCTTCTGAATAGATCTCCAAACACCAGTCTCAAGATGAAGGTCCCTCAAGAAGCATGGAGTGGGACAAAGCTAAATGTTGCTCATCTAAGGACATTTGGATGCATAGCATACACTCACATACCTTCTGAATTAAGGAAGAAACTGGATGATAGAAGTGAGAAATGCATCTTTACTGGTTAAAGTGAAACATCAAAAGTTTACAGGCTCTACAATCCAATCTCAAAGAAACTGATTCTCAACAGAGATGTAATTTTTTTTTAAAATCAGTTCTGGAATGAGTCTGAAAATCAGCCAATGGACAGTCAAGATCCATTGCTGTCATATCTTGAAGACACAGAGAATTCAGGACATCAAACACATCAACCTGCTCTTCCAAGACTACAGGTACATGGACAATCTAAAAGTTCTCAGGATAACTCAACTTCTAGCAGAAACTCTTCCTCTGAACTTTCAAATCAGAGGACTCGATGTTTGAGAGAAAACCATCAACAATTGGATGACATTGATCAACACAATCTTTTTTCATTAATGTCATGTCAACCCACATCTTTTAAAGAGGCATTCGAGGAGCCACATTGGGTTCAATCCACGAACCAAGAGATTGACTCCATTGAGAAGAACAAGACATGGGATCTTGTTGATCTGCCCAGACACAAGAAAAGTATTGGTGTCAAGTGGGTTTACAAAACTATTGATGTCACATCTTGAAGACACAGAGAATTCAGGACATCAAACACATCAACCTGCTCTTCCAAGACTGCAGGTACAAGGACAATCTGAAATTTCTCAGGATAACTCAACTTCTAGCAGAAACTCTTCCTCTAAACTTCCAAATCAGAGGACTCGATGTTTGAGAGAAATCCATCAGCAGTTGGATGACATTGATCAACACAATCTTTTTCCATTAATGTCATGTCAACCCACATCTTTTAAAGAGGCAGCTAAGGAGCCACATTGGGTTCAAGCCATGAACCAAGAGATTAACTCCATTGAGAAGAACAAGACATGGGATCTTGTTGATTTGCCCAGACACAAGAAAATTATTGGTTTCAAGTGGCTTTACAAAACTAAACTAAATGAAAAGGGGCTGATTGAAAAACACAAGGCAAGACTTGTTGCCAAAGGATTCTCACAACAACCAGGTATTGATTATGGTGAAACTTTTGCTCCAGTAGCAAGGTTGGACACTGTAAGGACTCTCTTAGCCATAACATCTCAACAAAAATGGCAAGTATACCAAATGGATGTCAAGTCAACCTTCCTAAATTGTGTCTTAGAAGAAGAGGTTTATGTGGATTAGCCACCTGGATTTCAAGTCAAAGAGCAACCAACCAAAGTGTATCAGTTGAAGAAAGCCTTGTATGGCTTAAATCAAGCTCCAAGAGCATGGTAAAACATAATTAACACTTACCTGATCAAGAATGGTTTCAGCAGAAGCCAAAATGAGCCAACTCTTTACACAAAAACTGATCAACACGGTAAAATTCTGATTGTATGTTTATATGTTGATGACATGATATATACTAGAAATCTTGAGTTAACCAGTTCTAAACATGCCATGCAATCTGAGTTTGAGATGATAGATATTGACATCATGAAATATTTTTTGGGGATTGAGGTTAACCAATCAACCAAATGCATTTTTATCTGTCAACACAAGTATGCAACATACATCATCAAAAGATTTTGCATGGAAGACTGCAATCCAACAGAAACTCCTATACCCCTAGGCACAAAATTGAGTAAGAAAGATGAAGCCCCTACAGTGGATTCTACCCTGTATAAAAGTTTAGTAGGAAGTTTGTTGTATCTTACAACAAATAGGCCTGATATTATGTATGTAGGCAACCTTGTTCCCAGGTTCATGGAATCCCCCAAAGATTCTCACAGGAAGATGGCGAAAAGGATTCTGAGATATGTTGCAGGAACTCTCAATTTTGGCTTATGGTATACTCAGTCCGATGATAATAATCTCTCTAGTTACACAGACAGTGATTTTGCAGGAAGCCTAGATGACAGGAAAAGCACCTCAGGACATGCTTTTCACCTAGGCACGAACCTGATTTCATGGGAATCAAAGAAGCAACCCATTGTATCAATATCTTCTGCAGAGGCAGAGTATGTCACTGCTACCTCAACTTCCTTTCAAGCTGTGTGGATGAGAAGAATATTGAATGATATGTCACATACAGAAAATGAGCCAACTCCTATCTTCTGTGACAACACTTCAACAATTTCTCTATCAAAAAATCATGTGTTTCACACGAAAAGAAAGCATATTGACACTCGTTTTCACTTCATACGTGAGCATATCAATAATGGTGACATAGCACTTCAATTTTGTGGCTCTCGAGATCATCTCACAGATATTTTTACAAATCCATTAGGAAAATCCGTTTTGATTTTCAGAGACAACACTTGGGCATTATCAGTGCTGATGTTTGTAACTGTTGAGTTTAAGAGGGAGTTTTAAATATATTTGTAACCTCAACAGTATGTGACTATACACTGCCAACTATCCTGGCCAACTGTACGAGTTAGTTAGGATCTCTTGTTTTGTTTCTTGATTTACTCGAGCCTATTTAGCTCAAATCTTTTCCCTTTTTCAAATGTACTCAATAATATACTCAAGACTATTGCGTTATGCTCATCTTCTTGTTTTCCATTTATATATTCTTTGCTTCACATTTTGTCACTTGGAAGGCACTTCGTGATGAGAATATGGACATGATGCCATGCAATCTATGGACTCCATAGCATATGAGTATATCCATTAGCTGACAGAGTCTTAATGACTCTGCAGCGGGATGGATATTGCTAGTCGATAACTGGGTGCTAAAGGTTTGGAGCCTGAGGTGGTAGTTGCAAATATTAGGAGGGGGATAACTCGGGAGTAATCTTCTCTCCCGAGTTACTTTAACGACAAGTTCTCTGGCTGCCCCATTTTTAATATTTGGCCAATGTTGAACCCTAATCGATTTTTTGAGCATCTGGGTTGGTTTAAAATGGGGAAAACCCCCTAGGGTAAGGTTTTGAAATGCATGGAACTTTGATCCATGCGAAACTCATACTACCCGTGAAAATCTGGCCGGATTCAGGCCCATTTTTTTGGCTGAAAAGGGGGTTTGTTTGCTCCCAACTTAGCCTACTCGATATAATATTCATTGGGTGGGGTGAAGGTGGGTCCCAAGATAAATGACATCAATCTCATTACTTATGTCAATCCATATGGCATGTGGTGGGTAGTTATTTAAAGGCTCGCCCGCATGGTTGATTACATGCACATTGGAGCTGGGCATTGTGATTTCCACCTACACGTCCACATGTCTTATATTCTCATCCCTAGATGGTCCTTTCCTCCCTATCACCCCATCTAAGGGTTTGTCAAAATGTTATTCCTAGGGTTCAACACAATTTATCAACACAATTTATTTTTGAGAGACTTTGTTCAAGAATGCACATTCAAGTAGTGGTGGTGGTAGTTTTCATTAATGTTTTTTACCATAGGTAATAAACATGTCCAAAACTTTACCAATTATTATAAGAGTATTTAAATTTCAATATTAATAAGTGAGAATGATAATTCTTCAAAATGTTATTCCTAGGGTTCAACACAAATGTTTTTTTGAGAGACTTTGTTCAAAAATGCATATTCAAGTAGTGGTGGTGGTAGTTTTCATTAATGTTTTTTTACCGTAGATAGTAAACTTGTCCAAAGATTTACCAATTATTATAAGAGTATTTAAATTTCAATATTAATAAGTAAGAATGAGAATTCTTACCAATATTAAAACGTTTGTTAATGATTGATACTATGATGCCATGGCCTCATATAAAGGCCATCTTTGTCCATAAACCAATGGTCTTTACTAGTCCTTATTTACACTAATTCTAAGAATGAAAAAACTAATAGCACTGGGGTGTATCAACATTGGACTTTCCAGAAAAGAAACCCAAGAATCAACTATCCACTTATAGAGGATATCATTATAAAATACAAGTGCATCAAAAAGCTCTAAACACTCTAAACACTTCCATTAGTAAATCTAAACTAGCATAGATCTCTATATTAACCTTTGATTTATTAAACATTAAAATGGATCAAAATATTTTGAGGTGTAAACATCTCAATGTTTAATAAATACGAGGTGAAATTAACCTAAATAAATTCTTCAGGTTTTTCATTTAATTTAATTAATATTATAAATGTGAATGTAAAAGAACTTCACTTCTTTTTAGGAAACCAAAATTTTATATGCAAAATCTAAAAAACACTCACAAAATTATACATCACAATACTAAACAAGTGGAATGCATAGCAACCATGGTACATGTGTCTTAAGAAATGTTTGATAAAAAACAATGGGATAAGAAAATGGTATTGTCATTTGGAAATATTAAATGTGTAGTAGGTACTTGATAGTAGAGGTGTTAAATGTGGGAGAATTATTCATGAATACCAAATCATGGTTAAAACCACAATGAAAATGAAATTATGAATAAAATCATAATTTTCACCAAAATCCCAAGGGAATTCATTGCAAGAAATTAGTGTGTTTTATATAAATTTTATGCTACTCAATATTTATTATGTTTTTATAATTGTGCAATCGTAGGACTCAAGAGAAACCTCTCCTATTATTTTCCTTTGTTTATTCATTTTTTAGAGAAAAGATAGTGATTTATTTTCATGGAATTCACTTCAATGGAATTAGCTACAATTAAATTCTTGTTGTGTTTCCATTCTACTTTACAAAGAACAAGAGATGTTGACTTGTCAATGCCCATGCACTGCACTTAAACTAAATTGAAAATGAGATTAACATGGCTCAAGGATTTTTTTTTGGATTCTGTTAACTTTTGTATTGAAAAGTTTCAAACTTTATATAAATAAAGGGAATATAATTTTGTACTACAATGCAATGCAAATTCTTAATAGGATCTAAAATAATTTATATTATTAATCTCTATTAAAGTAGGACTATAACAATAAGTTTGTTATTGATTTGACATTAATTCCATTAACTGTGTTTGACTTTTAAAAATTTTAAAATTACTTAAAGTTTTATGTTATATTTTTTTTTTATTAAACAATAAAATTAATATTGATTTATTTCAATTTTTATTGGATATAAAAATCAGGGTCTTATTGCAAACCCGACAGCGGAGTTCTCAAGTTTTGATTTTGCACACTTCCCAACTCTGCACATTTCATTTATTTCTTTCTCCTTTGCACGCTTTCCACAGTACACGCTTTCCTGGTCTTCCTCATCTCCAATTGTGTACAAATACTCGATTGATTATTCACGAAATTGCTATTGCTACAGCTAGGTCTTCTTGATATCTCTGGTCCAGTTGTTACACATTTAACAAAAATTTATTGTGCGATCAAGTTGCTTCATCGGGTTATCGTCACCGTTATCTGTGTTGTATTTGTAAGAACCACTCAAAGTTGGGGTAAGTAAGACTCCGTGCATAAATTTGTAGTGATAGTTCTCATCAGATTACGTGTATTTGTGTGAGCCTGTCGTATGAGCCAGTTCAGTTAGATTGTCCCATCATATGATGTAACCTGGTGCAGGGCTTAAATAATAATTTAAATGTGTATATTTTAATTTTGTAATTTAATTGTATATAGTGCAGAGCTTAAATAATAATTTAAATGTATATTTTTAATTTTTTAATTTAATTGTATATATTAAATTTATATAGTATTTATTATTAGTCCCTAAGTAAGGATTATATCAATGAGTTTGTTATTGATTTGACATTAATTTCATTGACTCTCTTTGACCTTTTAAAAATTTGAGAGTTACTTAAAGTTCTATATTATAGATTGGGTATAAACTTTAGGGTCTTATTGCAAACCCAATAGCGGAGTTCTACCATCATTGAAAGCATGTGTTCAAGTTTAGATTTTGTTTTCCTCGAACAAGTCTCGCAAACTTCCCAAGTTTGCACATTTCATTTATTTCTTTCTCCTTCACATGCTTTCCACAGTGCCCGTTGTGCATCTGCCTGCTCCTGGTCGACTAAGTAATAAATTATTAGTTATACAGCCTTCGATCTCCGGTCCAAGCAGGTGTCCAGATTTGTTTGGGAGGCGCTGAGCCAAGTCTGCACGTCGCCTGTGTCGTCCTTCAGAGATGCCAGATCGAAACTTTGTACAATTGCACTAGAGATATTTAGCTGCTCTATAGTTGCATTCATCATCTTTGCACAGTCCAGAAGAGCAATATTATGAGTGCTTTTAGACGTTTTCTAAATCCAGTCTGAGGCCTTTTTTGCTTCGTCCAATGCCACAATCACTGCCAGGTTAGCGAGTTCCTTGGGGTTGGCATTGGATGATGATGCATACGATGAGAGACTGGAAATGCAAATTGTCGGATATAGTGTGAGGTCACATAGGGATTTTAACACCTTGTTGGTTGTTTGAAATCCGGTCCCCGACCCAGATCCTCCCTTATTTCTGTTGGAAATAACGACCTCGACCACCACAGAGGCTATGATCCCCACAAGCACCATGGAAGCTACTGAGATTACTATAATTCTTCTCATCGTCCTTTGTTGCACTGCCAAATTCTCTTGATCGATATCATCTAGCTTCCCGTATGATTTGAATGAATGCATCTTGTCTTTATTGCAGATAGACCCTTTGTAAATATTTTCCTCCACTAGATTCGATCCAGTGATAGGCACGAATTTGAAAAAGAATGAGAACTCTGAGATGGGATGAGAACAACAATCCCAACTTCAATGACGTTGATGATCGAAGAATCAACATGCTGGCTGCTTACAATGCCCAGCCTTTGCTTTGCCATTCGATCTGTCTAGAATTTATAGTCTTATTAACAACAAAGATGGCGGTGATAGAATTTCTATAATATTTATTAACTTATCAGAATTCCACATGTGAAATGAAACACAGTTTGTGAAAACTGCGTATTGTCCAAGAGAGGACAAATCTTGTGCAAGATACCAGATATATAAAATATGCAAAACAAAAATAAAATGCTAGAAATGGTAGAATAACAGTAAAATATCCAGCATAATCTTCACAATACACAGAAATAATATGCGAAATAGCAATAGAAAAGCACTTTGATTCAAAAAGCAATGTTCACAGGCCTCTTCGAGGGGGCAACCTCCAGTCGAGCAGCGCTCTGTTACAATAATCTCCAAGCTAGGGTTTTCATACCCTCGACTCTTATTTATACTAAATATGTCTATTAAGAGAAGCATCTAGAGAAAGATCCTTCTAGAAGCGGAAGCTTCTATTAGGTCTTCTTACATCCGCGTTATTCTATTTTATTGAAAGGTCTTATTAATATTGACCTTTATTATATCCGAATACATTGATCTACCTATGTGCGGGTTAGGACCTTAACATCTTGATTTCACAGAAATTACGTTATATTATGTGGACCAGAACTTGAACCCCTTATTGCAAACAAAGGATACACTATCTAACCTAGTAGGGACTATGCTTCCATGAAACACTTGTTTCAGTAACAACATTATATAAAAATGAATTATGGAATCTCGAAATAAGGCCTTAGTGATGCTCTTTCACTTCAAGTCAAAAGCTTCATTTGAGGTGATATCTTTTATTAAAATTCTATATGTAGTAAAGAATCAAATGACAAAAGAATAAATTACATGTACATGCATGGTGATAGAAATATATTGAAGGAATCTAACCCAATAGAGTCTTGGTAAATAAAGCTATAGATAGTGTCCATATGATTATGTCTTACTATTATGCAACTTAATAAACACTTTATCCTCAATTTTCCCATTTTATGTTTATGTTTAAATAGATATCATGTCTCGATAATAAAATACCCTATAATATCTAACAAATTTCCTATTGGTGCATTTAACTAGGCTCAAATATTAGTGAAAGCAAAGAGTATATCAATTATCATACAATCATCTATATCTATACCTCATTTAAGCACAATGGAAACAATATTTGCAACAAATACTTCCTACAAACAATATTGTTTTTAGTAACATTTTACCTTTTATTAAAAGAGTTAGTAAATCTCTAGACTAGAAAGGAGAAGATATTTCGACACAATAAAACACTCTAATAAACACATATAAATAACATTATGACATTGAATAATACTTACTCGATGAAGGGTATGCCAAGAAAACCTAACTTAAAGAAACTAAATATGCACATAACCAAGATTGCAAAATTTCACTAGGTTTTGAACATGTCATTGTCTTGAACAATATATACAGAACTCTCTACTCACATTGCTAGTTCCCAAAAATACAATACCAACAACAATCCCACCTAGTCATAAAAGATGTTACCTTCTCCATATCTTACTTAAGAATCCCACCTAATCATAACAAAATGTTGCTCCAAGCATTAAGGTTGTAAATGATACATCTCATTGTTCTTGCGCTTGCATGATGTAGAGGGAAAGATATATAAGGATCATTCTCAAATATTTTACCCTTAAAGTATCGTCACATTGATGTCAATGTCTCTAGAAATAAGGAGTGTCATAGATAAAGATACATAAAATTGGGGAAAGAGGAATGATCATAGGAGTAAGGAATTGATGATGTAGAAAATTGAATTTGGTAGTTTGTTAACTTTTAACATTGCAAAAATTTGGAAGGGCGATATTTTATATAAAATAATTTTTATTTTGAAATGTGCACTTAGTTTACTCGTGTTAATTGAAGTACAACTACTTTTGTAACTTTTCATCATGGAAGGGTTGGATGAAAATATACCCTTCAACTTAAAATGAAGTAGAACCTTTCAAATTTGATCATTTCTCCCGATGACCCCCCTCCTAACAATGAAACCTCCTATGAGAAACCTTCCCTCCAGCTGGTGACCTCACTCTAATGACCTCCCTTATCTACTTCATGTACCATCATCCTCGTTGTCAAAATCCACCTAGAACCTTTGTCAATGTCCCCTCACCACCAACTTGCATTCAATTCATTGGTCATTCCTCTATTTTTCCTTTCATCACCCTACCTAAACATGATGGCCCTTGTCTCCTACATGAACCTCTTTCCCTAAACATTATGGCACCTAAATAAGATCCCTCGCTACCCACCTAAATCCTTTTGTCTGAACACCTTCGCATAAGCATGATTTCCATCAACCCATGAACATGAATTTCCTCTACCTTTCCCTCCTACAAATTGCACAATTCACCATTCCATTTCATGATTTGTTGGGGTTAAACCAAACTAACCACATGTTTGCATTGAGTATGGGATTAATAAAAGGGTGGATGGTCACTTTACATGAATCAATCAAGGGACATCGATGTTCCATGATTGGAATTAGGGGATCCATTAAGTGTCATCCCATTCCATGATCCATTGAGGTTAAACCAAACCAAACCGATGCTTTCCATGATTTGATTAAGGGAATCCAATGATCCATGATTTAATTAATGATCCAATAATTAAATCCACTCCATGTTTTGTTAGGGTTAAACCAAACCATTTGCTATGAAAGATTTATGGTCTACATTCCATGAGTGGAAAGGGGACCATGCAAAGACTTAGTGGTCATGGATTTGTGGGTTTTCTCGACCAAGTTTTCTTCCATTGTTTGCATTCCACCATTCAAAGGGGGGCCACATAGAGATTTAGTGGTGGATTCATGGGTCTGTTCATCCAAGTTTTCATGAACAACACATAGGTAACCTTGCATCCTACTACAATTACTACCCATTGTCTAAGTAAGCTACAATGTGGTTAATTGAATGCTATCAATGTGAATAAATGTGTGTAGTGGAAATGGATACTAATTGTTTTATTTTATTTTATTGCTTAAGATTTTTTGATATTCTTTTGAATTCAGTCCCAACTATGTTTTGTAGATTAAGTATGGTAAATGGAAAAATCTGAGCTCAAATTTCATGTCTTAGTGCTTCTTGTTATCGCACAATTTGTACTTGCCCAAAGCCCAAGGCAAGTGGATACAAAATTGGCGTAACTGTGAGTGACCTATCATTGTCACCTTAATAAGAAACCCCTTTCTATTTTGGAGTATGTCAAGACTAGCCCAGGGGAGATGTCCCCAGTGACCTAAGGGTTTGAGAAGGCCAATGAAAATGATATAAGAAAATCCCTCCCCTCTCACAGGTCACTCAAGTCAAAGGGTTCTTTATGTCTTATAGAGATGAAACAAATGCGTAATGTTGTGTACCTACCCAAAACAAGACAATAAGATGGAAAAAGGGCACTTTCCAAGTACCAAAATGATATTAGTGCTTCATAAGACAATGAAATCTTAAGAAATGTACTAGATGATATAGAATTGCAGTAGTATAGCAGTTTATAATAGAAATAATAGATTTGCAACGACCACAATAATTATGCTTCAAAATGCTTGATAAAAGACTTGAAATAATAGATTTAACTAGGAAAATTGATAATAGATAGTCACACGTAGTTTTAGCAATGTCTAGCTAGCATAACATATCACTTTTATGGTTAATTTGTTGTCGTTAGATGTCTGTAGCAATTTTTTTCAACAACAACAAGTAGGTTAATGATTTAGGCTAATCTAAGGTTAGTAGGAGTTAGTAGGTGTTCAAGAGAAGATGTTCTAACAATTGTCTGATCAATCAACACTTGTAATGGGTGGACTAGTGCCTTCTAGGGTAATGGAGTCAATGATGGAAGCATCAAATATTAGAGAAAAATAACAATGATAATATTTAGCCAAAGGGGATGGAGAGGATGAGAGAGGTGTTGGTAGCCCAAGGCCTAAAAAATCCAAGTCCTAGAGATAATTGCTGGAAAGTAATAAACATTAGGCCCTAGCGATTTCTCTTTTCCTTAGACAAATTGAAATAAAATATGCAATAGGAAATGAAGTATTGTTACTAGAGTGCTACAATGGTAGGGCTCTAGTATCTACTTCTAGATAGGTGCCTTTCAATAAATCTTAACAAGTGGAAGATTTATATAGAGAAAAATATAGTAACATATATCTTTCTCCTAGGGTTTCAACCAAGCAATTTCATAATATTTGACATGAAACAGGTAAATTCACCATAATCATTCATTCACAATAATGAAATGCATATTTTCTACTTACTTCACCAATAATAATCAAGCATAAACCCTAGTTGAAGATCCTCCACACGAAAATTTTCCAAAATACACCAAGATTTGCCTCCCCAAAAGTTGCACACCACTTAATTTCAACCAATAACTATTAAAGAGGACCGAATTTTAGAGAAACACTTGTGTGACGAGTGAATGGTGAATAAAAATGAGAGTTTTATCTCTTATTTATACAATATTAATGACCTTTAATTACAATTAGGTCACAAAAAGTCCGACATCGCCAAATTACATTAAAATCCATTTGTTTACATAAATGACAACAAGTAAACCCTAAAATCAAATCCAAGGGTGATGTAATGCCCTTCTAGGGAGACATTAGGCCCCTAGGTTGGAACGTTAGGCATCCAATGCAAAACGTTTGGCCTCCAAAGGCCCTAAATGCTGCCACACATGCCAACTAGCACCAAACCGTCCTCATAAATGCAAACCCTGACTAGATGATGTCTAGGGTCAAAATGATGACATCATGGGACCTCAAGGGTCAACATCCTGGTGTAAAGGCAATACCCCCCCGGGTCTAGGCCTGCCAGAGTGTCTCGGGTGAAATATCCTTCTTTCTTCTTGGTGTAATCCTCTAGTGTCTCTCTGCCCTGGTTGGGGTCACAACATCCATCCATGGGATTTAAGCCCCATGGAGGTCCGGGCAAATCACTCTGCCATATGTACTTTTCCACTGGGAAAGGTGTTGCAACAAAAACAAGTACGCCCTCCATTGGATCATAAGTCACAGGGATCATAACAATGCCAATCACATCTAATAATCAAATTACCCAAACATGTGCATCAAACCGCCCTTTACTGAGACAAATGCTCAAAGACATTATGCATTTTAACAAGTCAAGTTTGGATAAGGTCTCAAGATGTCCTATTGGGCTAATCCTACTTAATTTGGGGGTGTTTTCCAGTTGAGAACCAATCTATGTCCTACAAGTGTGTGTGAAGTTGCATAGGGGAAATGTTTGGGCAAAGGGTGCAATGATAACAGGTAAATGTAGGTCTTGCCTGTGGGTTCCTCCGTAGAGGGCGAGCTACACCTTATCATGGATGTCATTGTTTACTAGCCCATTCAATGCCTTTTATTTTTAGTCTTATTTCTTTTGATTTTATTTTCAAGGGAAAAGCTAGGGGACATTGTCTTGGCATGGTGACCATAGGTGACAACATTACCCACAAGCATTTCACAGAAATGAGAAGTCTATCTCATGATGAGACATGCCACCAAGATCCATTACCCTGGTTTGGTGTCCAGATAGGTGGTAGTGTCATACCGCTACATGCCCATGGACATAATAGGTCGGCTCATAATGGGACCTCCCATCCACCAACTAGTACCTTGAGTTTGATTTATCTTATGGGTCCCCTTTTCTTACTGAGAATCCTTTTATTGATTTCTCGAGAATCCGTGGGTGAAGTATCTCAAAGGTTTCATCTTGTCTTTTAACTCTTGCAAGCTACTCTTACACTTTGGGCCTTTAGCCCCTTCTTCCCACAAGGCAAGGTACAACCCTTCCTAGTGTGACAAACCCAATGCCCAAACCAAGGTGCGGGAATATCAGAGGAGTAATGATGGAAAGTGGTAAGTATGGAGGGGATGGACGATGACCTTTCATAGAACCACCCAGTGGAAACTCATCCTAAAGGGGAATCAACTTACTAGGGCATTATGTCACCTTACCAATTATGAACAAGTTAAAGAGAATAATTCCCAAGAAAACGTCATGAAATGAAGGATAATTCAGTGAAAGATATTTAAGTGCTTCGAAAATTAGAGTGACACATACCATGATATCCGAACTCATTACCTCATGGAGCAAGACTTACTGCTACTTTAGGACCAGGCTGGTGGGATGAATGTTGTTGTTGTTGATAGATGGGATGCATTGAAGAAAAGATGGGCCCTCTGGGGCCATGATCAAGTCATCCATGTCTCGACATTCCATGTCTAGGACCTGTGGGCCTCGAGACATAATATCCTTAGTTATATCTAGGATAGGGGATAACATATGGCTCCAACTCGGGGACATGTGCTCACCGTGGAGCGCATGAGAACCTCGGCATATCTGGTATAACCTATGCCTACTAAATCTCAACAAAATACATCAGTAATCCGCAGGGTGGTGATATCACCCCTTTCTTATACATGATATAAATATAAAGATAAGCATGCATATATACATAATGAAAGAATACAAAATGAAACTACACTACACTAGCATGATATGCAAATGGTATATACAATGGATGCAAATGCCTAACTTACATGTACTTACCCATTGGTTGAATGCTAGGTGTAGTCAAATGACCAATGAAACCATCCTAGCAATAATACCTCATAATAATTGCCTCTATGCTTCATCATAAACCAAAACAATGATCGATTAAGCACAAAAATAACATGAGTTAGAGCATGTATAATATTATCGAAAATCATAAAGTCTATCTCGTGGAGGCGAGAGGGAGGGATACAATTATGCCAAGTCACACTTCTAGGAAAGTGCTCAATCCATCTTAGAAAGGGATCATGAAAAATCAAAGGATCAAAAGACTGACTCAAAGAGTCTGAAGGTTGGCTACCTTGGACGTCTTCACATCCTCAGTTTTGGGAAGGGACTAGTAAGAACCTAGAGGGTGATTGACAATTTCTTAAGGGAAGGTTGAAAAACTTAGATAATAAACTTCTTATCAAGGTATTCAACCTACCATTGAATTCTAAAAGTAGGTTTTTCCCTAGAGAAAATTCAAGACAAGGGACATGTTTCCCAACTACACCCTTAGTGACATAGTGAGGTAAAGGAATCGAAGGGGACTGGAGAACCTTGTCACAAGTACCCTGTTTTGGGAAAGCAATGTCATCACCTCTACCAAGATCTGAGCACAATGGTGATTGATAATATTCTTCATAGAATAAATCCAAGTGCTCAAAAGAATATTAATCAAAATCCTCAAGGTATGACCGAAAATCATCAGGATAATATTGCACTGGGTCATCCTTGGGTGTTTGGAAAACTTTTGTAATTATATCATCATCTTGTTGTCGAACGTTAAAATTATTAGGAATATCATATGATTGTTGTAAAGGAAACATTTTAAGATATCCTTCCATATCATAAATGGGATCCTCATCTGAACCAATCACACCCCACTTAGATATTCCAACATGTATGAACTCATCGATATTATCAAATATGTCACTACCTTTGTCATAACATGAAGGATTTAAAGCATCCAAGGGATCATATAATACTTCTTTACTTTCCATATCATAAAATAAGGCATTATCAAAATCTTGGAAAGGGAAATGACTTACTGTGTTCACTTCTTGTTGTGTAGGAGAATTAATGGCTTGGATGACTTCATCGAATGGAAGAGGGTCCAGTACATCATCCCCAAGACTCATCTCTTTAATCATATTTTCACCTTCATCAGAAAATGAAGGGCCTATCTCTTCCAAGGGTTCCTTTACTTCTTCACCTTCTGAATCATAGAACAAAGTATCATAAAAAACTTGGAAGGGAAAATGACTAACCTCATCCTCTTCTTTTTGTGAAAGAGGAATAGGATCTCGGATGGCTTCATGAGAGGGAGGATCACACACTAATACTTCATCATCATGTTTGATATCTTCATGCCCTCTCTCTTTAACCAGGTCTTCATTATCCTTGGTAGAAGCACAAGTAAATTCTTGATCTTCCTTGTGGGATTGGAAAACTTCATTAGGATCCTTCTCCTCAACCTCTTGTTGGTTGATTACTTGTTCCCTTCTTTCATGGAATTTACTAACAAAGTTTTCAAGGGAAACTAATCTTTCTAGACTAAGAGCATCTGGGGTATCTTTGGGGTCATGAACTTTAGTTTTTGGAGTAAAAAGGTGTTCTCCCTTGAATAAGGAGATATTTGCCTCAAATTTTATAGCCATGAAATAAGCTTCTTGGATTGATCTTGGCCGTTTTTTACTGAGGAGAAACCCTAATTGCACTAAGAGTGCATTGGTATAGAGGTAAGTGAGGTAATTCTCTTCAGGGTGATGGCTTCTAGGAATTTGGTGTAGCAGATTCTCAAACCTAGTAGGGAATTCCTTGACAGTTTCATTCTCAGTTTGTTTCATGTAATCAAGTATTTTTATCAGCATGCAAATATCTTCTATTTTAATATTCCATTTCTTGAGAAAGGTTTCTTCCAATTGGTCCATATATGCAATTATGGAATCAGGGAGATTGTCATACCATTTCCTAGCATTGCCATGAAGAGTGGCAGAGAAAATTTTCATCGCCAAATCTTCAGCATCATCATTGATAGGGTGGAGTTGAAAGAAAGCCCAAAAATTATCCATGTGATCTTCGACTATAACCCCATCATTACCAGTGAATCTAGGGAGCCATTTTTCATACCTCAGAGGCATTTGTCGAGGGTAACCCAAAATTTTAATCATATCCAAGGGTTTAAAATTTCTTGGGTCCCATTGAGAATTCATGGTCAACTTTGTCATTAGTGGAGTCTCCAGATAATCCTTCTAGGGATCATCAAAGAGAAAAGAGGGAATCACCCTCAGTGGAGTCGCTAGGTAAACTTTGTGAAGTAAAGGATTTGAGGAAAAGGCTTACCGAAAAAGTGTCGTTGAGGAATATTGACTCAGTGTTCCCTGACAATGGCACCAAAATGTTATCACACAATTTGTACTTGCTCAAATCCCAAGGCAAGTGGATACTCACTGTCACCTTAATAAGAAACCCCTTTCTATTTTGGAGTATGCCAACACTACCCCAGGGGAGACGTCCCCAGTGACCTGAGGATTTGAGAAGAACAAGGAAAATGATATAAGAAATTCCCTCCCCTCTCACAGGTCACTCAAGTCAAAGGGTTTTTTATGTATTATAGAGATGAAGCAAATGAGTAATGTTGTGTACCTGCCTAGAACAAGACAACAAAATGGAAAAAGGGCACTTTCCAAGTACCAAAATGATATTAGTGCTTCATAAGACAATGAAATCTTAAGAAATGTACTAGATGATATATAATTGCAACAATATAGCAATTTATAATAGAAATAATATATTTGCAACAACCATAATAATTATGTTTCAAAATTCTTGATAAAAGACTTGAAATAATAACTTTAACTAGGCAAATTGATAATAGATAGTCACAAGCAATTTTAACAATGTCTAGCTAGCATAACATATCACTTTTATGGTTAATTTGTTGTTGTTAGATGGTTGTAACAATATTTTGCAACAACAACAAGTAGGTTAATAATTTAGGTTAATCTAAGGTTAGTAAGAGTTAGTAGGTGTTCAAGAGAAGATGTTTTGAAAATTGTTTGATCAATCAACACCTGTAATGGGTAGACTATTGCGTTAGGGTAATGGAGTCAATAATGACAGCAACAAATCTTAGAGGAAAATAGAAATGATAATATTTTTCCAAAGGGGATGGAGAGGATGAGAGAGGTGTCGGTAGCCCAAGGCCTAAAAAATCCAAGTCCTAGAGATAATTGCTAGAAAGTAATAAAAATTAGGCCCTAGCGATTTCTCTTTTTCTTAGACAAATTGAAATAAAATATGCAATAGGAAATGAAGTAAGGTTACTAAAGTGCTACAATGGTAGGGCTCTAGTATCTATGTCTATATAGGTGCCTTTCGAGAAATCTTAGCAAGTGGAAGATTATAGAGAAAAATATAGTAACATATGTCTTTCTCCTAGGGTTTCAAGAAAACAATTTCATAATCTTTGACATGAAACAAGTAAATTCACCATAGGCATTCATTCACAATAAAGAAATGCATATTTTCTACATACTTCACCAAGAATAATCAAGCATAAGCCCTATTTGAAGATCCTCCACATGAAAATTTGCCAAAATACACCAAGATTTGCCTCCCCAAAAGTTTCGCACCACTTAATTTCAGCCAATAACCCTTAAAGAGAACCGAATTTCAAACCACCACTTGTGTGATGAGTGAATGGTGAATAAAAATGAGAGTTTTATCTCTTATTTATACAATATTAATGACCTTTAATTACACTTAGGTCATGAAAAGGCCGACATGGTGAAATTACATTAAAATCCAGTTTTTTAGATAAATGACAACAATTAAACCCTAAAATCAAATCCAAGGGTGACGTCATGCCTTTCTAGGGTGACATTAGGCTCTAGGGTGGAACGTTAGGCCTCCAAAGGCCCTAAATCTTGCCACACGTGCCAAGCAGGACCAAACCATCCTCATAAATGCAAACCCTGACTGGATGATGTCTAGGGTCAAAATGATGACGACAGGGGCCCTCAATGGTCAACGTCCTGGTGGAAAGGAAAGACCCCCCTAGGTCTAGGCCTGCCAGAGTGTCTTGGGTGAAATGTCCTTCTTTCTTCCTGGTGCAATCCCCTGGTGTCTCTCTGCCCCTGGTTGGGGTCACAACATCCATCTGTGGGCTTTCAGCCCCATGGAGGTCCAAGATAATCATTCCCCCATATGTACTTGTTCGTTGGGCAAGGTCCTACAACAACAACAAGTACGCTCTCCATAAGCTCATAAGTCACAAGGATTATAGCAATGCCAATCACATGTAATAATCAAATTACCCAAACATGTGCATCAAACCCCCCTTTACCTAGACAAATGTTCAAAGACATTATGCAGTTTAACAAGTCAGGTTTGGAGAAGGTCTCATGATGTCCTATTGGGCTAATCCTCCTTAATTTTAGGGTGTTTTCCAGGTGAGAACCAATTTAGGTCATGCAAGTGTGTGTGAAGTGGCATAGGGGAAAAGTTTGGGCAATGAGTACAATGATAACAGGAAAATGTAGGTCTTTCCTGTGGATGCCTCTGTAGAGGGCAAGCTGCACCTTATCATGGATGCCATTGTTTCCTTGCCCATTCAATGCCTTTTATTTTTATTCTTATTGCTTTTGATTTTACTTTCAAGGGAAAAGTTGGGGGACACTGTCCTAGCATGGTGACTGGAGGTGACAACATTACCCACAAGCATTTCACGGAAATGAGAAGGATGGCTCGTGATGAGGACCCCTTTCTCTTGGTTATGGCACCAAGATCCACTACCCTAGTTTGGTGACTAGATAGGTGGTAGTGTCATACCGCTACATGCCCATGGACCTAATAGGCCAGCTCATGATGAGACCTCCCATCCACCAACTAGTACATTGAGTTTGATTTATATTATGGGTCCCCTTTTCTTACTGAGAAGCCTTTTATTGTTTTCTCGAGAATCCCTGGGCGAAGCATCTCAAAGGTTTCATCTTGGCTTTTAACTCTTGCCAGCTACTTTTACCCTCTGGGCCTTTATCCCCTTCTTCCCACAAGGTAAGGTACAACCCTTCGTAGCATGGAAAACCTAATGCTCGAACCAATATGGGGGAAGATGAGAGGAATAATGATGGAAAGTGGTAAGTATGGAGGGGATGGACGATGACCTTTCATAGACCCACCCAGTGGCAACTCATACTAAAGTGGAATCAACTTACTAGGGCATCATGTCACCTTCCCAGGTATGAACAAGTTAAAGAGCATAATTTCCAAGCAAAGATTATGAAATGAAGGAGAATTGAGTGCAACATATTTAAGTTCTTCAAAAATCAGAGTGACACATACCATGATAACCAAACTCATTACCTCATGGAGCAAGACTTACTGCTACTTCAGGATTAGGCTGGTGGGATGGATGTTGTTGCTGTAGATAGATGGGTTGCACTGAAGAAAACATGGGCCCTCTGGGGCCATGCTGAAGTCATCCGACTCTCGACACTCCATGTCTAGGACCTGTGGACCTCAAGACATAATCTTCTTAGTTATCCCTAAAATAGAGGATAACACTTCCAAAACTAGCCTTCTTTCATTTTGCGGTCATGGGTATTGGTGAAATGAAGAATTACAATTGCTTCTTTTAGGTTTTTGAGATAAGTGGAAGTACCACAACCCTACAATATTCTTAAGGGAAGAAACTTTTTATGAATAAATCTAGGGTGCAATGTAGGAAATTATCATTGCAATGACATTTGGGTGCCAAAGATGATGCTTCTATGGTGCTTGAATTTAGGGCGTAAAATATTATAAAGAGGCTCATATAATATCATTTTATTGGCACCCATTTTATGTGCATTGGTTTGCATGGTTCTTTTTAACATAATAAAAAGTTGGAAAGAGATGGAAAACTCCACTTTAGGTTTCCCAACGGATTGGTGTACATGCAAATTTGTTCATTTTTTCATCTTACCATTAATATGCAAAGTTAGAAAATTTCTTTTTAAAAAACCCTAACTCCTAGACGATGAAAAAAATTAATGTGTATAAAATTGTAGTTCTATAAAGTCATTGAAAGTCAATAAAGAACTAAATGACTGACGGGTTGTATGGTATTTCTAGCATGTGAAATTTGCACGGAAAAAAGAGTTATTGGTAAATCGATTTCATCATTTTCAAAGCGACACATTTTAATAGCATTATGTTTTTTTAATAACCATGTTTTTTAACATTTTTAATAACAAATTTTAAGCCTCTCTATTTTATGATTTAATTTACATTTTAACTTAGAATGATTTGATTTAGTTTTTAATTTATGATGATTTTTCAAAATATATTTGTTTTGTGGTAATTTAGTTTTTAATAATTGTTTAATTAAACACTTATTTCAAAATATAAGTGTTTAATTAAACACAATTGGCTTTTCTTAATAATTTAGAGGTTTTTTTAATAATTCAGAGGCTAGAGGCTTTATTAGTTGAAAATTTCATGGGCATGGAAAAAATCTATATTTTATCTCAAATCAAGACTACTTCACTAATTTCAAGACATGATGTCGAAAAATCAATGTTGGCATCCTTAATCATTTTGCATGAAAGGTATTGAAATATTGTTTATATATTCATATTTTTTAATCTCTTTGTACCCTCGTATGATCATCTTAATTTTGGAAATTGGTCAATGTTTTATATTCAATACTTACACATGACAATACATCATACTAACTTGTTCCCTCACTAACAATATTTTATTATATTTAACACATATACATGACAAGAGAATATTGTGTTTCCTCGTCTTGATTTGATAGACATCAAATTCTAGCTTACCTTAAATCATAAGAGTTATTTGTCTCTCTATTTTTTTTTTTGGGTTAATTATAGGTTAACTTTGTTGGCACTATGACCTTACTAAAGAGTTTTTATATGTAATATATTTTTTTTTTTAATTTTATTTAATTTTTCGGTGTAGACAATTTGTCAAACAATTTGCATATAAACATATTAGCAATCATTTATATGTAATTCTAATTTTTGTTAATAGGTTATAAATAAATATCAATATCAAAGTTTAAACATTTATTTCATTCAATATGTATGGCAACATAAATATATTGGGAAAACCCCCAACAAAAATACAATAACAAATAAAGATAAATTTGGTGTATTGCTTTGCTTGTTGTCTCAACAATTGCTGAGATAAATAGGTAATACATGTGCAACAACCTTGTAAATGAGAGGATGGGCCTGTAGGTGTAGAATGCTTACAACAATGGTATTTCTATTAAGACAGGTTTGTAGATGAAGTCTATGGCCTCCCCACAACATAAAACTCAACCCAAATAACCAGAATCGACCCTCACAGGAAATGGGTGCATCCACCAAGAAACTTCAGCTTCCCACAAGGAGAATCGACCCTCACAGCATCCAAAACGTAGCCATAATGACATTGGACCCCCACACAACTAAATCGACCTCTACAAGAGGTAAATCACCCCACACACATAAGAGAAATGCAACCCCGAGATAAATTTTCCTCCAAATGAGATGATACGACCCAACACTAAAGAGAAATCGACCCATATATGAGATAACTTGCCTAGCAAGTAGTAAAGTTCCCTCAGCCAATAACTCAGCCTCTAGATGAGTAAATTGGCCCCCAACTCAAGAAAAACACCGCCACAAAACCAAATCACCGTACTCAAGCAAAAATCATCCCAAACAATTGAAACCCAACTTCCAAATGATGAAATACTCAACCACAATTAAGAACAATGAAATACCTAAATGATCTCTCCTCTGTGATCGGCTAGGGTGGATAGTCTCACCACTAAACCCAATATTTCTCTTTAGGGTTTTTCATCACAATAGCCAAAGCCACAAGAGCTCTCTCTAATTCGTTTTTAGAAAATAAAAATGCATGATGAGAGAAGGCACCCTCATTCCTCTTTTAACTTATCGTTCACCATTTTTTGACCCTTTTACCCTTTTAATAAAGTAAAGTGACTTTATAATCTCAAAGTCACTTAAAATACCTTTTTTCTTAATTTATTAAATGTCACTTTTAAAAAGGTTAATTTTCCGCCCCGCTGACATTAAATAATTAATTAATTCCTTTTTTCCTTCACTGATTATAGCCTACAAGAATCACTTAGGCTATTCCATCAATATCCTAGAGATCATTTGGAAAGGGACATTGCAGTCCTCCCTTCCCAAGATTGCTTGTCCTCAAGAAACTGCAAGTTTGGATGCTACAAGATCTGGTCACCTTCCCACATGGAATACTCTTCTGGAAAATATCTCGACCTCATGTAGTACTCTCAAATCACCCTGTTGCACAATTTCCTCTCCTTGACCTCCAGAATCACCTCAGGAACCAACACTAACTGCCCCTCCTCATCCATTGGGGGTAACTCTGTCGAATAAGTGACTTGTTTTCCAAATTCCTTCTTGAGGCATGAAACATGAAACACATTATGGATCTTACTCCCTTCCAGCAACTCAAGCTCATAAGACACCTCACCAACTCTCTAAATCACCATGTAGGGACCATAAAAGTGTGCCTTTAGCTTTTCTGCACCACTTTTCTTCAATGATTATTGTTTGTATGGCTGTAATCTCAAAACACGAAGTCCCCCACCTCAAAATTGCACTCAAACCTGCGCCTATCTGCATAAATATTATGCTAATTCTGTGCCACCTGTAAATTGTCGTTTAGATCCTTGAGGATGCCTTGACTCTCATGGATCCAATCCTTGGCTTTGGGAGCCATGTTATCCCCAAACGCCAAATCAACAAATGAAGGAGAATCATAGCCATATAATGCTTGGAATGAGGTCATATCAATGGAAAAATGATACATGGTATTATAACAAATTCCCCCAAATGCAACCACTTAACCCATGCCTTCTACTGCCCGGATACATAGTTACGTTAATACCCCTCAAGCCACTTGTTCATGATATCTGTCTGACCATTTATCTACGGGTGGTAACTAATGCTAGGATTCAGCTATGTGCCATCCAACCTGAACATTTGTTGCCAAAATGAACTGAGGAATATGTTGTCTCTGTCAATGATAATGTACTTCGACAACCCATGGAGTCTGAATACCTCCCTGAGGAAAAAATATGCTACTTGTGTTTCCTTGTATTATGAAGAAATGGTGAATAAATGTGTGAACTTGGTCAATCGATCAACCACCACATATGTGCAATCTATTCCCTATACCTTTGGTATACCTATGATGAACTCCATGCACACACTTTCCGACTTATGCTTCAGAATGAGTAATGGTGTAATAACCTTGCAGGATGAGTCTGTTCTGATTTTTTTTGTTGACAAGTCATACACTCCCTCACATGTATCAGTACGTCATATTTGAGGCCCTTCCAAGTGAACCTCTCCCTGATCTTCCTGTAAATTTTAAAGTACCCAAGATGGCCTATCAGAGGCGTATCATGCATAGCCCTCATAATATTCTCCTTCAATGTGGACTCAGGGACTAATTATATGAGGTCCTTGTAGTGGATGGTGTCATCCTGTATGTTGTGATCCATCAAATCACAAGGAAATTTGTTCTTGGAATATTCTACCAAGAGGTGATATTTCCATTCAAATCAAATCTCTGCAAGTGAAAAAATCTTAGGTCGGAATATTCTACTAAGAGGTGATATTTCCATTCAAATCAAATCTCTGCAAGTGAAAAAATCTTAGGTCTACTAGAAAGAGCATCAAGAAATGCATTTTTCTTCTCTTTCACATACTCGATGTCAAATTCATATGCCTACAAATTGTTGACCCACTTATGTTGCCTATCGTTTAATTCCTTCTACCCCAAGAAGTATCTGAAACTGTTGTGGTCAGTCTTAGCCACAAATTTGTCGCCAACCAAATGTTGTCTGAATTTCGTTAAGATATGCATGATGGCGGGCATCTCCTTATTGTATATGGAATAAAGTATCCCTGACTATGTGGGTTTCCTACTCTCATTATGCTATCAAATGTCTATGTTGCATCATAACTACACATATTCCCTCACCCAATTTATCACAATCAAGCACAAAGGGTTGTGTGAAGTCAAGAAGTGTTAAGACTAGACAAGTGCTCATCACTTTCTTTATCTAGCCAAATGTATTTTGGACCTACTCTATCCACATGAATGTCCCTTTCTTTGTGATATCTATAAGCGATGCACACAACTTTGAGAATTCATTTACAAAACACTGGTAATAGCTACATATCCTGAAGAATCCACACAACTATGTAAGGTTCTTGGGCAGTGGCCAATCCAATATGGCCTAGATCTTCTTCCTCTGTACTTGTACACCCTCGGCACTAACACATGACCCAAGTATAGGATCTATGTCATGCAAAACTCACATGTTGAATCCTTTGGATATAATGATTGTTCCTCCATGATGTTCAGAATCTCATCCAAATGCTCCAAGTGTTCCTCCCATGTCCTGCTATATATTAGAATATCATCAAAGAATACCAACAAGAACTTCCTTAGCTACTTGTTGAATATGTGGTTCATGCAAGAATGAAAGGTAGATGGTGTGTTGGTCAAACCAAATGGAATGACTAGGAACTCATAGTGCCTATAATGGCACCTGAAAGAAATCTTGGGAATATCCTTATCTCTAACTTTGATATAATGATGCCCCAATTGAAGATCAATATTCAAAAAATAAATGGCCCCGTGCGACTCATCCAATAACTCATTGATCCTAGGAACGGGGTACATGTTTTTTATGGTATTTTTATTCAAATATCTATAGGTGATGCAAATCCTCATGGCGTCATCCTTCTTCTTCACCAAGAATACGGAATAAGTGAATGGACTAGAGCTAGGCCTGATGTGTCCCATCTCCAACGATTCCTTAATAGCCTTCTCAATTTCATCCTTGAATTTCTTTGGATGTTTGCATGGAGTAGTGATCATAGGTTTTCCTCCCTCCTCCAACTCAATGGTGTGCTCAAATCCCCTATCAATTAGTCTCCCTATAGGTATCTTTTAAAAAACCTTGTCATGCTTACTCAACAATGCATGAATGTCTGCACGATGATGTTTTCATCCCTTTTCATTTTCCTAAGTTGTAATCAAGCACTCGAATACACATGCTACATCTTTGTGTCTAAACATGGTCTCCATACTTTTGGTTGAAAAAATATTTCCACCATTTTACATGCCCCTCAAAACAACCTTATTACTGTTTGTTGTATTGAAATTCATCTCCATTACCTAGTAGTTCATTGTAATTTACCCTAAGGAATGGAGCCACTGAACACCTAATACTATATTGGTGTTCGCCAATTCAACCACATAAAAATCGTCGGTCAAGGTATAGTTTCCTAATGTCACAAAAAACCTCACAATCTTCCGTGTGTATGTCATATTAAATCCATAAACACCCACCAACATTGAACCCCTCAAAGTCCTCTATAGTAATGCATCTCCTGGCCACGAACACTACATCAATGGAATTGTGGGTCGCCCCACCATCAATCAAAGTTATGACTCTCTGTCCCCATAGTACTCCTCTGACTCTAAAAGTGTAGTATTTAGGGGTGCATGATAGAGTGGCAATAGTCACACCCTTATCCTCCTCACTAGGATACTAATCACTTGGGCCTCCTTGGTCATTTCCATGTTCCCATGTGCAAGATACCAGATATATAAAATATGCAGAACATAAACGAAATGCTAGAAGTGACAGAATAACAGTAAAATATCCAGCATAATCTTCACAATACACAGAAATGATATATGAAATAGCAACAGAAATAGCACTTTGAATCAGATAGCAATGTTCACAGGCCTCTTCGAGGGGGCAACCTCCAGTCGAGCAACGCT
>ML790764.1:102920-134291 GCA_009831015.1 Picea engelmannii | reverse complement strand
AGGAAGATCCTTCTAGAAGCGGAAGCTTCTATTAGGTCTTCTTACATCCGCCTTATTCTATTTTATTGAAAGGTCTTATTAATATCGACCTTTATTACATCCGAATACATTGATCTACCTATGTGCGGGTTAGGACCTTAACACCATGTAACTTCTTCCTCTTCATCATCATTGTCTGAGTGCACCTTTATATAATGTACATTTCCCTTTCGCATGAACCTTTGTCACGACTCCCAAGTTTCTTTGCAAATAAAGCAAAGCTTCTTTCTTCTCAACTCATTACGAGTCACCTCATCCAACTTCTCCTTTCGGGTCCACTCTTTCTGAAAAGGTTTCTTATCTTTTTTTTTTCTGGGGAATGAAAGGCTTGGATGATTTTTTTGTCTTCGAGACTGCATCCTCCTTGTCCTGTGTCCTAATAATGGAATTCTACAGAGTCTCAAGTTTGAATTATTTTACCCAACCACACAATGGATCAGATAAACCTTTAGTGAACAACATAACTAGCACCTTCTTAGATAAATCTTTCACTGTGAATTCAATCCTCTGGAACTCTATAATGTAGGCATATAGTGTCCCAACATGTCTAAGTTGTGCCAACTCTTTGAAGTGGAATTCTAGATCCTTTTTTCTCAAATCACTCCATCAACTTCTGTGTGAAGTTCAGATAGGAAGTAATGTTGACATGTCCCATAGTGACCAATCCATGCTACTTCTACTCATGGGACTCTCCATCTAAGTGAAAAGTAGCGAATTTGATTGCGTATACCTCCATCATAGGGTTGATTTGGAAATATGTGTCCAACTTCTAAACATGTGCTCTAGTTGTGCACTTGTTCGAACCATCAAAGGAAGGAACGGTTAGCTTCCCAACCTTTCTCATGAGATCAATGTTTTGTTGACTCCTATTGACATCCCTTAGTTTGTTCCTGTATTTGATATTACAATAGTCCTATAATGACATGGTCTCATGGAACTCATCACCAATATCTTGGTACTCCCTCCAATAATCATCAAAGTTCTCACCCTTCCCTTACTACCCTTGATTTCCTATTTGTTGATCCTCCAAGAACTGAGGCACAATAGATCTAGGAATTATTCTACTAGTGGTATTAGTTCCAACTTGTAAGGTATTATCATTTTTGTTTCCTTGTGCATGATTCCCATTATTCCCATTGGAACGCCCATGGTTTTGGTTCCCATTGTGCCCATTGGACCCCCCTGCACCATTGTTTCCCCCATGGTTTTGATTTTATTGAGTGTTCACAATTAGTTGTTTCATGAGATGTACCATTTGTTGTTTCCCCCTAGCCAAATAATCCAGGATATGCATGGCACTGTCCTCAGGTGTCTCATTTCTATCCCCCATGTCTTCCTCTTCCTCTACTTCTAGTTCACCCTATTCTTCTTCTTCTTCTTCTTTGTGAAATATGTTTTCTACCCCTCTTTTCCTTCTACTTCTATAAGTGATATATTCCATGTCTCCATGCCTCACGAAACAACAAACCCCATCAGGATGAAAGGATTGAGGCTTTGATACCACTGTAATATCCCCACTATTTTTTGTTTATAATTTTACTTAGTTTTTCGATGTAGAAACATCGTCAAATAATTTGCATACAAACATACTAGCAATCGTTTATATGCATTTATAATATCTATTGACATCTTACAAAGAAATACTAATATATTGAAATCTCAAGCATTTATTGAATTCAATATTTATGGAAGTAGAAATACATTGGGAAAACCCCCAACAATAGTACATTAATAAATGAAGAGAAACATTGTGTCTTTTTCTTCTTGTTGTCTCGACAATTGTTGAGATAAATAGGTCTGTAGATGAAATACACGTGCAACAACCTTTTAAATGAGAGGAAAAACATGTGGGTGTACAATAATTGCAACAATGGTTTGTCTATTAAGACAGGTCTGTGGATGAAGTCCACAACCTCCCCACAACACAAAAATCATCCCAAATAACCAGAAATCATCCCTCACAGAAAATGGACACAACCACCAATAAAATTTAGCTTCCCACAAGGAGAATCAATCCTCACAACATCCAACATGCAACCACAATGATATTGGGCCCCCACACAACTAACTCTACACTAATTTTTTTTTTGGAACTTAATTATTTTTTCGGTGTAGACAATTTGTCAAACAATTTGCATACAAACATACTAGAAATAGTTTATATGTAATTCTAATCTTTGTTGATAGCTTACAAAGAAATACCAATATAAAATAACAACCATTTATTTCATTCAATATTTATGGTAGCATAAATACATTAGGAAAACCCCCAACAATAGTATAGTAATAAATAATGAGAAACCTGGTGTATTTTTCTGCTTGTCATCTCAATAATTGCTGAGATAATTAGGCCCGTAGATGAAATACACGTGCAATAGCCTTGTAAATGAGAGGATAGGCCTGTAGGTGTAAAATACTTACATCAATGGTATTTCTATTAGCATATCTATGTATATGAATTCCACAGCCTCCCCAAAACATAAAACTCAACCCAAATAACCAGAAATCGGCCCTCACAGAAAATGGGCGCAACCACCAAGAAAATTCGGCTTCCCACAAGGAGAATCGACCCTTACAACATCCAAAATGTAGCCACAATGATATTTCTCCCCACAACACAAATAAATTGGCTTCTACAATAGGTAACTCTCCCCACACACACAAGAGAAATGCAGTCCCAAGACAACTCGATGATTCAGGTGGATATTGGTGGTCACCCACCTATTCCAACTGGTTCCTATTGATAATTTTTAGTTCAACGTGTTCTTCTCTAATTCTTTGTAACTGTGGGTTCTACACTTCCGAGGCTGACTGAATACCTACACAACTTCCAAGTGGATATTGGTGGTCGCCCACTTAATCCAATTGGATTATTTTTTATGTTTTCATGTCAACACATCTTTATGTACTTCTAGGGTTGTTTTGGGGCCTTAAACAATGTTTTTTGGCTTGCCACAACAAAATTGTAAACAGAGTCAAATTTTGATGACATGATTTGTATTTCTTGAAAATACCTTTCCAATGGGCTATCACACGCCTAAAACGGAGGTCGTATGCAAAATTTACGACCACGGGAAGTTGAGGTATCAACTTACCCATCGGGGCCCGCATAACTTTTGGCGTTTCATCTCCTAGAGTTAGGTTTTTGGATTTCTAGGGTTTTTTCATTCATGAGTCATGTTAAAAAGGCCTCTAGAGCCTCATTGTTATGATTATGCTCAGACAGATGCACAGAGCAACCATATCTCTTCTCAGAGATAGCTACCACCATTCGAGCAAGTTGTTTTCAGTTCTGAAGTTTTTCAGTTTCAACCTATTTCATTTATTCAATAGAAGTTATTGTTCACTCAATATATGTTGGTTTTCTATGTATCTATGTGTTATTGTATTCCGTATGTTATTCATTTTGTTCCGCTCATAAATATGTATCAATGGTATCAGAGTGGTCTGTTTTTCATTTATTTTTCTTCGTGCATGTCCCCGACAAGATATGGGTACAAGAAGTTGGGACTCGAAGCAGTCAAACCTTTGCAAGATCGGTCGTACTGAGCCCAAAAAAAACCCATGGGGGATGAAAATAAATACGATGGAGCAGGAGATCCTTTTAAAATGTTGCTTGAGGAAGCCCTTGTTCGACAAAGGAACAAAATGATGGAAAAATTTGCACAGATCCTTTGGTGACTGCCCACAAGAGACACATCTTCATCAAGAGGCCATGCAACCCCCTTCAAGGTACAAGTAAATTTTGATATTCCATTATTTAAAGGACTAATAGATGTAGATGCTATAAATAAATGGTTGAATATGCTCCAAGGGTATTTTTCAGTCTATAATTTTTTCGATAGGGAAAAGATTACTTTTGCACTCCTCAAGTTCGTCCCCCACGTTAAGGACTGGTGGGATACTTACTGTGAACAAAGGGCCATAGAGGGATTTGCAATATTGGTGGTCACCCCTAAATGGATTCCTTCAGGGATTCCATTAAATAACAATACTACCCTGTTGGAAGCTACGAGGAACAATACACAAGATGGACCACCCTGCGTAAGGAAAGGGACCAAACAGTACCAAATTTCACCAATATTTTCCATACTCCATGCACCAAATTGGTTATCAAATACTCTAAGAGACATATGGTGCTCAAATACCACGGCTTCCTACATGGATACACTCAAGCAGAAATGGATTTTCTAGACATTGCATCATTGGGTATGACTTATAGATATTCTATCAAGATCGAGTAAAAATTTAAGTAGAAGAGGCGAGAGTTTGGATCTACAAACTCCTCACAGTCGAAGCAGGGAAAAGGTGGCCCCAACCCACAAAACAAGGGATAGAGCAAAGATGACCACTCTTAGGAAAACCATTCCAAGCTGAAATACAAGAAGGGTAATGAGAAGTCGAATAAGGCCATGAGAGAATGGTGTGAATACCATAAAATCCCTTGGCACAAAACTGAAGAATGTCACTCCAAGAATTCACTGGTGGCCAAGCTAAAATCTTCCGAGTCAGAGGAAGATTATGACTCTGAATCAAATCTAGAAGGATGGAAGTGGATTATCGATAGTGCCACTATCGCTACCACCAAATTCCATCCAAGAAAACCAGAAGAACCAAAGAAATGTTGATGTTTAGACAACATCGGGAAGACATTCTCTAAAGATGATAATTAATAATATAATTATTATTGATTATTATATATATTATATAATAAGTAAATGATAATAACAAATAGTTATTGATTATTCAAGGGACGCATCCTTTCATGGATGGTCACCTTATTTTCCCTATATATGAAACACTCATCATTGTAATAATATATCGAATATCTCTCATATCTCATATGAATAAAAACCAACATGGTATCAGAGCCAGTTCTTTCATGATGGCATTGATCCTTTGGAAACCTGAAACCTGTGCAAATATTAATATTCAATGGCATTCACAGAGAACAATGGATTTTCCATGGAGATAGATGTCAAATCCATTACAGAGATACTGGAAAATGAAGTAAGTGTGCCCTGGTTTGAAAACAGTGAGTGAAAAATCCACAAAGTATATTTGATAACACTGTTTGAATGCCCATGGAAAAGGTTCGGCCTCTGTAAAGAAGGAATCAATATCAATGAAGGAATGCATCTTTGGAAATCTTCCTTGGTGATATGTTTTCGTAATGAATCCATTGAATTTTGTATGTTCAATGGTGTGTGTTAGGTAGAAACATGACCAACAAGGAGTCACAATGGACAACATTGTTTTTGCGCTCAATGACAGTGGAAGAGGGATGAAAGGGGTGCTCTACAAGGACCTGATTCTGGGAAAATTAATGACACACTACCTATAGTAGAATTTTCATCCCATCTATTGTTGAGACAGTCAAGGCGATGATTCATGATCAACATTTACCTATGTTTATGTGGGTAGAGGCATCCATGATTGTAGTGTATATTCATAATAGAAGTCCTTGAGGAAAATAACTCCCGAGGAGGCCTTCACCAGAGTGAAGCCTGAGGTTGGAACACTTCAAGATATTTGGGTGTCCTATATACATTCATGTATCCAAGGAGAAAGGGACTAAGCTAGACCCTTTAGGTAGAAAGAGTACATTTGTGGGGTACAATGAGTCTTCAAAGGCATACCAGATCTATATCCCTGGTTAGAGACAGATTGAGGTGAGCATAGATGTTACATTTGAGGATGAGGTAGCCTTCATGAGATCTAGAGGATATCACATAGATATTGATAGTGAGAAACAATAAGAGATGGTTCCTTCTCCCCCTCCAGTTGATGTTCCCAGAGATATTGTATTAGGTCGAAAGAGACCTACATGGACTCGTCAGACTCTGCAGGAGGCAGAAAGACATGTAGCTCCTCGTGGTACCTTCCGACAGAGCAAGAGACCTTAAAGATATTCATGCTATGCCACAACTATGAGCCACATCATTGATTCTGAGCCTTCATGTTATGAGGAGGCATCTAGTATGGATAGATGCCATGATGGAGGAGTATCAGTCCATCATGAAGAATGATGTGTGGTATATTGTTCTGAGACCTGAAAGCAAGTCCGTAGTGAATTCCAAATGGATCTATAAGATCAAACATACAACTGACGGAAGCATCGAGAAGCACACCAATTTTTTGTTGCTAGAGGATTCTCTCAAGTGGAGGGAATAGATTATGAGGAGACATTTTCTCCTGTTGCTCGATACACTTCTATTCAAATGATTATTTCCCTCACAACATCCATGGGTTGGAAACTACATCAGATGGATGTGAACACAACCTTTCTTAATAGAGATATTGTTGAAGAAATATACATCGAGAAGCCAGATAGTTTCGTCATACATGAGAAGGTGTCTCATGTGTGTAGGTTGAAGAAGGCCCTATATGGACTCAAGCAGGAACCTTGAGCTTGGTATGTGAGGATTGATGGACACCTGATGAGTTTGGGATTTATCAAAAGTGTTGTTGATCACAACCTGTACTACAAAACTATTAATGGTGAGGCCTTGATTTTGGTCCTCTACATTGATGATTTATTCCTCACAGGTACATAGAGATTTATTATTGAATGCAAGTATCTGTTGGCCTCTGAGTTTGAGATGAAGGACCTTGGTATGATTCACTATTTCTTGGGACTAGTGGTGTGGTAGAGAACTGATGAGATCTTCCTGAGTCAGGAGAAGTACACAGTTGAGATATTGAAGAAGTTTGAGATACTGAACTTCAAGCCTGTGGCTATACCAATGATGACGAATCTAAAGAAACTAAGTGTGTCTTCTTTAGATTTTGACAAAATTGATATGACTCTGCATAGACAGCTGATTGGATAATTGATGTATCTGGTTAAGACCAGACCAAATATTTTCTATGCAGTGAGTGCACTTAGCCAGTTTATAAGTCGGTCGAGATAGACACACTAGATTGTTGTGAAACATGTGTTGAGATACGTGTGAGGCACAGTTCAACATGCTCTGAGATATACTTCCAGTATTGATATGATATGGTAGGAATATATTGACTTTGATTGGGCAGGGAGCACAGTGGACAGAAAGAGCACCTTCAGGTGTTGCTTCGCTTTGGGATCTTCCATGGTTTCCTGGTGTAGAAGGAAATGAACTTTTGTGGCTTTGAGCACAACAAAAGAAGAGTACATTACATTAAGTATGAAATTCCATGAAGCAGTGTGGCTTCACAAGCTCCTTGCATATTTATTTGAACGTGTGCTGGATTCCACCATTATTCATTATGGTAACCAAAGTTGTGCGAAGATCTATGATAATCCATTGTTTCATGACAAATTGAACCACATTGAGATAAAGTACCATTACATCCGAGACATGTTGTAGAGGAAGGAAGTATTTGTGCAGTACCTTCCTATAGATGAGCAGGTTGCTGATGTTCTTACCAAACCAAGACGAAGTTCAAGTATTTCCGTGACAGACTTGGTGTGGAAAATAATGCCTCCCTCCCTGAGAGGGAGTGTTGATGTTTGCAGCTTCTTGAGACATTCTACAGATTGTACTACTCTGTGATTGAGTTGAGTTGATCTGTGATGACACTTATCCGAGAAGGGCTAAGTGGGGCACTTATCCGAGAAGGGATAAGTGTGGTTGGGATTATAACCCAACATCCCATGTGGAGAGCACATGAGGACATGTCAAGGGAGTTTACCCTTGATTTCATACACTATGGGAGTTGACCCTAGTGTTTCTAGAGGGTGTAGCCTCTAGAAGTCCACATGGAGTGCCATGTGTGACAAACTTTCTCCAGATCATACTCCTCTATGAATTGAGTTGGGTTGATATGTGAGGACACTTATCTAAGAAGGGATAAGTGGGGCACTTATTCAATAAGGGATAAGTGTGGTTGGGATTATAACCCAATGTCCCTTGTGGAGAGAACACGAGGAAACGTCCCATGAGGACCCTAGTATTTCTAGAAGGTGTAGCCTCTAGAAGTCCACATGGAGTGCCATGTGTGACAAAATTTCTCCAGATCGTACCGCTCTGTGAATTGAGTTGAGTTGATATGTGAGGATACTTATTTGAGAAGAAATAAGTACATTTGGGATTATAGCCCATTGTCCCATGTGGAGAGAACATGAGGACATGTCAAGGGATTTTACCCTTGACGTCTCACATTATGGGGAGTTGACCCTAAGTGTTCCTAGAGGGAGTAGCCTCTAGAAGTCCACATGGGAGTGCCATGTGTGACAAATCTTTTACGACTATGGTGGTTTTGTACCATTGGCAGAGACCACGTGTCTCTGGACAGTAGTTGTGTACTACTATGGAAATATACCTCCCTAGCTAAGAGGGAGTCTTGATGTTTCAACATCAAGCATAACTTCTCCTACATTGGGCTGCAAACCAAGGGAGATAGGATACATTTATCACAAAGGTGCACTTGTGATAAATGGGCCTAGACATAGTCCTTCCTTGATCATGACAAGGAATAATATGGACTCGAGGTGCTTGAAGTGATTTCCACGTGTCAGTTAGCATCAAGCCAACATTCACTCATAGGTGTGTGCCTGTGGTGAAATATCCTGGTGTGGTCTTTGTCCTAGTCATGGTGATTTGACAAGGAATGATAAAGACTCAAGATGTTATATGCTATTACATGTGGACCCAAAGTGAGCCTAATCTTAGAGAGAGTTAATTGGCTTAGAGGGAGAATCGCAGAAGGAGTTTCTCCTCAGTTTAGGTGGGAGAGAGATGTCTCCCAAGACTGACATACATGTGTCATGAGTCTAGGGTGAAGTTTGTATACTTCAAAGACAAGAGTGGCATGTTGCAGAATGTCTCCCTCATTGAGAGGGAGTGTTGATGTTTAGACAACATCGAGAAGACATTCTCTAAAGATCATAATTAATAATATAATTATTATTGATTATTATATATATTATATAATAAGTAAATGATAATAACAAATGGTTATTGATTATTCAAGGGACGCATCCTTTCACGGATGCTCACCTTATGTTCCCTATATATGAAACACTCATCATTGTAAAAATATATCGAATATCTGTCATATCTCATATGAATAAAAACAAACAAGAAAGGGGAATGCCTCTTTCACTCACAAATGTGGGTAAAGAGGGCTCCACTTCATTTCATTGTCGATAGTGACAGTCTGAAGAACCTGATCTCAAAAGAGGTCGTCAAGCGGTTGGACCTGTCGACGACACCACACCGGCATCCCTTCACCATCGGTTGGCTTCGCCAAGGATGAGATATTTATGTCAGCGAAAAGTATCATCTTCCCTACGACATCAATCCTTTCAAATACGAGCTATTATGTGATATTTCTCCCCTTGAAGTTTGTGATTTTCTTTTAGGAAAACAATATTTGTGGAAGTGACATGTTGTGTATGAGTGTAGACCCCACAGTGTTATTATCACTTTGGATAGACAAATGTATAGGATACCATAGGTAGCATTGCCTACCACTATTTCTTTAATATATGCTAAGCAATGCAGTAAGATCATTTCAGATACCGAGAAGTTCGTCTTCTTTGTGATCTGTTCTCACAGTAAGCAGAAGGTCACTGCCACATTAGTGGCCTCTACACAGATCCTCTCTTTGTAGAAGAAGCAAGTGGAAGGGATCGTGTAAGAGTATATACACATATTCTCCTCACCCATCAGGGTATCGACATACTGCCAAGTCAAGCATCCAATTAATCTAATCCCCAATGCACCTCTTACTAATGTACTAGTCTATCATCGCTCGCTGATGGAAAATGACGAAATCAAGCATCAGATCCAAGATTTTCTTCAAAAGGGGCACATTAGACCCAACTCTTCCCATTTTGGAAGTTCTATTGTACTGGTGCAGAAGAAAGATAGGACCTGGTGGCTCTGCATTGATTACAAAGCATTAAACAAAATCATAGTCAGGAAACAATACCCAATTCCCATAATGATGACTTTCTTGACCAACTCTAGGGGGGAAATTTCTTTAGAAAGATTGACCTAAAGTATGGTTACCACCAATTTTCCATTGAACCAACTGATGTATGGAAGACAATTTTCAAATCTAAAGAAGGTCTCTTCGAATGGCTGGTCATGCCCTTTGGCTTAACAAATGCACCAACCAATTTCATGAGGTTGATGGATGATGTATTGAGACCCTTCACCAACTCTTTTGTGGTGGTATATTTGGATGACATCCTCATCTTCAAAAGAACTTGGGAGGAGTACATGTAGCATATTCAACAGGTTTTGAACACTCTGCAGTAGCACAAGCTATATGCCAACTTGGAAAAATGCTCCTTTGGCATGAACAAGGTCCAATACTTGGGATATGTTGTTGATGAGCATGGGGTACATGTTGATCCATATAAGATCCAATTCATCTGTAACTAGCCAACCTTGACCACACTAACCGAGCTTTGGAGCTTCTTGGGACTTGCCAACTTCTACCGACGGTTCGTGTTGGGATTATCCCATATTGCATGGGTCCTTAGCCAAGTGACCAAGGGTGGTGGCAGGGAAATTTTGTGTGTGGGAAGGAATAAAAATGAGCATGTGATGATCTAAACCATCGCTTGTGCTCATATCTAGTACTCTCCTTACCCGATCTATAATAGTTGTTCTAGATTGAGATTGATGGATCAGACTATGTTGTAAGCACAGTTATCACTCAACATGGTCATTCAGTAGCATACCATAGTGATATACTCTCAGATAATGTCCGGAAATACCCCACCTATGACAAGGAAATGTATTCCATTATACAATCCTGTCAAACCTTTGCAATATTGGCCACACCGAGCCTAAAAAAAACCATGGGGGATGAAAATAAAGACAATGGAGTAGGAGATCCTTTTAAAATGTTGCTCGAGGAAGCCCTTGCGCGACAAAGGAACAAAATGATGGAAAAATTTGCACATATCCTTTGGGGGCTGCCCATAGGAGACGTATCTTCATCAAGAGTCCATGCAACCCCCTTCAAGGTACAAGTAAATTTTGATATTCCATTATTTAAAGGACTAATAGATGCATATGTTGTAAATAAATGGTTGAATACACTCCAAGGGTATTTTTCGATCCACAATTTTTCTGATAGGGAAAATATTACTTTTGCACTCCTCAAGGTCGTCCCCCATGTTAAGGATTGGTGGGTTACTTACTATGAGCAAAGTGTCATAGAGGAATTTGTGATATTTTTGGTTGCCCCCACATGGGATTCCTTCAGGGATTCCATTAAAGAACAATACTAACCTGTTGGAAGCTACAAGGACCAATACACAAGATGAACCACCCTGCGTAAGGAAAGGGACCAGACAGTACCAAATTTCACCAATATTTTCAATACTCTGCACACCAAATTGGGTATCAAAGACTCTAAGCGACATTTTGTGCTCAAATATCGCGACTTCCTACATGGATAAATTCAAAAAAAAATGGAGTTTATGGACATCACATCATTGGGTACGACTTATAGATATGTTGTCAAGATCGAGTAAAAATTTAAGCAAAAGAGGCGAGAGTTTGGATCTGCAAACTCCTCACAGCCGAAGCAAGGAAAAGGCATCCCCAACCCACAAAACAAGGGACAGAGAAAAGATGAACACTCTTAGGACAACCATTCCAAGACACAATAAAATAAGGGTAATGAGAAGTTGAATAAGGAAACGAGAAAATGGTGTGAATAACATAAAATCCTTTGGCACAACACCGAAGAATGTCACTCCAAGAATTCACTGGTGGCGAAGATGAAAGCTTCTGAGTTAGAGGAATATTATGACTCTGAATCAAATCTAGAAGGAGGGAAGCGGATTATCAATAGTACCACTATCGCTACCACCAAATTCCATCCAAGTGAACCAGAAGAACCAAAGAAAGGGGAATGCCTCTTTCATTCACAGATTTGGGTAAAGAGGGCTCCACTTCATTTCATTTTCGATAGCGACAGTAAGAAGAACCTGATATCAGAAGAGGTCATTAAGCGGTTGGACCTGCTGACAAAACCGTATCACCTGCATCCCTACACCATCGTTTGGCTTCACCAAGGAAGAGATCTTCATGTCAGCCAACAATATCATCTACCCTATGACATCAATCCTTTCAAATACGAGCTATTGTGTGATATTTCTCCCCTTGAAGTTTGTGATGTTCTTTTAGGAAAACCATATTTGTGGAAGCGACATGCTATGTATGAGTGTTAACGCCGGAGTGTTATTATTACTTTGGGTAGAAAATTGTACAAGATACCATAGGCAACATCACCTACCACTATTTCTTTAATATCTTCTAAGCAATGCAGTAAGATCATTTCATATACCGGGAAGTTCCTCTTCTTTGTGATCCGCGCTTACAGTAATCATAAGGTCGCTGCCACATTTGTGGCCTCTAAACAGATCCTCTCTTTGTAGAAGAAGCAAGTAGAAGGGATCGTGGAAGAGTACATACACATATTCTCCTCACCCATCGAGGTACTGATGCACTAGCAAGTCAAGCATCTGATTGATCTAACCCCCGATGCACATTTTCCTAATGGACCATTCTATCCTAGCTCGCTGATGGAAAATGACAAAATCAAGCGTCAGATCCAAGAGTTTCTTCAAAAGGGGCACATCATACCCAACTCCTCCCATTACTAAAGCCCTATTGTAATTGTGCAGAAGAAAGATGAGACCTAGTGAATCTGTATTGATTACAAAGCATTAAAAAAAATCATAGTTAGGAAATGGTACCCAATTCCCAGAATTGATGACCTTCTTGACCAACTCAAGGGGGAAAAGTTCTTTAGCAAGATTGAACTAAAGTATGGTTACCACCAGGTTCCCATCGAACCAACTTATGTATGGAAGACAACTTTCAAAACTAAAGTAGGTCTCCTCGAATGGCTGGTCATGCCCTTTGGCTTAACAAATGCACCAACCACTTTCATGAGGTTGATGGATGATGTATTGAGACCCTTCACCAAATCTTTTTTGGTGGTATATTTGGATGACATCCTCATCTTCAGAAGAACTTGGGAGGAGCAGATGTAGCATATTCAACAGGTTTTGAGCACTCTGTAGCAACACAAGCTATATGCCAACTTGGAAAAATGCTCATTTGGCATGAACAAGGTCCAATACTTGGGACACATTGTTGATGTGCATGGGGTACATGTTGATCCATATAATATCCAAGTCATCCATGACTATCTAGCCTTGACCACACTAACTGAGCTTCGTAGTTTCTTGGGACTTGCCAACTTCTACCGATGGTTCATGTTGGGATTATCCCATACTGCATGGGCCCTCAGCCAAGTGACCAAGGGTGGTGGTAGGGAAAATTTTGTGTGGGGGAAGGAACAAAAACGAGCATGTGATGATCTAAAGCATCGCTTGTGCTCATCTCTAGTAATATCCTTACCCGATGTACAACAACTATTCTAGATTGAGACTAATGCATATGACTATTTTGTAGGAACAATTCTCACTCAACATGGTCATCCGGTAGCATACCATAATGAGATACTCTCAGATATTGTCCAGAAATACCCCACCTATGACAAGGAAATATATTCCATTGTACAAGTCTGCCATCAATGGAAACATTACATTCTGGGAAAGGAGAAAATCATCCACACTAATCACAAGCATCTATAGTTCATACAGACATACAGGAAGTTGCAGAACTATCGCCATCATAAGTGGTCCTCCTACCTGCAATAATTCCATCTCAACAATAAGTATAAGACATGGAACACAAATCATGTTGTTGATTGCCTCAGTCGATATCCCGTGGTTTCACTCACCACCATGCTCCATTCCTATGGGCATGAGGAATATGAGTGACCCCAACTTTATCGACAAGATCCAGACTTCACCACCACCTATCAGCTCTTGGGTACAGGTGCGAATGTCACCGATTTTCACATTGAGGATAGACTATTATTCCATCTGGACCATCTCTATGTTCCTGCAAGAGAGTGCGTAAATCTGATTTGGGAGGCTCACTATAGTTGGATGGTAAGACATTTTGGCATGGAGAAAAATATGGCCATTCTACAGAAACATGTTTATTAGCCAAAAATTCGATAAGACTTCGACAAGTATATCAGATCTTTCACTTCCTGTGTCATTTCCAAGCCAATTAACAAGAAGCAAGGCTTATACACCCCTATTCCTACTCCCAAGAGGCCTTGGAAATCCATCTCGATGGATTAAATGTTTGGCCTTTCGTTCACCAAGAAAGGAAACAATTATGTATTTGTGGTAGTTGATCGGTTTTTGAAGATGGTCATTCTCACAACCTGCGAGAAGAGCATAACAGTGGTAGATACTGCCAATCTCTTCTTCGAACGAGTGTGGATACATTTTGGGATACTACAGACTATCATCTCTGATTGGGACAATAGGTTCCTCAATACATTTTGGTCGAGTCTCTGGTCACTGTTGGATACCAAACTCACTAAATCCACTGCCTTCCACCCTCAAACCAATAGCCAAACAAAGGTCATCAATTGGATGATTGTGCACATCTTGTGCATGTATAACTCTATGCATTTGCATACACGAGATGAGAGTCTTCCTTATGTTCAACACAACTACAATAGGGATCTCCATAGCTCCACAAGCCATAGCCCCTTTCAGGTGGGGCTGGGATTCCAACCCTTGGGTCCCATTTATGTTGTGCTACCTCTTGAAACAAGATAGACAAATTATTCCCATCTTCATTATGAGGTCGACAAAGCCACTAAATTCATTGAATGGATTCAACACATCCGCCAATAGGTCCATGAGATTTTGTATAAAGCCAACGATAAGTACAAGTAGCGCCATGATCAACACTGTGTACCACACCAATTACAGGTGGAAGACAAGGTCTAGTTACATTTGCAGAAAGAGTTCCTTACAGATCCCCATTGGAATCTCTTCCCACTTCACTATGGGCCTTACACTATCACCAAGGCTATGGGTAGCAATTTTTTTGAGATCAACACTCCACCCTTCCTTGGATTGCACCAAGTGTTCAATGTGGACCTCCTTCAACCATATTTTCCACCATTATTGGACAACTCAGAGATTGCAGAAAAGTTGACACCAGCAGATCTCAAACTTGTGTGCATGGAACATGCATCCACTAATCATATTGTGGACAAATGGGGAAAGGGAACTTGCCAACAGAGGATCCAAATTTATCGGGTTGTCAAGGTGGGGCAGCTCCTCCACCAAGGCAAGTGGCTCACTCAGGACCAAATTCAACATAAGTTTCCTCACCTGATGGGGGTACTCAATGCAATGGAGACCATTTCTTCCTAAGGGGGGAGGAATGATCCAAGTGGATGTTGGTGGCCACCCACCTATTCCAACTGGTTCATATTGATAGTTTTTAGTTCGACACGTTCTTCTGTAATTATTTGTAATTGTGGGTTCTACACTTTTGGGGTTGTATGAATCCCTACACAACTTCCAGGTGGAGATTGGTGGTCTCCCACCTAATCCAATGGGCTTCTTTTTTATATTTTCATGTCAGCACATCTTTTTGTACTTCGAGGGTCGTTTTGGGGCCCTAAACGATGTTTTTTCGTCTTTCCATAGTCAAAATATAGATAGACTCAAAGTTTGATGGAATAATGTGTAGTTCTCAAAAACACCTTTCCAACGGGCTATCTCGTGCCTAAAATGAAGGTTGTATGCAAAAGTTACGACCCCGGGAAATTGAGGTACCAACTTACGCATCGGGGCCCACATAACTTTTGGCGTTTCATCTCCTAGGGTTAGGTTTTTGGATGTCTAGGGTTTTTCCATTCATGAGTCATGTTAAAAACGCCTCTGAAGCCTAATTGTAATGATTATGCTCATACAGATGTGCGTAGCAGCCACATCTCTTCTTAGAGATAGCTACCACCATTCAAGCAAGTTGTTTTTATTTCTACAGTTTTACAGTTTCATCCTATTTCATTTATTCAATAGAAGTTATTGTTCATTGGATATCTATTGTTGTTATCCATATCTCTTTGTTATTTTATTCAGTTTGTTATTCATTTCGTTCTGCTCATAAATCCAGATCACTCGACCTCCAAATGAGATGATACGACCCATCACTTACGAGAAATCAGCCCAGATCTAAGATAAGTTTCCCAACATGTAGTAATCATTCCCTCAGCTAATAACTCATCCTCTAGATGAGTAATTTTCCCCCCAACTCAAGAAAAACACTTTCACAAAACCAAATCACCCTAATCAAGCAAAAATTGACCTAAACAATTGAAACCCAACTGCCAAATGATGAAATACTTAGCCACAATGAAGCATAATGAAATCCCCGAATGATTTGTCCTCTGCGATCGACTAGGGTGGAGAGTCTCATCATCGAACACAATCTTTCTCTTTATGTTTTTTCATCCCAAGAGCCAAAGCCACTAGAGATCTCTCTAATCGTTTTTAGAAAATAACAAATGCATAATGAGAAAGGGCACCCTCATTCATCTTTTAACTTCTCGCTCACCCTTTTTTTACCCTTTTAATAAAGTAAAGTGACTTTATAAGATCAAAGTCACTTAAAATACCTTTTTTCTTAATTTATTCATTGTCACTTTTAAAAAGGTTACTTTTTCACCCCATCGACATTAAATAATTAATTATTCCCTTTTTCCTTCACAGAATATAGCCTACGAGAATCACTTAAACTATTACGTCAATCTCCTGGAGATCATTTGGAAAGGGACATCACACTATTGTTGAAATACATATCTTTACTAGAAGAATGTATAGTAAAATGGTTCTTCGTGTGGGTGGTGCACTTGATGAAGTTTATTGTTAAAGATAGGAATCGAGGGGATGTATCCATAGGCTTTGAGGTTGATATATTTAACCAGTGTGAAAAAAAACAAACATTTCATCATTGATATTTATCTAAATTGAAACTACCTTCACATGCCATTCTCATTAAAAATGTAGGATTCTAATATTAACCCAATACTGCTTGAGCTAATACTAGCCAAGTGCCTCTTAAACTATGTTTTAGAGCATCAAGTTGAACATTCTTTATATTTTTTGGTTATTTTTATTGAATAACAATATCATTTCATTATTTCACAACAATATAATTAATGGTGAATGTTAAATTGAAACTATGTTTTAGAGTATCTATTGAACATTCTTTATATATATTTTTATTTTTATTGGATAACAATATCATTTCATTATTTCACAACAATATCATTAATGGTGAATGTTGAAATTGTATAAAGAGATCAATTTGAAAAGAAGGAATGATTATATACACTATTTCATTTAAAGATACAACAAATGCTACTTCTAAAAAAAGATAGGAAGTAAAATAACTAAAAATCTTAACTATTGTATCTATTTGTTTACAATGTCTATTTAATGTATCTATTTGTATATAATAAACAACTTATAACTGCACTTAATGGATAATATATCTATGTCATATTTTGTTTTTCAATGTAAGTCATTTTCTCAAAGTCATAAGACACATTTATCATGCATCATGACATTGGGTTGCACATATTGATCACAACAACTTAACATAAGTTAAGTTATCATAAAGGCCAAGGTCACACATTAAAATAATTGTGTAATCATTATACTTAAATATATACAAATTTCAAATGTAAATTTCCATTTTTACATGGATAAGTTACATTTCATTAAGAGATCATTTATATTGTATGCATAAGTTAATTATATTGTCTTCATCTTCACATTGACATTTTAAACTATATTGACATATAGATTAAGATCATTTGTATTAATTGTGTAACCATTATACTTGAATATATGAAAATTTCCAAGTTTCAAATGTACATTTTCATTTTTACATGAATAAGTTACATTTCATTAAGAGATCATTTATATTGTATGCATAGGTTAATTGTACTTTCTTCATCTTCACATTGATATTTTAAATTGTATTGACATATACATTAAGATCATTTGTATTATATGCATAAAGTGTATTAAGCTCATTTGTATTTTAAATTGTATTGACATATGTTCGACAACATATGTATTTAAATAGAGGAATAATACCTTTAGTAATCACTCATACAACCAGATCAAAGATCAACACATCGATGTTTTGACATGGTAAAACCTTACAGGGAAACATCCATGGCCCCAACCAATGCGACCACTTGGAAAAGTTTATTAATGCAAAAAAATAATATTATAGAGATATTTTACAAGAGAGTTACTCACAATCGATCATTGGCAAATGACCCTCCATGATATTTAAATAGAGATCATGGACCAATCAGGTGTTACGACACAAATCAATGGCCGTTAATATCGAGGAAAATATGAACCCTCAGATCACTATATGTCGGGAACATATTGTGACCATCGGATTTCCTAACTACAAATGCATACTAATGAATATTAAATAAACACACTAAGAAACACACTTTTAACTAATGACAAATTAGACCAAGTAGATCTTAACTAACTTCTAAGTGTCTAAATATCCTAACATCCCCCCTTAAGAACAACTTGGGATGGGATTGAAGGATTTACAATAGTGACACAATAGGAGAAGGAAGGAGGCATTAGAGCCTATCCCCCTTGATGACAACTTCTTGAACTCCTAACATAGATTAAAGTTTGGAAAAATTCACTTATGTAAGAGACTTTGTGAAAATGTCTACAACTTGATCTTTTGTAGGGAAAAAGAGCACTTCAATAACTTGATCATGAATGATATTTCTGATGAAGTGCATGTGTATCTCGATGTGTTTGTTGCGTTGATGCTGAATTGGGTATTTTTCGATATTGATGGCACTTTGATTGTCACACCAAAGGCTGGTCGGATGTTGTTGCTGGAATCCAAACTCTGAAAGGATATGTCAAATCCACAAGGCTTCCTGACTTGCATTTACCGTTGCTCAGTACTTTGCTTCTGCTGAATAAAGTGCAATAGCTTGTCGTTTCTTATAGGCCCAAGTGACAGGTCTTGAACCAAGGCTGAAAACATAACTTGCAGTAGAATTTCGATCATCAGGGTCGTCAGCCCAATCTGAATCAGTGAAACCAACCAATAAAGGAGTCCCCCTTGGACTGTAATGTATCCCAAACTGAATTGTTCCATGAACATAACGAAGTATCCTTTTAGTTGCTTTCCAATGGATTTCATGGGGTGTTTGCATATATCGAGAAACAAGACCAACAACAAAGGAAATATCAAGACGGGTATGAGCCAAGTATAAGAGGCTACCAACTAACTAATGATACAAGGTGGCATCAACTTTGGGAGAAGTACATGTGGCAACAATATTGACTCCAGACTAGAAGGGAGAAGGGGCTAGTCTATAATATTCCATGTGAAAGCGACAAAGAAGGTCACAAGCATGCTTAGACTGGGAAATAAAAATTCCTTCATTGGTTTGCAAAACTTGGAGGCCAAGGAAATAGTGCAAAAATTCTAAGTATGTCATTTCAAATTTCTTCTTAAGGATGGTTTTCACATGGTTTAAAAGTTTTGAGTCACTACCAGTAAGGATAAGGTCATCAGCATAAAGGACAAGGATTATGAGATGGCTTCGTAATTTCTTCGTATAGACATTAGGATCATAATGGTATCTAGAGAATCCAATGTCAATAAGAAAGTTATCCATTTTGGCATACCAAGCTTGGGGAGCTTGCTTAAGACCATAAAGATATTTCTTAAGGCCACGAACAAAGATAGAGTCATTCTGGACATAGCCATGAGGTTGTTCCATGTATATTTATTCTTTCAAATATCCATGCAAGAAGGTCTATTTAACATCCATCTGATGGACCTCCCATTTATGTGAGGCAGCAAGGGCAAGAATAAGGTGGATGAAATTCATTTTGGCTATAGGGGAAAAGTTTTCATTATAGTCAATTCCATCAACTTGGGAAAAACATTTGGCAACTAATCGAGCCTTGTGTCTTTCATCACTTCCATCTGATGCATACTCAGTTCTGTAGACCCATTTACATATGACAATTTTTTTTCCTTTTGGAAGAGGTACAAGATCCAAAGTATCGTTTGCCATTAAAGAACAATTGATCCGGATTTAGGAGCAGAACGAACTGATTAACATACATAATACAATAAACACAGAGATATGAAGAACAACACAAATATCTAGTGAACAAAATCTCTATTGAATAAATGAAATAGGATGAAACTGTAAAACTACAGAACTGAAACACTTGCTCGAATGGTGGTAGCTATCTCTGAGAAGAGATGTGGCTGCTATGCACATCTGTTTGAGAAAAATGATTAAAATGAGGCTCTAGAGGCCTTTTCAATATTACCCATGAATGCCAAAACCCTAGACATCCAAAATCCTAACCCTAGGATGTGAAACACCAAAATTCATGTGGGCCTTGGTACCTCAGCTTCTCAGGGTCGTAACCTTTGCAGATGACCTCCATTTTAGGTTTGTGATATCCCATTGGAAAGGTATTTTAGAGAACTACACATTATTCCATCAAACTTTGACTATGTCTATAGTTTGACTGTGGTGAGACAAAAAACACTGTTTAGGGCTCCAAAACGGCCCTGGAAGTACAAAAAAATGTGCTGACATAAAAAAATACAAAATAAGCCAGTTGGATTAGGTAAGAGGCCACCAGTATCCACCTAGAAGAAGTGTAGGGATTCAGATAGCCCCAGAGGTGTAGAAACTATAATTACAAATAAGTACTTAAGAATGTGTTGAACTAAAAACTAACAAGGGGAGCCCTTTGGAATAGGTGGGTGGCCACCAATATCCACCTAGATCAATCCTCCCCCCTTAGGAAGAAATGGTCTCCATTACGTTGAGTTACCAGATTAGGTGAGGACACTTCTGTTGGATTTGGCCCCAGGTGAGACACTTGACTTAGTGTAGGAGTTGCCCTGGCTTTAAAACCCGATAAACCTAGATCCTCTGCTAGTAAGTTCTCTTGACCTATGTGTCCACTATCTGATCAGTGGATGCCTATTCCATGTAGTCAGGGTTGAGCTCTGTTGGTGTTAGTTTTTTCTGCGATTTCTGAGCTGTCCAATAATGGTGGAAAATACGGTTGAATGAGGTCCACATTGAAAACTGGGTGCAAGCCAAGGAATGGTGGAGTGTTGAGGTCAAAAGAATTGTTACCCACATCCTTGGTGATGGTGTAAGGCCCATAGCAAAGTGGGCAAAGCTTCCGATGGGGCCCTTTAAGACGCTCCTTCTGTAAGTGTAACTAGACCTTGTCTCCAACTTGAAACTGGTGAGGTACCCTGTGTTGATCATGGCACTGCTTGTACTTAGAATTGGATTTTTGCAAAATCTCTTGGACCTGTTGGAAGATGTGCTACATCTGTTCAATGAATTTGGTGGCTTTATCAGTCTCAGACTGAACATGGGAAGAGTCTATCTATGTGGTTTCCAGAGGTAGTGCAACATCAATGGGACCTAAGGGATGAAATCCTAGTCCCACCTGAAATGGGATATGGTCGGTGGAGCTATGGAGAGTCTTGTTGTAACTTTGATGAACATAGGGGATACTCTCATTCCATGTACATGGATTCTTAGAGTTGTACATGCGCAGGATATGCACAATCATCCGATTGATGACATTTGTTTGGCCATCTGTTTGGGGGTGTAAAGGGGTGGATTTTGTGAGCTTTGTGTCCAATAGTGACTAGAGACTCGACCAAAATGTGTTGAGGAACCTGTTGTCCCTTTCAGAGATGATGGTTTGTGGTATCCCAAAATGGACCCACACTCGTTTGAAGAAGAGACTGGCAGTATCAGTCATTGTGATGTTCTTCTTGCAGGCTATGAGGATGGTCATATTTGAAAACTGAACAATGACCACAAAAACACAATCAATGCCTTTCTTGGTGGACGAAAGGCCATACATGTAATCCATCGAGATGGATTCCCAAGGATTTTTGGGGGTAGGAAGAGGAGTGTATAAGCCTTTCTTGTTGATGGTTGGCTTTTCAATGGCATAGACAGTGAAATATTTGATATATTTGTTGATGTACTATCGAATTTTTGTCCAATAAAAATATTTATGGAGAACAACCACAGTTTTCTCCACACCAAAATGTCCTACCACCCGACTGTAGTGGGCTTCCCAAATAATCTTTGCATGCTTGATTTCAGTAAAAAAGAGATGGCCCAGATGGCATAACATCCTATCCTGAATGTGAAAATCGATGACAATCGCTCATGTACTCCAAGAGATGATAGGTGGTGGCAAAGTCCAGATCTTGTTGATAAAGTTGGGGCCATTGAGATGACTCGTGTCCACAGAAATGGAACATAGTAGTGAGTGCAGCTATGGGAGGTCGACTGAGGCAATCATCGACATGATTTGTGCTCCATGTCTTATACTTGATGTTGATATGGAACTGTTGCAGGTAGGTGGACCAGTTATGATGGCGATCGTTCTGCAACTTCCCTTGTGTCTATATGAACTGTAGAGGCTTGTGATCAGTGTGGATGATCGTCTCCTTTCCCATAATGTGATTTTTACATTAATGACATGATTTTACAATGAAATACATTTCTTTGTTATAGGTGGGGTATTTCTAGACAGTATGTGAGAGTGTCTCACTATGGTATGCCACTGGATGACCGTGATGAGTGAGAATTGCACCTATAAAATAGTCAGATGCATCAATATCAATATCAAACGGTTGTTGTAGATTAGGAAAGGAGAGTAATAGATTTGCACACAAGAGATGCTTAAGATATTCAAATGCTCATTGTTGTTCCTTCCCCCACATGAACTTTTCCCTTCCACCACACTTGGTCACGTGGCTGAGGGCCCATGCAATATGGGAGAATCCCAACATGAACCGTCGGTAGAAATTGGCTAGTTCCAAGAAGTTTCGAAGCTCGGTTAGTGTGGTTGGGGCTAGACAGTCACGGATGACTTGGATCTTAGTGGGATCAACATGTACTCCATGCTTATCAACAATGTATCCCAAGTATTGGACCATGTTCATGCCAACTGAACATTTTTTCAAGTTGGCATATAGCTTGTGTTGTCGCAGAGTGCTCAAAACCTACTGAATATGCCGCATGTGATCCTCCCAAGTTCTACTGAAGATGAGGATGTCATCCAAATATACCACCACAAAAGAGTTGGTGAAGGGTCTCAATACATCATCCATCAACCTCGTGAAAGTGGTTGGTGCACTTGTTAGGCCAAAGGGCATGAACAACCATTCGAAGAGACCTTCTTTATATATGAAAGCTATCTTTTAGACATCATTTGGTTTGATGGGAACTTGGTGGTAGCCATATTTTAGGTCAATCTTTTTGAATAAATTCCCCCCCTTGAGTTGGTCAAGAAGGTCATCAATCCTGGGAATTGGGCACCAGTTTCTGACTATGATTTTTTTTTAATTCTCTGTAATTAATGCAGAGTTTCCAGGTCCTGTACTTCTTCTGAACCAATACAATTGGGCTTCTACAAGGGGAGGAGCTAGGTCTGATGTTCCCCTTTTGAAGAAGCTCTTGCATTCGACGCTTGATTTTGTCATTTTCCATCACCGAGCGATGATAGATTGGTCCATTAGGCAGAGGTGAACCGAGGGTTAGATCAATTGAATGCTTGACTTGGCAGCGTGTCGGTACCTCAGTGGGTGAGGAGAATATGTTTCTTTAATATTCCACGATCTAGTTGACTTGCTTCTGTTGCAAAGAGAGGCTCTATGTAGAGGCCATGGATGTGGCAGTGACCTTCTTCTTATTGTGAGAATGGATCACAAAGAAGACGAACTTCCCATTCTGTGAAATGAACTTATTGCATTGCTTAACAGAGATTAAATAAATAGTGGTAGGTGGCACTACCTTTGGTATCCTATACAATTATCTACCAAAAGTAATAATAATGTGGGGTCTAGTCTCATACACCTTCCACAAATATGGTTGTTCTAAAAGAACATCAAAAGCTTCAAGGGGAACAATATCACACAATACCTCATCTTTGAAGGGCTTGATGTCGTAGGGTAGACAACACTATTGGATGGCACAAAGATCTCTTCCTTGGTGAATCCAGGTGATGGTGTAGGATTGCGGGTGTGGTTTCATCGGTAGGTCTATCTACTTGATGACCTCTGCTGAGATTAGGTTCTTATGATTTCCGCTATTGACAATGAAATGAACTGGAGCCCCATTTACCCACACCTATGAGTGAAATGGGCATTCCCTTTCCTTTGGTTCTTCTAGTTCGCTTGGATGTACTTTGGTGGTAATGACGGTGGCATTGGGTTCAACATCGATGATTTGCTTCCCTCCTTTAGGATTTGATTCGTAATTAGAATCATCCTCTGACTAGAAAGCCTTCATCTCGGACATGAGTGACAACTTGGAGCGACATTCTTTGGTGTTGTTCCAAGGGATTTAATGGTATTCACACCATTTTCCTATTTCCTTCTTTGTCTTCTCATTGCCCTTCTTGTGTTGCGGCTTGGACTGGTTGTCCTGATAGTGGCCATATTTGCTCTGTCCCTTACTGTGTGGGTTGGGGCCACCTTTTCCCTTCTTTGACTGTGAGGAGTTTTTAGATCCAAACTCTTTCCTCTTCTGCTTAAATTTCTTCTCGATCACGACATCATGTTTATAAGTCATACCCAATGAGGTGATGTCGAGAAACTCCATTTTTGTTTGAATGTATCTATGCAAACAACCGTGGTATTTTAGTACCATATGTCACTCAGACTCTTTGATACCCAACTTGGTGCCCAAGGCATGGAATTTTTTTATGAAATCTGTTATTGTCTGGTCCCTTTCTTGACGCAAGGTGGTCCATCTAGTGTACTGGTCCTCATAGCTTCCAACATGGTAGTATTTTTCTTTAATGGAATCCTAGAAGGAATATCATGTAAGGGAAACCAAAAATATTTCAGATTCCTTTATGGCCCTTTTCTCAGAGTAAGTTTCCCACCAGTCCTTAACATGTGGGATGACCTTGAGGAGTGCAAAAGTAATATTTTCCCTATCAAAAAAATTATGGACTAAAAAATACCCTTCGAGCAGATTAAACCATTTATCTAAACCATTTGCATCTATCAGACCTTCAAATAATGTGTTAGCACTAGGAATCACCCTCAAATTGCATAGAAGGTAAGCCCAATACCCATCAGGTTATGTGTAAATGTAAATGAGTTTTAGAGAGGTCAAATGGACAAGGCTCAAGATAATAATGTTCTAACTTAGAAATATGAGCTAGCATGCACAAGCAATTGAGGTCTTGATTAACTTCAGTCAGTAAGTGAGAGTAAAGGTGAATAGAGGGAAGAATTTGGTGAGGAAAATGTAGAGGTATGCTATGGACATCATGTCTTCAAGAAACCTAAGGAAGAAACACTCAAACACGAGATCTTCTTGAATTCAAAGTTTAAGGAAACTGAAGAACATAATAATAATACTATAATCAAACATTCATCATAATATCACTACAACAATCCATCTGAATCATTCAAGCATGAATACTTCAAAATCAGAGGCAAATAAGTTGGAGTAAGAAAGTTGACTTATATTAATCATGAAGTCTCAAATCAAGTACATCACCAATTAACCAGTAGCTTCATCAAAATATTACAAAAATAAGGGAGCCTAGCTCAACCATTCGAACCTACTAAAGCAATTAGACTATCTATTTAGAACAAAATGTGAGGCTACAGCTGGAGGTGCGAGATGACCTTCCTCCCATGAAAATATCTAAGTAGTTATCATATAACATCTTAAACTAACAATTGTGCTATAAAAAGGGAAAATGTTGGCCACTGATCAAACCAACTTTGAACTGACTTGATCTTCTTTGATGTGCATCTCCTTGTATGCCAAGTTTCCTTCAGAGGCTTGTAACTGTCATCATGTTGCCATTTGCTATATTTTCCTTTTTCCACATCACCAACCATTCACAAGTATGATAATTCGAGCCCCTTGATTCCTGGTACCTATTGGCAACGTCATTCGGTAGCACTTTGGGTAGTGAGATTTTTGTGGCACCTTAACCAAATTCCCTATAATTATGTAGAGTGTCCTAAAAAATAGGCATGTTGAATGGGTAGCGCTAAGCCTATGTGTCTCTGTCAAAATTGCGATAGAACCCAACTGTGTAATTCACTCTCTGTTAAAATTTTGGTAGCGCCTGCATGTGTGTCTGTGTGCAATTCGGTAGTGCCCAGTTGAATTCCCAGCACCATCATTTCAACATTGATAGATTTGGTAGCACCCCTGGGAAGTTAGCAACACCATCGCTACACTAGTCTTAGGAGATTAGGCATCGTTATAGGTAGCAGACTGATAGAACATGAAAAATAGACAATTATGTAGCACCATAGTGCTACAGAATGTCTGCGCTACTACTGTTGAAGAGATTAGCTCTTTGTAGAACACCAAAAACTCTGAGAAGTATGCATTTGAATCTTGTATATGTGGCAAAAATAGTATTTCCTCAATTACTTATCCTTGCAAAAAGGGGCCATTCTAAAAAAGGGAGCTCACCTTTCACCAATCACTTCATCAACCTGAGACTCCTTCTTATGGAAGGAGCTCTTCCCTTTGGCACAAAAACATGTTTCCCTTTAGCAGTAACATGCTTCTTCATTGGATCTATGCTTTCCTTGGCTATTGGCTTCTCCTTTTCAATAACATCTTCAACCAACACATTCAAGTTTCTTTGAGCCATCTCATCTTGGAATTGTTTCAGCTCTGCTTTGAGCTTTCTGTTCTGAGACTGAAAGTCTCTGTTTTGCCTATAGAGGTTGTTGATTTTCCTATGAAGAGGTTGGGCTCTTCTTACTAAAAATATTGCTAAGTCAAGAGTGTAGCTGTAACCATCCATGAGCTCTTTCATCTTAATTCTTTCAGATAGGGCTTCAGATTTCGGACAAGTCACCTCCTTCCTAGCTTCCCTGAGTTGTTTAATCAATCTTTTGAAGGTCTGGTTGCTAGGTTGAGTGTTGACGTGGACAATCTCGACATGCTTTTTTATGGCTTCATCTTCCTGCTACATAGGTATTACCTCTTCTATCTCAAGAGGCTTCTCAATGTATTTTCCCTTATCCTTCTTTTTCTCCAATGTGGAAACCTTTGGTAGGACCTATTATTCAACAACCTGTTGGTAGCCAATTCACATTTTTCTACTGTCCTTATAAGCTGCCTACACCAGTGTTTTGCAAACCTTAATTTTTTCGTCGCAATTCTCAAATAAAACGACACTTTTATTTTTTGCGCTATTTGCACACTTACCTTCGTTCTTGTTTTCACAACTGCAAGCGTGAAAACTTGGTTTTCAAAGTTGCATTAAAATCGTCACTGAATTGTCGTTATCTTGTCGATATTCCCATTGCGTTTACATTTTACTTATCATTATATAGTTGCCAAGAACTTTTGATCTGTACTCATTTGACATTCTTTGATTGATTATGTAACTTCGTTTCATGAGTGATTGAGTTTGTGGTGCATTGGTAATTGGATTTACATGTTATTTGATCAATTCACTTGGCACATTGGTTATATAAAAAAGCATTGGTGTTATGGTTAAACCCTTGGTATGAATCGTTTCATACAACACTTGGTATTGGTTTCGATTCATTTGTTTGGTTTTAAAACTATGGTATAACTATTGCTCACGTGAATGATTAATCCACTTATCATTGATTTCATTGGTTGATTGAATGGCATAATTGTTAACACATATGCATAGTCATTTGAATAGTTATAAGCACCGGCGGTTGTACTGTGGATATAACTGTTGTGCATGGGCCAAAATAGCTCCACCACCTTCGCACGATATGTCATTAATGTCTTTCCCCCTATCCCTGTTTCACCTCTGCTAGTTTTGGGTAAGCCTATGAGCGTTCTGCCCCTATGTATGCTGTGATTCAAACCCTGGCTGTTCAAATTTCTCACCGTGTGCTCCTATCTATGGCACCGGTGGTGCGAATAGAGCCAAATGGTAGTCAAGCCCTACTACTGTTCGATAACGCCCGTAAGGATTTAGAGGATAGTGGTTGACTCACGTTTGTACAAAGGTTCGAGGGTTTCAATCTGTTTGTTGCACAACAATTCGCCCTTACCTTTGATGGGTGTAGGGATAAAGTAGGTGACATTCATCTTGAGCTGAATGAAGAGTTCATAAGCTCTGCCACGGGATTGGCAGCCACGGGCCAGCGATGGTTTAAAAACTCTAAAGTTGACGAGGTGCCATGGCCTTTGCTATTCGTATCATGAAAAGTCACATCCTGTGACAAAGGTATGCCTATTTCCACGATTAAACCCAGGTGGCACGATCTTTTGATAATGGTTAAATCATTTGTGACCTGTGAGGGTCGGTATGGATTGGTTTTTCTTTATCACCTTCGACTGTTAATGAATTTCATGGATTATCCATTAAACATGCCATTTTGTTTCCAACGTAGTCTTTACAAAATGGATAAGAGGTTCAAACGCAAGAAGGCTGATAGCAGCTTGTTTCACCATGGCTTGGTTAGACTCATCGTCGTTCATCATTTAAACCTCCATGGTGATAATTGGCAAGCTTTTCTGTCTAGAAATGGCTTTTTTGATTCAGAGTCTGTCCAAATCGACAAGTTTGTGGTCAGTAAGACTAAGGTCGGACCACCCGTGCCTTTTCATGCCCTTCTACCCTCACCCAAACCCTCGGTCTACCCTGATATCGACCTACCCGACATCATAACAGACAAGGCTGAGGATGTAAAAAATCCTGTGAGAAAGAAAGTCAAGGGTAACCCTACTGTCGACGACAAAGGTAAAAATAATGCTCGATTGATATCGAGACTTGCCAGGAATAAACCTAAACCTAGTGTTGATCAAAAGCCCATAGTCCTCAGCGAAGACTTGGACTCTCATATCGAGCACTTCCTGGCTGGAGAGTACCCTTACTCCCATGGCCTATGCTCCGAGCCACCCTATGAATTTGTTTCTAATTTACCCCCTTGCCTAAAGAAAAATCCTAGCTACCCAGGGATCAAGCTACCTAATGAAACCCTTGATGATTTGAACAAACCCTCGACTGTCGTTTCGAAGCCTGAACATACATCATGTAACCAATGTAATGTGTGGCTGGAGTGCTACTATATCGACGTTCCCTTATTACAGTCAAAAATCAAATCATTGGAAAACCAAGTTACAATGTTGACAAGAGAAAGGGACAAGCTTCAGGCTACTGACAAGAAGCAGAAAACCACTGGTTCGATCGTATTTAGGAATATCGAATCGGCTATAGACTTCGTCAATTCCAAACTATCATAATCAAAGCCGTTTCATATTGTTCAGGTATGATTTTCAATTTTAATTTCGTTTCAGGAGTGGCTTGAATTAATATAATGAATTGATTTTTGGGTTACGATTAGTTCTGTTCATTATTTGAAATGATTCTTTCGTAGTTTGATTATCAAAAATGGTTATGCTATGAATCCTGTACAGTACATTTATTTTGCTAAAATTAAATGAACATATGATTTGGTTATGTGATTTTGTCGTTCCCAGTTTAGTATAAGCAATTCATTGGTTTTGATTCGATTTGGTTTGTTTGTGAATCAATTCTATTTGATAGTCGATTTGGTTTGATTTTAATTAGTTTCGTTTGCTCCTAATAAACTCAAAACGACTCTGTTATGCATCGAATCATTATTCTTGTTTGGATTTTGATTATCTTTGACCTATGCAAAAGATCTACTTACTATATTCGTGGATTTGTAACGATAGTATCTGACCCAAACTGTTTCGATTCATTTTGATTTGATTGATGCGTGTTTTGAGTTAACACTATTGTTTGTATGAGTTGGATTGGTATCGAAAAATCAATTTGATGCTGCTTTGTTGGTTTTGATTTTCAAAAAAGATTTTGTTAAGTTCAGATCGACATATTTTATCTCTGTTGAATTCATATGAAAAAACTCGGCTAATAGTTCGATTTGAAATTGATTCAAGTGATGATTTCATTGACTGTCAATCGATTTTGTCTGCCCCCAATTGGCAATAACGATCGTTTGACAAATCCCACATATCCTATTACGATTTCATCTGTGACAATTTACATACTAGTTTTGATTTGATTTGCTAATAGCCTGGGTCGTTTGTATATGTTTAATACAGTTATATCAATTTGAAAACAATCATGTTGGTTTCGTTTGGATACGACAGTGATCTTGTGGATAGCTGAAGCAACTATTTGTGTTGATTTCAATTGGTTATGAAAACGATTTCATTACTGTTCAATTATCCAATACGATTTTGTATACCTGAATTGGTGATAACGAAGTAAACAGAAGTGCATCCATCTCTGTTATCATTTGATTTAGTTTGTTCAATTTGCATAGAAGTGTCGATTTGAATGATGCTTTTAGCAATCAAATATTTTTATAGTTTGAATATGTTTTTTAATATTCGAATTGATTTTTAATACGATTCTGTGTTTGATTTAGACCAGCTACAGAATCGCAAGATTCTGTAGCTAGTATTTAGAATTAGATTTTTATCAATTTTATCAACAAAATATCCTCTTAACTTGTCCATTTTTGTCCTCTTTCAGGTACATTCGAATTGCAATAATCAATTGGGCATGCTATGGCAGTCTAGGAGATATTTGTGTGATATAGTTTTTATTTTAGGTTGTTAGTTTAGTCAGACTTGGGATATCATCCCAGATTTTTTGTAAACTATTTTGATGATTCCCACAAGGATGTTTTACCCTGTGGGAGGTCTTTAAATACTTGTTATTTTTGTAATAAGCATCATCATCCACACTGTGAGAGAACCAGACTATGGATTTATGATTCATACTGAGACGAAAGTTGATGTCTTGTAACAACTTTCGCTTTCAATATATCAAACTTTTGTTTCAAGTTTTTGCATATCAGTTGGCATTAATTATCAACTACTTTAGCTATCATAATTATTTGTATGCTGATGTGATTTGATTTATATGTTGTCTGTATCTGATCTCTCCTATTTTTAAAGTATAGCAATTACTTTGTTTCAGTTAATGAATGACAGATTTCTCTTCTTTGTTAATTGAATCATTTTGTATAGATCTTTGCATGCAGATTTATCTAACTGTGAAGATTTGTAAATCATAAGATTGTTGTAACTTTTATGTCTTGTTTGTTCTGTTATCGATATTCAAAAGAGCACTGCTGCTTACTGTTTACTAGAGGCTGGCAGAGGATTGATGCTGGTTTCCTCCCATCAAACAGCTGAATCGGCCATCTTACACAGGACAAACCTGAAGCGTTACTTCAGGTCAGTTTTTTATTTTGTATTTAATAGTTAATTAGTTAGTATAATATAAGTATCTTAGATAAATATATTAGTTTAGATTTGTAGTTAGAGTAATTAGTTTAGTTTCTTAGTTCAGATAGTTTT
>ML790764.1:73840-101950 GCA_009831015.1 Picea engelmannii | reverse complement strand
ATGTTGAACAAGCTAGGGAGGTAGAATCTATTGATCAGGTCCTTATTGACAACCAAATTGGTTTTTCCTTTGAATCATTGTATTTTCAGTCTTCGAACAGTATGGGAGAAGATTCATTTCTGGCTCAAGGTCAATATCCTCATCTTTTGACTCATGCTCTAATCAACATTTGAAATCAGTCATTGAAGAACACTTAAGTAATGAAAATCATCTTGAATGTTCTAGTACTCCTATGAAACTGATTAGAGAAGAAGTTACACAACTAGAAGAAGAAACTTTAAACCTTGATCCTCAAAATGCACTTTGTTCACAGGAAAGACTAGATTCTTGTCACATAAATTTTGAATTATCTATCACACAAAAGGCAAATCCAGATGATCGTATTATGTTGAGTAATTTGTCACCAAACAGAGTAAGAGTTTTAAAGAAAGTGAAGAGAATTGTCTTGAGAATACCATTGTTGAGTATCATAGTTCAAGAGATTCTTTTCATCTGCTTATTTCTCATTCCTTTTATTCTTTATATCTTGATCTATTCCTGGATTCTGGTGGACTTGACATCTTACCTACAACATCCTACTCTTTTCCACCACAATCATATCCTTTCGATATGCTAAATTTTGGTGAAATTAATTCCGAGCATAACATTGATAAAACCGGATTTGACTCTTGTTCACTTTCATCACTCATATGGGAAAAGGACATGTTGCGAGATGATTTTACACAATTTATTGTTGAAAAGGATGATGCATTATATTTTATGGAGATCAAACGTCCTACATTTCATGTTCATTCTTTGCTTAGCTTGAATCTTAATGTTTATACTTCACATTTTGAAGTGATCAATCCCATCGAAGGAAACATTCAAACCAACGATCCAATTGATTGCACGAATCCTCCTATGAGGAGTTTCCCATTGATATATTTGTTTCATCAAAGTCATGGTTTGCATCCTCATTCTTGTGTCAGGATCTTAGGATGGCTTGAATATTCATATATGAAAAAATTTCATAATAAAGACAAAGTTGAGCTTGCTGTCTTTTTACCCAAGTATCTTGGAAGTAGGCGTGACTTATTTCTTTTAGATCCTCCATGTGAAGAAATCAATGAGTAGTTAGAGAACTATCAGGAGGATGGGACATTTCAGCCTCGGCTGATGGTTATTCCATTTCTTTGTGATCCTGACAAATTTTTCAAAACTACTTACACTCGCCTATGCCATTATGACCCTTATCACGACAAGATTGCGCAATGGCTGGAGGATTCGTACAACAAGAATATCCGAGGAAATGGTAAGATCATTCTTACTTTGTTTTTAGATGTTGATTATGAATGTAAGCGTGATATGTTTCTGTCATTTGTTGATATATTACCATTCTTTTTAATAATGCTTGATCTTGTTTTCATTGCAGGATTAGAGTTACTTCGATGGCTACATTGGAAGCATGACTTCACGTAGTATCCTGATGTGTTTAATAGTTAGGGTAGGTTTAGGAATAGGTTTTATTTCAGTTTGATTTCTCACTATTTCTCTTTGTAATAATGCAGTCATGAACACAAGTGGGCGCACCACGAGAACCATAATACGGCTATTGTCAGGGAAGTCCCCTTGATCCTTTTCTCTTTACTCTTAGTTGAACGTTTATTTTCAAAAACGCAGTATCATCATGAAAATCCTAAATGGAAGGTAAAGAGATAAATAAATCTGAATCAACCCTGACCCAAGGTACTATGAGTAAGACTGCTTTCTCATTAATAGGATTTTCCATTCCTTCCTTTCAGTTTCCCAAGGGATTTGTTGCATGAGGTTTTCGGATGCACCTTCTGTACATATTTTTTTTTGTTTTTTTTGTTTGTTTGGATTTCTTTGCTTTCAAATCTTTCTTCGCTGGTGTGTTTTGATTTCTCCTTTATGCTTATCAGTTTTTGCTTTTGGAAATACACATACCTGAATTTTTGAACTGTTCAGACAAGGAAAACAAAAAAATCTTTCACTAAAATGACTGCTAAAAAATTGTATAAACATCAATTACATACTTCTGAAATTTACATTTGTGATTGGAAAAAGTTTGTCGTTTGAAAGAAGTTAACTGATTTCAATCTCTAACTTAAGCTTGTTGGGATCAAATATTATCTCTTTACGCGGTCCCTGTTTCTTAAAGGAACGAATCAGAAGATGTCTCCCTGCCTTCGAAAGTTGGTTTTGTAAATGAAACATCTTTGGATCTTAATAAAGGACACTTCTAAAACATTCCGCTGAGGTTTGTAAAAAATATGTTAAAATATCATAATTTTCAGCATCACCCCGCTCAACCATATATCTTTGAAAAAACAAAACAAAATAAATCATTAATAGAGCTGTGGGAAGTGCTTGTAAAGCCACCGGGATGTTGAACAGGTCTGCTGGCAGCGGGTAAATGCATGCATGATGCCAAGACAACTTCGTCGGGGTACTGAACAGGACTGCTGGCAGCGAAGCAATGTCGGGTATATGAACATTTGCAATTAAGAAACCTCTTAACCATAAAATGTCCTTTATTCTGATCTAGAACTTCTTGGCAGGATACAGATGTCAGAGTGGGTTAAATGGCAACCCTGTTGAGGCTATGGACGCCTGTTGGTAGCAGTGGCTCTGTCAACAGTATTGGAGATTTTATCTTTAATATCGCAACTCGCTTGTCTTGAGACTGTTATCAATTTTCATCCTTTAAAGACTGCTAGAATATTTGGTTAATGGTGATGTTTACACGATTTTCTGGTTGTTATTTTTGAGTTAGATTTTTTCTCGTTATCCTAATCTGAGTTTGTTCTTTTGGCAGAGATAACTGCTTCTACCAGTGTGTCACCATTGTTGGCAGCCAATTCACATTTTTCTACTGTCCTTATAAGCTGCCTACACCAGTGTTTTGCAAACCTTAATTTTTTCATCGCAATTCTCAAATAAAACGACACTTTTATTTTTTGTGCTATTTGCACACTTACCTTCGTTCCTGTTTTCACGACTGCAAGCGTGAAAACTTGGTTTTCAAAGTCGCATTAAAATCGTCACTGAATTGTCATTATCTTGTCGATATGCCCATTGCGTTTACATTTTACTTATCATTATACAGTTGGCAAGACCTTTTGATTTGTACTCATTTGACATTCTTTGATTGATTATGTAATTTCGTTTCAAGAGAGATTGAGTTTGTGATGCATTGGTGATTAGATTTACATGTTATTTGATCAATTCACTTGGCACATTGGTTATATAAAAAAACATTGGTGTTATGGTTAAACCTTTGGTATGAATCGTTTCATACAACACTTGGTATTGGTTTCGATTCATTTGTTTGGTTTTAAAACTATGGTATAACTATTGCTCGCGCGAATGATTAATCCACTTATCATTGATTTCATTGGTTGATTGAATGGCATAATTGTTAACACATATGCATAGTCATTTGAATAGTTATAAGCACTGGCGGTTGTACTGTGGATATGACTGTTGTGCATGGGCCAAAATAGCTCCACCACCTTCGCACGATATGTCATTAATGTCTTTCCCCCTATCCCTGTTTCACCTCTGCTAGTTTCGGGTAAGCCTGTGAGCATTCTTCCCCTGCGTATGCTGCGATTCAAACCCTGGCTCATTCACATTGCTCACCATGTTCTCCTGTCTATGGCACCGGTGGTGCGAATAGAGACGAACAGTAGTCAAGCCCTGCTACTATTCGATAATGACTGTAAGGATTTAGAGGATAGTGGTTGGCTCACGTTTGTACAGAGGTTCAACGGTTTCAATATGTTTTTTGCACAACAATTTTCCGGGTGTAGGGATAAAGTAGGTGACATTCAGCTTGAGCTGAATGAAGATTTCATAAGCTCTACCACAGGATTGGCAGCCACGGGCCAGCGATGGTTTAAAAACTATAAAGTCGACGAGGTGCCATGGCCTTTGCTATTCGTATCATGAAAAGTCACATCCTATGACAAAGGTATGCCTATTTCGATGCTTAAACCCAGGTGGCATGATCTTTTGATAATGGTTAAACAATTTGTGACCTGTGAGGGTCGGTATGGATTGGTTTTTCTTTATCACCTTCGACTGTTAATGAATTTCATGGGTTATCCATTGAAAATGCCATTTTATTTCCAGCGTAGTCTTTACAAAATGGCTAAGAGGTTCAAATGAGAGAAGGCTGACAACAGCTTGTTTCACCATGGCTTGGTTAGACTCATCGTCGTTCATCATTTAAACCTCCACGGCGATAATTGGCAATCTTTTCTGTCTAGAAATGGCTTTGTTGATTCAGAGTCTGTCCAAATCGACAAGTCTATGGTCAGTAAGACTAAGGTCGGACCACCTGTGCCTTTTCATGCCCTTCTACCCTCTCCCAAACCCTCGGTTTTCCCTGATATCGACCTACCCGACATAATAACAGATAAGGCTGAGGCTGTAAAAAATGCCTATGAGAAAGAAAGTCAAGGGTAACTCTACTATCGACGACAAAGGTAAAAAGAATGCTCGATTGATATCGAGACTTGCCCGGAATAAACCTAAACCTAGTGTTGATCAAAATCCCATAGTCCTCAACGAAGATTCAGACTCTGATATCGAGCGCTTCCTAGCTAGAGAGTACCCTTACTCCCATGGCCTATGCTCCGAGCCACCCTATGACTTTGTTTCTAATTTACCCCCTTGCCTAAAGAACAATCCTAGCTACCCAGGGATCAAGCTACCTAATGAAACCCTCGGTGATCTGAACAAACCCTCGACTGTCATTTCAAAGACCGAACATACATCATGTAACCAATGTAATCTGTGGCTGGAGTGATACTATACCGACGTTCCCTTATTATAGTCGAAAATCAAATCATTGGAAAATCAAGTTACAGTGTTGACAAGAGAAAGGGACAAGCTTCATGCTAATGACAAGAAGCAGAAAACCACTGGTTCGATCATATTTAGGAGTGTCGAATCGGCTACAGCCTTCATCAATTCCAAACTATCATAATCGAAGTTGTTTCATATTGTCTAGGTATGATTTTCAATTTTAATTTCGTTTTAGGAGTGGCTTGAATTAATATATTGAATTGATTTTTGGGTTACGGTTAGTTCTGTTCATTATTTGAAATGATTCTTTCGTAGTTTGATTATAAAAAACGGTTATGCTATGAATCCTGTACAGTACATTTATTTTGCTAAAATTAAATGAACATATGATTTGGTTATGCGATTTTGTCGTTCCCAGTTTAGTATAAGCAATTCATTGGTTTTGATTCGGTTTGGTTTGTTTGTGAATCAATTCTGTTTGATAGTCGATTTGGTTTGATTTTAATTAGTTTTGTTTGCTCCTAATAAACTCAAAACAACTATGTTCTGCATCGAATCATTATTCTCGTTTGGATTTTTATTATCTTTGACCTATGCAAAAGATATACTTACTATAATCGTGGATTTGTAACGATAGTATCTGACCCAAATTGTTTCGATTCATTTTGATTTGATTGATGCGTGTTTTGAGTTAACACTATTGTTTGTATCAGTTGGATTGGTATCGAAAAATTGATTTGATGCTACTCTGTTGGTTTTGATTTTCAAAAGAGATTTTGTTAAGTTCAGATCGACATATTTTATCTCTGTTGAATTCATATGAAAAAACTCAGCTAATAGTTCGCTTTGAAATTGATTCAAGTGCTGATTTCGTTGATTGTCAATCGATTTTGTCTGCCCCCAATTGGCAATAACGATCGTTTGACAAATCCCACATATCCTATTACGATTTCATCTGTGACAATTTACATACCAGTTTTGATTTGATTTGCTAATAGCCTGGGTCGTTTGTATATGTTTAATACAGTTATATCAATTTGAAAACGATCCTGTTGGTTTCGTTTGGATACGACAGTGATCTTGTGGATAGTTGAAGCAACTATTTGTGTTGATTTCAATTGGTTATGAAAATGATTTCATTATTGTTCGGTTATCCAATACGATTCTGTATACCCGAATTGGTGATAACGAATTAAACAAAAGTGCATCCATCTCTGTTATCATTTGATTTAGTTTGTTCAATTTGCATACAAGTGTCGATTTGAATGATGCTTTTAGCAATCAAATATTTTTATAGTTTGAATATGTTTTTTAAGATTCAAATTGATTTTTAATATGATTCTGTGTTTGAATTAGACCAGCTACAGAATTGCAAGATTCTATAGCTAGTCTTTAGAATTAGATTTTTATCAATTTTATCAACAAAATATCCTCTTAACTTGTCCATTTTTGTCCTCTTTCAGGTACATTCGAATTGAAATAATCAATTGGGCATGTTGTGGTAGTCTAGGAGATATTTGTGTGATATAGTTTTTATTTTAGGTTGTTAGTTTAGTCAGACTTGGGATATCATCCTAGATTTTTTGTAAACTGTTTTGATGATTCCCACAAGGATGTTTTACCCTGTGGGAGGTCTTTAAATACTTGTTATTTTTGTAATAAGCATCATCATCCTCATTGTGGGAGAACCAGACTATGGATTTATGATTCAGACTGAGACGAAAGTTGATGTCTTGTAACAACTTTCGCTTTCAATATATCAAACTTTTGTTTCAAGTTTTTGCATATCAGTTGGCAATTAATTATGGACTACTTTAGCTATCATAATTCTTTGTATGCTGATTTGATTTGATTTATATGTTATCTGTATCTGATCTCTCCTATTTTTAAAGTATAGAAATTACTTTGTTTCAGTTAATGAATGACAGATTTCTCTTCTTTGTTAATTGAATCATTTTGTATATATCTTTGCATGCAGATTTATCTAACTGTGAAGATTTGTAAATCATAAGATTGCTGTAACTTTTATGTCTTGTTTGTTCTATTATCGATATTAAAAAGAGCACTGTTGCTTACTGTTTACTAGAGGCTAGCAGAGGATTGATGCGGGTTTCCTCCCATCAAACAGCTGAATCGACCATCTTACACAGGACAAACCTGAAGCGTTACTTCATGTCAGTTTGTTATTTAGTATTTAATAGTTATTTAGTTAGTATAATATAAGTAGCTTAGATAAATTTATTAGTTTAGATTTGTAGTTAGAGTAATTAGTTTAGTTGCTTAGTTCAAATAGTTTTCAGTTTATTTCTTTTTCATAAAATTATAAAAAAAAAAAAAAAAATTAGTCTCGCTATCTTAGGACAGATTACCAATGAGTTTTGCAGGTTTTCATTTAAATCTGTAATTTGTAAATATTGTACATTTGTGAATAAGATTTATTCCTGTTAGTAGTTAGATGTTTAAATTCATAGAGATATTATAGTATTAGATAGTAGATTGTATATATAATAGTTAGATTAGTTTATTAGTTTGTTTTAATTGTTATTTTTCATTTAGATTAGTTAATTTAGAGTAGTTTTCTTTTTGTTTTCTTAGGACCTTAGATCAGCCAATGGAGCCGCTAAACCCGTCAGGGTGGGTTATCCCAAACAACTTGGGTTATTTAGACAACCCCGGACCGGATCCACTCTTCCAATTGATGGACGGTCAATTTCGCCCGTCAACACAACCCTTTGAGAGCTGATGACCTTGTGAAAGTCTTTATGATCTTGGTGCTAGCTGTTGAAGGAGATGAAGAGAAGTGTAGTTTCCTTCCTTTCTTGGTTGTGGCTTTAGTAGAGGAAGGGACCTCTTCTAATTCTGGTGCAGGAGGGGGTGAAAGGTCTCTCTGTGGAGAATGGTAGGCCTCCTCCTCAGTTCTTGCAACTTTCTTAATGGCTTCTTGATCTTGAACATGAGCTTACTCTTTATTTTCTTGTTGGCTCTTGTTGGACCAGCATTGGTTGATGGAAAAGGGCTTGGTATCTGTGACCGAGGAGTAGCTGTTATGTCTAATTTCATGTGAGTAGAAGCAATGAAGTGTTCCCATGAGATGTTCCTCTTTCTCAGTTCTTCAGAAACCAATATTCTAATCAACCCAGAATGAAAATGCTAGTATCGACAACCTTTGATTTGGATTGAACCCTATATGACATTTTGCATATGATTCTCAATAAATAGAAGGGAATGTTCATTTCAACTTTGCCAGTAAAATGAAACATAAGCCTTATATGGTACTGGTATAGTGTATTGAACCTCCCCTCACATGTGAAGTACCTTTGAATGATTCTCAATATTTTATCAAACTCTCCAACCAGATGACTTCTTGGTACCCTTTTAGACAGATTGTTAGTTTGATATTCAGGCTTAAGGAAGTCTGTGGAAAAGGTTGCATCCAAGGCCATGGATTTAAACCAATTCTCTCCAGTGATAGGGATCCATGTAGCTACTGAAATAGAAGTCTCAAATACCTAAAATTCTAGGTCCCCTACCTTATTATTTAGGCCATCAAAATGTAAGGAAAATTGCCTTGCCAGCTCACGATGACCCCTCTGCATATTTTGGCAGAAAGTGAGGCAACCCACACTTTGAAAAACTTCTCTAGCCATGGGCTCTGCCTCAAATAAATGCATGTCTGCAGGCTCGGTTCTAACCATAGTACCTCCTTTGTGTGACTTCTTCTTCTGAAGAGTCTCCATAGTTTAGGATGAAAATATTAAAATCTATGGAGTGGTGATGACCAGGAAAACAAAGAGTCTGACTTCAAAAAGAATTTGATAGTGAATAATGGTCGCCCCTTTCCAGGAATCTCCCCTAACTCAAACTGGTTGCTAGCTTAGGAAAAAATCGCTATGAATTTCCCTCCCCTTTTGTTCATAAGTCTTAAAACTGAGGAATAATAAGGTGAATAAGGAGATCACTGCAATTTTCTATGAAAATTGGGTCGAAAACAATCAAATTCAAAGGTAGAGGGAGCAGGGGAAAAACAACATGGTTTCAGCAATGACTTTAGGTAGCACAACGCACATACAAGAGGTAAAGTTTGCTTGGGCACTCAGAGCTCTGGAGCATGGCGATTAGATGTATTAAGGTTGATTAACCAGGTAATGGTGACAATAGTTCTGAGTAAAAGAAATACTGATAGGGAAGCACGAGGGAAAATACCTCCTCCAATTATGTAGGCATGATCGCTACCCAAACTCCAAGCAATAATTGCTCCTTGAAATTTAATTGCAGATGAGGGAAACCATGGAATACTTGGAGAATGATGATAACTCAAAGTTTTAGTGAAATTTCAGGAGAGTATAATGAGTAAATCGACATCTGAATCCACCTCAGCATCTGATCTGTAGCGCCATTGCCAATTGGTTTGAACTGGTAGTTTTTGCAGTGCAAAGTTTTGAGTTTTAAAAATTTGAAAACCGTTAGCAAAGCTCATAAAGAATAATCCTCGAAGGCATATTTTAACTAACCATGGTTCTAAAAACAAGGTAGACATGACATCAGCGTTATAATAACAAATCATGGTAAAATATGAAGGATAAGGAGTGTGCTACGTAAACTCTTGGTTAGTTGGCAACGCTCCCTTTCAAAAAATGATTTGACCAGTAAGCATAGGAAAAAGGCACAACATGGAAAGGCTACGGAGGCATGAGTGAAGAGGGTGACATGTCAAGTTCAACTAGTCGTGGAGTGAGTCAAACTTAGTGTCAAATCATGAAGGTGATCAAAACATAAGTCATGAAAATGAACCTAGTCCAAAAGTTTATGTGATAACATAAGTCATGAAAAGAAACAACTCAAAAGATTAAAAATCTAAAGTCTTAGAAAAAATTAAACTAAGGGATAAAGACCCAAGGCAACTTAGTGTGATAACATAATGGAATATCAAAATTTACCTATACCTTGAAAGGGATTGCATGGTCGCTTGATGAATATGCTTTTCTTGTGGGCAGCCACCGAAGGATCTACGCAAACTTGTCCATCATTTCGTTCCTTTGTCCCGCAAAGGCTTCCTCAAGAAACATTTTAAAAGGATATCCTACTCCATCATATTTATTTTCATATCCCATGGGTTTTTGTTGGTCTCAGCGTGATCAATCTTGCAACGACTCGATTGGTTCGAGTCCCAACTTCTTGTACCCAAATCTTGTTGGGGACATGCATGAAGAAAAATAAATGAAGAGCAGTCCACTCTGATACCACTGATATGGATTTAGGAGCGGAAAGAACTGATCAAAAGACATAATACAATAACATAGAGATATAAAGAACAACACAGATATCCAATGAACAATATCTCTATTGAATAAATGAAATAGGCTGAAACTATAAAAATGCAGAACTGAAACACTTGCTCAAATGGTGGTAGTTATCTCTGAGAAGAGATGTAGCTTCAATGTCCATCTGTTTGAGCAAAATGATTACAATGAGGCTCTAGAGGCCTTTTTAATATTACCCATGAATGAAAAAACCCTAGACATCCAAAAACCTAACCCTAAGAGGTGAAACGCCAAGAGTCATGTGGGCCCCTATAGGTAAGTTTGTACCTCAACTTCTCGGGGTTGTAACTTTTGCATATGTCCTCTGTTTTAGGCGTGTGATAGTCTGTTGGAAAGGTATTTTATAGAAATACACATTACGCCACCACACTCTTACTCTATCTATAGTTTGACTATGGCAAGCCAAAAAAACATTGTTTAGGGCTCCAAAATGGCCCTGGAAGTACAACAAGATGTGATGACATGAAAACATACAAAATAAGCCAGTTGGATTAGTTGAGAGGCCACCAGTATCCACTTGGAAGATGTTTAGGGCTTCAAACAACCCCATAAGTGTAGAAACCATAATTACAAAGAAGTACACAAGAACATGATGAACTAAAAATCGACAAGAGGAGCTAGTTTAAATAGGTGGGTGGCCACAAATATCCACCTGGATCAATGATACTCTTCATTCATTATCGTATCCCAATATGTATGACCTGAAGCTTCTACAAATGTCTCTAGATCACGAGTCTCTAAAACTTGAGACAAAAGAGAAGAGGCTTGATGGAAATGCGAACATGTCTGACGTTGATATGAAGGATCATCAACAAGATCACCAGTTGATTCTCGCGTTGAACAAACCCATCTAGGAAGCAGTGGAGCTAGTGCTGGTTCAAGTTCAAAGGAATCATCTAGAGGAAGGTGAGTAGGCAAAGGTGGATTTTCATCCTCACTATCATCATCTAAAGAAGAAACCAAAATAGGAACATAAGAAGGCACAAATGTCGAAGATGGCTTGCAGGCCGAAGAAGGCACAATCATCGAATTAGGCTTGCAGGCCAATATATTTTCATCAAATTTAACATCTCTTCTAATAATATTTTCATTATAATGTGGTTGAAGAAGTCTATAACCTTTGAAATCTTTGAAATAACCAACAAATATACACTTTTCACTTTTAGGTTGCAATGCTTTCCTTTTCTCATCAGGAATGTGAGCCCATGGTATACTGCCAAATACACGGAAGTGACTTACATCTGGTTTAATTTTAGTCCAAGCTTCTCCCTGTATTATATTTTTAAGAGTCTTTGTGGGAGTGCATCTTACTATGTAATTTGCACATTTGATGGCTTTCGCCCAATACTCTAGGCTTAATCCCTTAGATTGGATCATACAATTAGCCATTTCTTTTAATGTGAAGTTCTTTCTCTAAGAAACACTATTTTGTTGTGGTGTATATGGAACAGTGTGTTGCCTTTGGATTCCCTTTGTAGTATAGTCACTTGTAAAATTATTGTTCACATATTCTTCTCCAGTATCTGTCCTTAACCTTTGAATTTGATTTCCAGATTGTTTTTCTACAAGGGCCTTATAGGCCAAAAACTTATCAAAAAATTAGCTCTTAATTTTTAAGAAGTAAACCCAAGTACATCTGGAAAAGTCATCAATGAAAGTTAAGAAATACTTGCACCTAGAAAAAGAAGGAGAAGAAAGTGGACCACACAAGTCACTGTGAACAAGCTACAAAGGGCCTGAGGCATGCCAAGATGCACGTTTTTCAAAACTATCCCGATGATGTTTGTCGAGAACACAATCGACACAAACACCATCTTTGCATGAAACAAGAGGAAGACCAGTCACTATTTGTTGATTACATAGTTACTACAATGAGCGATAGTTTAGATGACTAAACCGTTCATGCCAAAGTTTGTTCAAGTCATCGCTATGAGCAACAAAAAACGATGGAAAAGACGATGACCCAAAGTTGTACAACCTAGTAATATCATCGGCAATTCCAGTTGCAAGAACATGCTTAGGATCTTTTAGATCTTTGATTATAACTTGTTGAGGTGAAAACTCTATGGTTTTACCTTCACCTGAATGAGTGATTTTATATACTAATAGAAGGTTACAAGAAAGACTTGGAACACATAATACATCATTGAAATAACCATTATCTACTTGAACTATTCCAGATCCTACAACACTAAGAGATCTATCATCACCAACAAATATTTTCTTGGTGTTACATTCATTTAGAGCAGAGAATATGTCTTTATCTTTAGTCATATGATAAGATGCTCCAAAATCAATAAGCCACTCATCATCAGAAGAAGTAGAAGTTTCATTGAAGGAGAAACAAGAAGAAGAAAGTGCACGTCCATGAGAAGAAGAAGAATAAGAAGTAGAATCAATACTGATGTTGTGCTTCTTCATTGTTGCTTCTAAAACTGCCATCTTCTTGAAACATTTGGATTCATCATGACCATCTTTATCACAAAAGTTGCAATGTTTGTCAATCTTCTTATTTTTAGATTTTTCTCCTTTGTCATCATTAGGAGATGAAGATATCTGAGTGGGTTTTGGACCCTTATGTTTCTTGATGTTGTGGTGAGGATGTTTCTTCTTGGGATTCTTGGGTTTATCTTTCTGTTGGGCGACTAAGGATTTGTTGGAGCTACCTATAGTGTTGATCACTCCAAGTTGTACAAACTTATCTTTCTCTCTAATCAAAGCATGACAAAAGAACTCAAGAGTGGGTTTCTGATAATCTTTCCCTAGAAGCTCTATCATGGCATAAAAGGTAGATACAAACACAGAATATGCACTACATATCTTAGAAAGAATAATATAGATGCAACGATCTTCCTCCAAATTTATCTCACATTCTTCACATAAAATTCCGAGTGTTTTAAACTTACATAGATAGTCTTCAATGCAATAAAAATCATTTGGACTTACAGTGAGTATTTGATTTTCTAACTGATGTGCTCGAATAATATTATGTTTACCAAACAAAGATTCAAGATTTTCCCAAGCTTCATCGAGGTCATCAATTTATTTAAGGTGGAACCTTAAATCAAGAGAGATGGACATTCCAATTAGTCCATGTGCTTCATGACTCCTATTATCCCATTTTACTTTCTTATCAACATCAGTGGGTTATTTTTCCTTTCCCAAGGTAATCTGGTACATGCCTTTACTTCTTAATAAATCCTCCATATGGGATTTCCATTGGAAGCAGTTGATGCTGGTAAACAAAATATTACTGAAAGAATCCATATTAAATATGTAGATAATATGGATTTAAAAATTGAAACTGATGATCGAGATGGAAATATCTCGAAAAATTAGGCGGTTTAAAAAATACGACACTGAAAATGGACTTCATATGTGAAAGTTATGCTCTTTTAAAAAAAATGCATAAACATTAACCAAAATACCACGTGGTGGTGTAAGTTTCTTTATGAAGTGACCCACTTTTATAAAAATAAGTGGGGATCACTTTTACAATGAAGTTACTTTATAAAATAAAGCTGCATGCAAAATAAATAATTCCAAAATAAAAATATTAAAACTACTTATAGTGATTCACTCTTATACTTGAAGTGAAATATACTTTACAATGGAGCATGAACTTTTTCAAAAACACTGACAAAAAGAGAGACTTGAACTCAAGACCTCTTACTTAATAAAGAAACTTTTAACCAAGTGGGCTAGCAAAAAATATTGTATTGTTTAACGGGAGGATTGGAGTTGTTGTTATTGTTATTGTTGTTGTTGTTGTTGTTGATGGCCTTAGAGAGCGTGCTCATAAAAAACTCTTTTCACACAAGATTTTTTTTTCGTTTCTCAATGAAAACAAGGGTTATATCTCGGGGAAAAGAGCATACACAGATCTAAAAGTGTAGCAACCTAGAAACAAACAATATAAAAACGAAATAATAATCTACAAAAATTAAAAAAAGGCATATTCAGGCTTTGTACCTCCAGATTGGACTAAAATGGTCGTATCTTGGGAAACCAAAAACCTTTTTGAGTGAAATGAAAAGAGTTACTGACTTAAACAAGCACTTTTGATGCAATGGAATAATCCTCTCAGCCTAGAAATATACGAAAATGGAAGAAAAAGGAGACGAGGGAACTCAGTTTCACTATCTCGATCTACAACAAGAGCAGGTCTTCAAACATGATCAGATACCATGTTTGACAACACCATGTATTCCAAAATAGGATGAACACCTTCAATAACCACTCACACAACTAGATCAAAGATAAAAACACTGATGTTTTGGCGTGGTAAAACCCCTACGGGGAAACAACCACGATCCCAACCAACGTGGTCACTTGGAGAAGTTTATTAATGCAAAATAAAAATATTACAGAGAGATTTTACAAGAGTGTTTCTCACAATCGATCATCATCAAATGACCCTCCATTCTCTTTAAATAGAGATAATGGACAAATCAGGTGTTAAGCCACAGATTAATGACCATTAAGATAGAGGAGAATATGAACCGTCAGATCACTCTATGTCAGGAACATATCGTGACCGTCGGATTTCCTAACTACAAATGCATGCTAATGCATACTAAAGAAACACACTTTTACCTAACGACACATTAGACTAAGTATATCTTAACTAACTCCTAAGTGTCTAAATATCGTAACACGATATATATTAAAATCATTTTTATTATCTGCCTAAACTATATTAAAATCATATAGATTAAGATCATTTGTATTTTAAACTGTATTGACATATATATTAAGATCATTTGTATTTTTAACTATGTTAACATATAGATTAAGATATTTTGTATTATATGCATAAAAAATGGTATACTCTATGTCCCTTTTCATTGTACCCATGCGGATGTATTAACATTCGTTGTCTAAAGATGCTAATCTCTTTTATAATGCATAACATTGTAATATGTCTTTTTTTCTACATGGTGTCTTTATTGTGGGTACACTTTGGTGTTTCTATTATGGGTAGATACAATGTGGTGTAAAATCCATTAGTTTTCATCAAATTCTATACATTACCTTTAGGGAAGGTGCTTCTATTGTGGGTAGATACAATGTGATGTAAAATCCATTAATTTTCATCAAATACATGGTGTCTCTATTATGGGTACACTTTGGTGTTTCTATTATGGGTAGATACAATGTGGTGTAAAGTCCATTAGTTTTGATCAAAATCTATACATTACCTTTAGGGAAGGTGCTTCTATTGTGGGTAGATACAATGTGATGTAAAATCCATTAGTTTTCATCAAATCCTATATATTACCTTTAGGCCATATACATTTTATAGTGGGGAAAATTTATATATAGTGGGGAAAATTATACATTCAACTCTATTTTATAAGGAGTTCCATTATTTCATATAAAACCTCTTTAAAGTGCATTTGTGTTATTAAAACTATAATTTTAAAAATTATTTTATGGATACATGTTATATCATGAACCCCTCCATTTTTTTTTACATAATCCAAATAATACAATTTAGGTTTATGTATAATTTGTTGTGCAAAAACTAAAATTATGAGCATTCAATTTAAACTACCACAAATTTCCTTGATGAGCTAGAAAGATCTTGCTATGTTCAAGGTCATGCTATAGATTTCAAAGTGCATGTTGGAATGTAGACTAACTTTTTTAACATGAAAATTTAAAGTACATTATGGGTTATTTGTCCCTTTGTTGGGAACTCAATTTTGGGGTCCTAGTAGCGAAGTCCCTCTTGAAAACCATCTTCTATCCAACTTCCAAATAAATACCATAAGGAGGTGAGTTAAGATAGATGTAGCACTTCCTTTCAATTAAATCTACTTCCAACCATTATCCCTTATGGTTATTTCCTTGCCCCCTCAATCCTTCTAGCGGAGGTCAGGTTATCCCTTCCTTTTTCCTTGCAGTCTCACATCTTTTCAATTATTCCTTGCTGAATTTGTCATTTTTTTTCTTGCTACAATTGAAATTCAAGTTTGTCAAATTTATGCAAGGAAAACTATTGAAAGTGTCGATTAGGGATTGTTCTTGTGTTTTCACCATATACCCATGGTGTACTTGATGATAGTTCATAATTCAATTCTTCCTTCTTTGTTGTTTCCTTGTCAATCACTAAAATTGAAATTTATGTTTCCTCATATTTTTGTAAGGAATATTTTGAAAACTAATATGTTGAGATTGTCCTTGCAATCTCATTATATGACCAATTTATACTTAATGACCAGTCATATTTCAATTCTTCATTGTTGAAATTCCTATCTTTTCAATTGTTGTAATTGAAATTTGCTATTGCTTAAATTTTTGTAAGGAAGACTATTGGAACTATTGAGTAGGGATACTTCTTGAGATTCCACCATATGTCCACATCATGCTTAATGATTGGTCATATTTAAATTATTCCTTGTTAAAATTGTTGTCAAAATTGAAATTCACATTCGCTCAAAGTTTTGTAACAAAGATATGGCCAAATTGTTGAGTTGGTATTTTTATTGTGGTCTCACCATATGTTCATGCTATACTTATTGATTGGTCATATTTCAATTCTTCCTTGCAAAAGTCATCATCTTTTGATCACTACAATTGAAATTCAAGTTCACTCAAATTTCTACAAGGAAGATTGTTGAAGCTACCAATTAGGGATTGTTCTTGCAATATCACCATCTAGCCATGTCATACACTATGATAGTTCATATCTCAATTCTTCCTTGCTATTTTTTTTTTTTTTTAACATTCGAAACTATTGAGTTGGTACTGTTAATGAGATCTCATCATATGGGCATGTTGTACTTAATGATTGGTTTATTCTAATTATTCCTTGCAGAATTGCCATCTTTTTTATTGTTACAATTAAATTCACGTTCAATTAAATTTCTACAAGGAGGACTATCAAAATTGCACAATAAGGATTGTTCTTCTAATCTTACCATATGTCCATGTTATATAATATGAGAATTCATATTTCAATTATTCATTGATGAAATTTCTATCTTTTCAATTGTTGTAATTAAAATTTACATCCGCTTAAATTTTAGAAAGGAAGGTTGTCAAAACTATCAAGTTAGGATTGTTCTTACAATCTCATCATATGTCCATTTCATACAATATGAAGGTTCATATTTTAATTCTTCCTTGTTGAAATTGTCATCTTTTCGATCACCGTAATTGAAATTCACCTTCACTCAATTTTTTTCAATGAAGACAATAAAAAATATCGAGTAGGGATTCTTCTTGTGATCTCACCATATATCCATGACATACTTAATAATGGGTCATATTGTCTTGTCACCAAAATTGAAATTCACGTTTTCTCAATTTTCAACACGGAAGATTGTTGAAATTGTTGAGTTAGGATCATTCTTGTGTTCTCATAAAATGTCAATGTTGTCCTTAATAACCAATCAAATTTCAATACTTCCTTGATGGAATTATTGTCTTGTCAATCACTGAAATTGAAATTCATGTTTGCTCAATTTTCTACAAGGAACATTGTTGAAGTTGTTGTGTTGATAATGTTCTTACATTCTCACCAAATGTCGATGTTGTCCTTAACAACCTACCAATTTTCCAATACTTCATTGATGGAACTATTTACTTGTCGATCATTGAAATTGAAATTTGTATTCATTCAATTTTCTGCATGGAACATTGTTCGAATTACCAAGTCAAGTTTCAATAATTCCCTAATCGAGTTTTTGTCTTTTCGATCGACGAAATTGAAATTTACATTGACTCAATTTTTTGCAAGGAAGATTGTTGAAATTTTCGAATCAATACCATTCTTGTTTTCTCACCAAATGTCAACATTGTCCTTAATGACCTATAAAAATTCCAAACCCCACAAAAAAACCAAGAATATAAAGTCACAAAAAATGATAAACCCCACTATAGGGGTGTTGGTGTGTTTCTACAACAAGGGTGAGTAAATCCACAAACTTTGTGGTTGTGACAAAGCTACAAACAAAAAGGGTTAGAAAACAAAAAACCGTAGTTTTCTAAGAAACAAATATATCTCTAGATTTATGTTATTACATAAGAATAAAAGGCATGAAAAATAAAAGAGACATGAACAACAATATATATAAAGAATAAATTGAATCTCATATCCAATGATTAGATCATATATGAATACACCCATGGATAAAACCTTTGAAGACCAGAATCATATGGTGGCCTCTTGTTACAAGGAAAATCTCTCTATCGCAAGGGGTAAACCACAACATATGGAAATGACTGCAGAAATCAACTCTAATCTCAAGTATGATATATAAACAAATATGCTAGCAAGACAAGATAAAAGGCCTACCTTATCCAGACGTTCGATGAAGTCCACCGTTGAGCACTTGACCCAAAGCGATACACTTGCAACTAGTCCTCAACAACCAAGAAACGCAAGCATATGGTGATAATATATAATGTTAGAACATTCAATAACATAATACATCAACATTCATAACAAATACGCCCATGGAATAACAATTCAAATATTTGTAAGATATTAATTGGACCAGAAAATAATATTTCTATTAGAATGTAACGAACAAAAGTGAATGAATTACAAACTTCTATGTTAGCACAGTTCAGAACCGAGAAACTAAGTTCCTTCCAACTAGGCCTCCATCAGTTCAATCCTCCACCAAAGGAAATATCATATAAGAGAGACAATGAGGTTCTCAATCAATAAGGGAAGAGATTTGTGGCTGAACAATGTGTTCAGACTTAAAGGACAAAGGGATGCAGACTCAATGTGAAGTGAATAATTTCTCCATAGTAACTTTGCTCTCAAATTTGAATTCTTCTCCCTTTTTCAATAGCTCAGATTTGGCCCATTTATAGCCTTCAAGTGGAACTAAAGGGTCGATTCAAAATGTTTTCAGTATATGGAAGGCCAAGGATCATAGATCTCATGATGTGACATGGAAACTCGACACCATTTTTTAATTTTGGGCACAAATCCCGATGTACGCGGGCTGTAGTGGTGCAACCTGCGTATACACATGCTTTAATATAGGCAGGGCACACATATGTGGAAAAATAATGTTTTTAGCTCTGGGATTTGCAAAATGAGACTTCAAGTCTACATATGGAAATGGAAAAAGGCCTTATGTGCAAGATTGCATAGGGTGAGGAAAATCTTGTTATAACAGATGCCCCTAATGTGTGAGGTCAGAGGAGTATCTGTGATGGCCGAAATACATTATAAAACCCAGAAGTGGAGTAATGGGGACCTAGCTGGAAGAACTAGTTTCTCATTACAATATTTATTGACTTTGCATACATGGATGCCAATTTGAATTACACTACAAATCCATGTGAAAATATACCAAACAACTATCCATCGCCATAAATAGGCAATACAAAGGTGGCTACATGCCAAAGGCTGTCATAGTCATGAACAAGGCCCAGTAAAACCAGTCTCAAAATCAATCTAAAGATATCTGTATACAATGGAGTGCAATCTGATCTCCCATGATCACTGAAGTCACACAGGTACTAGTCCAATGAAAGGTAGCAACAACTTAGGAACGTTGCGTCTATAAAATAATTTCTTCAAGTCTTGTACACAATCCTCCAAAGGTGAAAGTCTACATCGTGTTAATAAATGAGTTGAGGTCGAACACAATGAGACTTCATTTGATTACTGGTCATTGAGGTATATCATTAACAAATGGGATACAACCTACCAATGATGAAAGTAGGTATCAAGGCAACGAGTACATTCTTACAAGTGTGAATAAAGGAGTTGGGTTCAAACACTTGAAGAATCCATCGATCAGAAGACATTAATGTATTCCCAACTGTCGATGGTGAGAGGACTTGTCACTAATGAATGCAAGCCTCTAGGTACTCATAGGACTCTAGGTCTCATCTCCATAATAGATGAGCTGAAATCAATGGAAGGAGACCCCCTGAAAGGAGAGAATTAAGGCATCTCTCATCATTCAAAACGAGGTACAAAGAAGGAGCTTGATGATTTGAAGGAAATCAAATGAAGAACATGTTCACGAACCAACGACCACGTGCATCTTTCGTGTGTGCCAGGTGTAAGAGGTACACGAAAAATACCCTCTGAATAGCAGCTAATGAGAAAAAATGTTGACAAAGGTGAGGAAACCACCAATAGGGCTAATGGAATCCAAGACACTTCATGAATCCCAATGTGTGAATAGATTTCTTGTCATCGAACACAAGGGAAACCACCCAGTCAACGACCAATGATGAAATGTCGACTTTTGGGTTCAAGGTTACCTACCAATGAAGAAAGTAGGACCAGGGTGGGAAATAGGACTAGAACTTCATGTGATTCTGAGACAGACCGAGGGTATGTCTGACATCCAAAGTCAAGAGTTTTGAGGAATGGCTGACACAGGTTGATAGACATCCTTTGAATAAGAGAATGAGACATATGGAAGACTCTGGCACTATAGACTCAATGATGAAACCTTGAGATGTAGGAGGCATCAATAAAAATCTCCATAAGGAATGGAAGAGTAACTAGTCAGAGGATTAAACTCTATGTAACGAGCTCAGCTTCCTAAGGTCATGCTAAATAAAAAATTATGATGACAAGTGGAATCAAAAAAAAAAATCTTTGTTCCAAGGCAACACGACTGCTGCCAATATAAGATAATACTCCCTTCCCTCCCATATTTTTTTTTCCATAGTGAAATGAATGCTATGATACAAATGAGGAAATGAGTGTCGCAAGTAATCAAAACTAGTTTCAGCAGTGTAACATACATATGCTCAATGCAAGGAGGTGGATGCGAGAGATGGACACTCGGGGGAATGTTCCTTCCTGGGTATAGGGTGTCAAGTTGCAAAGGATATAAACAAGGATATGCTTGGTTGAGGATGAAAAACTATTGAGGTAAACCATTTATAACGTAAACAGAGAACCGACAATAGGTTCAATACTGCAAGCAAGGGCATGAGATGCAATCACAACTTAACACCAAAAAATTTCCTTTTTAGTAATCTTAGTCTACTTGGTTTGAAAAAGGGATAAAATTGCACCAAATACACATCCTTTCAAATCCAGTTTGCGAGTGTGAAAGAGACAAGTTCACTCAAAAATATTTTATCTTTTTTAAAATGAGTCGGAAAAGAGCTTAACTAAGACTCATGATCTTCCAAATCCAATTAATGAGTGTGAAAGAGACAAATTCACTTGGAAATATTTTTCGCTTTTTAGACGAGTTAGAAAAGAGCTTAAATCAGACTCGTTCAGAGGTTTCTAGGTGGCATGTCACGGGGGAGGCCAAGGATCCCATACAGGATTTCTTTGAAAGGTCATCATCTTACGAATAATTGACACAATCTTTGGAAAACACAAATCTCTCCAAGTCGAGGAGGATAAATTTCTAGCGGAGGTTACCTTCTCCATGATATATCAAATAACATCTCTTACTTGAAAGGACATAGGAGGAGGCATTGGATACCCCACAAGACTATCCTAGTGAAAGGGAACCTCTCCAGGACTATTAGGGAGAGTACTTAGTGAGAGTAAAACTCTCTCTTGTTTGGAAGGTGCAATACTAGAAATGCTAATGACATGGTTGAAGGATGCATTACCCTCCAAAAGAAGAGTTGGATTGACCAGAGATTGCATCAATATGACCACTTCTTCAACCATTGGTTGAATAGGATGTGTGGCAACAAAGCCAAGATACACATCACCCTAAAAATGGGAGTGTGGTCATGCGATTATTGCATAGGCATGACTTCCATGTCAATCAAAGGAGAAACAAAGTGTGGGGAAACCACAGATGAATCAGAACCCAAAGGCCTCCCAAGTGAGAACCACTCTTCTAGTATCCCAACAGTAGAGGTACAAAAGCAAGTAAAGTGATTTCCTTCATAAGTCCTAGAAAGGAACTTAGGATTACGTCTGAAACGTATAGGCTGCTCAATCATATGAATGCCCCCAACATCATTTACAATGGTTGGCGACATGCACTCAGTGTGACTAGCATAGGCTGGAGGTTCATCTCGTATATGATGTACAGAGGTTGGATATGTGATTTTGAAATGACTCATGGCGAATAGAGTGATTTCCCCAGCATGAATAACAACGACTGGTTTTGAGTCTTCAACATGACTTGTAGAGGTCATCGACCAATCTCCAACATGACTAGAAGCAGTTGGTGATGGAGCTCTAGTACCACTGGAAGTGACTGGACTGGTGGCAACAGTGAGATGTGGAATTTGATACCAAGGTCCCTGGAAATATTGGTTTTGATACATTGCAGGCCAAGAAGGTTCCTGGTTTACACTCGGTCCCTATCCGAAAAGTTAGTATCCTCCACCTAATTGATCCATAGAGGTTTGTACAGGCATCATCACTAAATCATATGTCTGGAAAGAGACAAAAGTATGATAAGGATTATTCAAGTGAGGATATATGTTTCCCCCATGTGAAGGGGTTCTGTGAAGAGGGTAGCCTGAACCATAAAAATGATTCCCTCTGTATGAAATACCGGAGGATATATGGGGACTAGCCATGGGAAGAGTGGTCATAGGAACTAGAATGGTGGACAAAGGATACACAAATGAGGTGCAATAAGTAGAATGACCACCCATTTGAGTACTGGCTCCTGAAAAAGTATGGTTAGGACTGGATCCGTAAGAGGGGAGATTTCAACCCCCCATAGTGAGAGTTGGTTGAGGGACATGACTCCTATCAAATGAAGATGTGGATAGTGGAGTCATCATGCCCCTAGATCCGAAACTAGGATTCATATAAGTAGGCCAGAGAGAGAATGGAAAGGGTGAGTCATGTTTGGCATATCAATAGGAAAATGATTAGAGACCCAAGGCATGGACTGAGTGTCATAATTCTACATACCATTATGAAAAGTGGACGGATTCGTCCCCATGAAATGAGTGAATGTTATGGGGGGGTAGCGGTAAAGGAGGAATCCACGAGAACTCCACTATCCATGATAATGACAACTCAAGGAACGATATAAAATCTCAAAGGTCTACTAATAATCAAAGAGCACACCAAAAATAATCAAAATTCCAATATGCACACAAACAAGATAAAGTGGTTGAAAGGGACCTCCCTCTTTAAAGTAGGTATACCTTGTTCAAGAGGGGCCTGAGGATCCTCTGCTAAATATTGGAGGTAACATAATCAGTTATAAGGGTCCTCATGGGCTTAACAACCAATCGATTAGATCCCCCGGGAGAGGTAATCCTCCATAAAGGTTGTGTGTTGTTCGAACCTTATCAGACCCAGGGTACCTATAAAATAACCCTTGCAAATAACCTATGTGGTACCTAAGTCAAGAAACTAAGAAACCACGGTATAACTGATGCAAAGGCGAACAATCATAAGTCATGTCCACTATATGGGCATGGTAGCAAAGCCCAAAACCTTGAAAGCACTACCTCTCACAGAGGTAAGGGAATTAGAAAGATCCCCATATACGAATAAATCCCCAAAAATATATCTGATGCTAAGAAGGTATTGGGGGATATCCCTTCAACCAACCTCACACGACCTCATGCTTAACTCTAGTGTAAGTGGAGCCTCCTGATATTATCGATTATACAATGGATTTCTCCACTCCCTTAGTTAGGCACATATGTTGATTTAATAGCTATTTTGTGTACCCTAGAAAGATAAAATCATTACTAATCAATTTTAAATTATAGTGTTACTTTTAATGGACTTTCTTACTCAAAAGGTGCGGTCGTGAAACTAGTGATGTTATGAAACAAAAAGTAAAATAAATGAATATGAATACAATGCAAAGTCCTAACTTCAATTTCAAATAAATGATATGTTTTTCAATAATGCAATTCTCAATTCAGTTATGCAATTCTAAATAAAAATGCAACCTTTCTTTACATGAACTAAGATTAATGATAAAGACTCAAAAGATCAAAATGCCAATCAATGTAAAATGCCTAATATTTTTGTATTTTCAATATAAGAGAATGAAAATGCAAGGACTAAACAACAACTTGATATAAAGACTCTACTATATGTAAAGAAAGACAAACCAAGTACAATATCAAGGAGAATAACACCCAGCCTAAGATGGAAGGACAATCAAATGAAAAATATGATGAGAAAGGCTTCGCCCAAAAATTCAACCAAAGACAGGTTTCTTGTCATTCCACAGACACTTAACAGTCACCATAGAGACCCAAGAAGACTCAACAATCATAAAAACCTACCCATCAATCATCAAACCCAGCAACCAAGCAAAAAAGGGTGATGTACGCGACTGTTCAAGGGAAAATCACATATGTACACATATTGCAGAAGGATAACACGCGTATGTACATGATTGTCAAGCAAAAACCCACGCATATGTGTCAAAACATAGCCAGGCTAAGGAGAAGGCTAAGAAACTCGAACTCGGAGTGAAAAGAGTTTTTCAAGCAATCATACGACAAGAAACTCAATATAAACGAGATCAATCTAAGGAGAAAAATGCTCTAAACCACGAAAAAGAAGATTCTATCCCTAGTATGATCGCCAATTCTGTTACGAGAAAAATCTTTCTATGGCTAGGGGTAAACCACAAAATACGGAAATGACTACATAAATAAACTCTAATATCAAGTATGCTATATAAACAAATAGGCTAGCAAGACAAGATAAAACGCCTACCTCATCCAGACGTTCGATGAAGTCCAGCGTTGAGCACTTGACCCAAAGTGATACACCTGTAACTAGTCCTCAACAACCAAGAAACACAAGCATATGGTGATAATATATAATGTTAGCACATTCAATAACATACTACATCAACATTCATAACAAATATGCCCATGGAATAATAATTCAAATATTCGTAAGATATTATTTGGATGATAAAAGAGTATTTTTATTAGAATGTAACCAGCAGAAGTGAATGAATTACAAACTTTTGTGGCGGCACGGTTCAGAACCGAGAAAATAAGCTCGTTCCAGCTAGGCCTCCACCACTTCAATCCTCCACCAAAGGCAAGCTCATATAAGAGAGACAGTGAGGTTCTCAATCAATAAGGGAATATCTTGGGGCTTGAACAATGTGTTTAGACTTAAAGGACAAAGGGATGCAGAGTCAATGTGAAGAGAATAATTTCTCCAGAGTAACTTTGCTCTCAAATTTGAATTCTTATCCATTTTTTCATAGCTCAGATTTGGCCCATTAATATCCTTCAAGTGGAACTAAAGGGTTGAGTTAGAACGTTTCCAATATATGGAAGGCTAAGGATCATAGATCTCGTGATGTGACATGGACACCCGACACCATTTTTTATTTTTGGGCACAAATCTCGATGTACACGGGTTGTAGTGGTGCAACATGTGTATACGCATGCTGTAATATAGGTAGGGCGCGTATATGTGGAAAAATCATGTTTTTACCTCTGGGATTTTCAAAAAGGAACTTCAAGTCTACATGGGGAAATGGAAAAGGCCTTCTCTGCAAGATTTCATAGGGTGAGGAAAATATTTATATAACACCTCTCCATGGGAGGTTTATTCTTATTTCTTGAGCGTGTGGTTGTAAGCTATGATTCTCCTCTTTGGTGGCTGAAAGTGATGGTGAAATGGGGACAAAAGTTCTAAGGGAATTTTGACAACACTGTGTTACTTTCAATTATGTGTGGATATGAAAATGGAGGGGATATCTTTAATTTGTATGAAAAATAGTGGTTATCCTTCATAGGGTCAAAATAATAAAATATGATTGTTTCACCGAATCAATTTTAACCATTACTTTTGAATTTTACCTTTTTCTAAATAAATTAAAGAGGGAAAGCTCATAAAAATGTTTAATAACTTTAATTAAATGGAAATAACATTAGGAAAATTTGTTTCCTAATTTATTTTAGTTGAAAATGATGTGAAAGTGGGTGTATACATGGGATAATTGTCACACACCTTACCCCCTAAGTAGCCTTTTTAAGGGATGGGGGTATAAATTTTCTACTTTCCTACAAATCCCTGAATTCCTCGGATGAGGAAGTCATCGCCTTGTGCTCATCTATATCTTTCCAACAACTATGACCTTTCCTAAAACCGAGTTATGGTTCGAGAGTTATGGTGTTAATAAGTTTTCAGGATGTTTTTGGCCAATGGCCATCCCCTTCGCCATGTGGCATACACGTTCCTTCATCTCTTTCGTATTGTCCAACCTGGCACCTACATGGCCCAGGTCGTTGTGCTCTGCAAATGGCATGGCCCCTAGAGGAGTGGTTATAGGGAATGTTCCCTGAACCTTCGTAAATATCAAGCCTTCAACCCTTCATCATTCTTGTACATGTTTGAAAACATCCCTGGAGACCCGAAGTCCCAGAGTCTCTTTCCTCTTCAAAATATATGGTGGAGCTCAATTCACCCTTAAATCTAATGACTGAGACTCACCTACACCTAACACATAGTTTATACATGACAAGAAGGGTCCTACACTTAATTCACGACCAAGCCCATGATGCCAAGTGGAACTATCTAGACACACCACATCACCATGGCATATGCGGGCCCATCTAATTGGAGTTGTATTCTACAATAAGGGCACTTTGATACTTCCGAGTTTAACACATCCTCCTATATCCTCGAATCTCCCAAAGTTTCAAAGTTCCAGAATTCCTCGCCACGTACTCTAGCCTTCATCCTTCAGGATATTCTTACCCCTTCTACCTTACATTTCCCAGAGTAAGTGTTTCCCAAAGTATTTAAATTGTCCTTCCACTAGTAGGTCAAACGATTGAGAAAGGATCCCACCAAAACCTCAGATAAACGACTCACATCACTTATGAATTCTTTCCCACGATCTAACGGTTGCCGGGATTTAGGGATTTAGTCACTTCAGGATTTCAAAACTTCGTGTCACTTACAGTCCTTAACCCAATAATTCCCCGAAGGGTTACCTACCAGAGAGTTCATAAAGCAAGGATGATTGTTTGTTGTTGGTTGATGGTACTGCTTAATCTATCCTTCCAATATACATGATATAATGGTTGAGAAGGGTCCCGAAGGATCCTTAGATCTACGACCCATGTTACTTCGCGACTTTGACATTCAGGGATTTCGGTCGTTTAACACCTTTTTACTCCCAGAGTGGGTCAATGCCAAATGACCATAGTGTTGGGTGTGTGTTATATTCTTTGCATGTGTGTGTGTGTGGGTGCGTCAGATACGACAACTGCGTCTGACGATCCCTTCACCTAGGGCTCTTCCGTGTGTGCCAGGCGCTTTCCTAGGGGGGTCCCAGGGGGGGGCAGGTATGCCCCCCCTGGCTACACACAACGTTCGGGGCAACGCCCCAATTTTTTTTTTTGGGGGCGGTTTTTGCTATTTTTAGCGTATTTTTCTATTTTTAGTTGATTTGTAAATTAATCCCAGATTAATGGATTAGGGTTTTGGTATCTACGGAATACCTAAAAACATTGTATATATTGTATGGCGAATGGTGAAATTCGATATAATGAAAATAAGAAAGGTTTTCCCGGTTGAGGGTTTCCGGTAAAAATCTCTGTGTACTCTGTGTATGAGCCATTGATTAATGTCTGTATTGCTTAAGAATCTATATGCATTGATTTACTTCACAGGTTTAAAACTTACATGTGGTATCAAAGCACGTTTTTGGCTTCAGAGGGACGCTTTTGTTACTGAGGGTTTGACTCGGTCTTGATAGATCAAGTTTATCTTGGGTCTGTGATAAACGTGGGTTTAGTGGGAGCTTTTACAGTGGAGATTCGAGTAAAGTAAGAGGAATGACGACCTCATCTAGAATCGAGATAGAGAAGTTCAATGGTAAAAACTTTGAGCTATGGAAGCTCAAGATGGAGGACCTTATTGTAGACAAAGAACAATGGATCTATGTGGATCCTGGTACACAGCCTACTGGTACACCATCTACAAGCACACAGGATACTGGTACACAAACTACCAGTACACAAACTACTAGTACACCAGTTACTGGTATGTCAAAGGAAGATTGGGACAAGTTGGACAGAAGAGCAA
>ML790764.1:47048-70652 GCA_009831015.1 Picea engelmannii | reverse complement strand
TGCTACCAAGGAAGACCGGGATTGGATAGAGTGGTGGACATACATGGTTTTGTTGATGCAGACTAGGCTGGAGATTTGGATCGCAAAAGATCTACAAGTGGGTATGTGTTTAACCTATTTGGAGGAGAAATCAGTTGGATGAGCAAAATACAGGGTGTAGTGGCACTCTCAACTACAGAAGCTGAATACATGGCAGCCACTCATGCAAGCAAGGAAGCAGTATGGTTACAAAGATTGTGTTCAGGTATTGGGTTGGTACAACAAGCAGTGAGATTAGACTATGACAGTCAGAGTGCAATATTCCTGGCAAAGAACCCAGCTTATCATTCGAAGACAAAGCATATTGATGTTCAGTATCACTTTGTGAGAGACATGGTTGAGGAAAAGAAGGTGTTGCTGGAAAAGGTTGACACTTTGAAGAATGCTGAAGATTCATTGACAAAGTCTATGAGCATAGAAAAGTTCTCTTGGTGTAGAGTAACAATGGGCATTGCTACCCTGGATTGTTTACTATATAATCCCCTGGACCCCTGGATGCAAAGACAACAACAAGTGGGAGAATGTTGGGTGTGTGTTATATTCTTTGCATGTGTGTGTGTGTGGGTGCGTCAAATACGACAACTGCGTCTGACGATCCCTTCACCTAGGGCTCTGCCGTGTGCGTCGGGCGCTTTCCTAGGGGGGTCCCAGGGGGGGGCAGGTATGCCCCCCCTGGTTACGCGCAACGTTCGGCACCGGGTGGTAGCCCGGGGCAACGCCCTAATATTTTTTTTTTTGGGCGGTTTTTGCTATTTTTAGTGGATTTTGCTATTTTTAGCCGATTTGTAAATTAATCCCGAATTAAGGGATTAGGGTTTTGGTATCTACGGAATACCTAAAAACATTGTATATATTGTATGGCGAATGGTGAAATTCGATATAATGAAAATAGGAAAGGTTTTCCCGGTTGAGGGTTTCCGGTAAAAATCTCTGTGTACTATGTGTATGAGCCATTGATTAATGTCTGTATTGCTTAAGAATCTATATGCATTGCTTTACTTCGCAGGTTTAAAACTTACACATAGGTCTCACCAATCCAATCAATGACTAAGGTTGGATTCTCTATATAACGGTTCTGATAGTGCCCGAAATGTAAATGGACAACTACGATAGAAAGATCCTTTTTACAAAGGGTCTTCTTTGTGAAAACCCTACTCCATTCGTTCACAACTAGATTTTGACAGGTGTCCATTTCATGACACCTTGGCATCCAGCTGGCATAGTGTGTCATTATGATGTCACTCTTTCTATCTCTCGCAGGTACATTATAGTTGAAGGAATGTAATCGGGGCATGGATTTGGGTCGCGTCAAGTTATAATACTTAGCCCCGTGGCTATAACTTATGTATGGACTTAGCAGTCCTACAGCCTTAAACAACTTCTTCCTGTTGGGTTATTAACCTAAATTCCTTGAGTCCTTATGTATTTAATGGGACCCTCGGGTCTTGGAGACCCTACCTTCTCCAAACCAAATAATTTCTTGTATTTGATGGCCTCCTCTGGCCTCTTACATGCCATTAACACAACATTACATCCCTTCTAGGGATCGTCAATCGTTTCCTATGGTTCTAATTTCCTTTCTATTGGAACCATTACTGCATCAAATTACACATTTACCTTTATTTATATTCCTTACATACATATGAATCATAGATAAAGATTTAATTTATTTGTCTCGGAATATTACAAGATGATTATATTCAGCTGTGTAAGGCATGCACCAAAATTTTCATCCCACAATCACCCAAATGCAGGAGTTTACAAATGAAAACAATCATTATTACCATTAATCATGTAATGCACATATCTAACACAATAACATGCGTCCAATCATGCATTTCAATTCAATTACACATAATATGTAAAATATTTATATTTATTGTAAGTTAGAGCTACCAAACTGACTGTGGGTGTTCTGCTTTCCACCCAACCATAGGCTCAAATGCATTCACTCTTAGCACTCTGGCCACCCCCGTTCCAAGCCATGATACCACCAGGGATTTCTCTCTTTTCCTCGGGTCTTCTGCAAAATCTTGGAGGTCACTCTCCTTCTCACTACTCTTGGTGAACGTTTTTCCCCACACCCCACCTAGCCCAAGCCTCTTAGAGGTTTGTGAGATGCCTTCCCAACATCAAGTCTGTGTCATTATTTCTTTGGCCAAGGTTAGGTCTCTAGCCTATTAGGCTAGTCAAAAGAGAATCCTTGGTCTTCCGACCTACACTTCTCTAGAAACAATAGAAGTCTCCCTTCTTCCCACTGAGCTCAAGGCCTCCATAGGGTTTATCATATGATTTCCCAGTTGGATTTATTTCCATCCAACATCAAGCCCCTCCCTTCTTTTTCTCCAGTCTGGGCTTTGGGTCTTCTATGATCCAAATAATAATTCTTCCATGAGTTCTATGATATTTTTCCAAGCCCCCTTCTGGGAATGATCTTCTTCTCCCCTCCATAACTCTCTTTTGTTCTCCCTATTTTTATGTCTTCCTTTTTGTATTCTCTTGCATGCTTCCCCCCTAAGGAAGGTTCTAGACCTGTCCTATTCATTATGTAGAAGGAACTCAGGTCAATCTTAGCCTGAAAGAATACTTCACTTTGTGGTACTTCGGGCTAACAAATTTTTGTCTTCTCAGCCATGCCCTCCATGCTTCTATCCATTGGGGTAGTTGGTTGTTCAACAACCATTCCTTTTCTCATTAACTGATTTTTCCTTGGGATCAAGATGAGTCTTATTATTCTAGATCAAATATTTCAGCAAAGAGAATTGGGTCATCTTAGCATGATGAAACCTCTCGACAAGTTTCCTCACTCTTTCCTCTAGTGGTATCATGGCCAGTACTTCAAGGCTTCACCCCCACAATTAGTTGTTGGAAATATAAACAATAATACATTTACATTGTTCATAGGGATTCCATGGAACGGTAATCATAAGTAATGATTAATTACAAGCTAGGGGAAATAGGGGTGTTGCAATATCGTCCCCCTTCAAAGGAGCACGACCCTCGGTGTTGTTTCTCAGTAACACCTATCATGCCTTTTTCATTCAGTTGCTTCAACATTACCTTGTTATTTTCCCTCATAGCCTGGTCCTTTTCCAGATCCTCAACAGTCATTGTATGCCTACAACATTTCGAATAATAAGCATGTCAATTCACAATTTTGTGCATAAACATTTTATTACTGTTCATAATTTAAGAGGAAATTTTCATAATCGAGCAAAATACTTATCTATACAGTTCATGGATCTGCATCCATATGGTTTTCTCCTTAACTTGGCTCACTTTTTTCCCTTACATATCCATTGTGTGCATGATTCCAATCAATAGTTTACAATAATAATCAAAGTCTCCTCTTCCTTGTGGTCACTCACCCTCTAGGCCCAGGCTCAGGCATCCCCTTCTCTGCTACACAGTCCCTCGGATAATCCATCTTTCCTTTCCAAGGATTTCTCACACAAGAATATTTCTAGATACTTCATCGAGTCTTACTTCCAAGGTGTCCCTCTGAATCACTATGCTGAGGCGTCCCTCTGTCTTGTGTTACCACAACACATCATATTCTAGGGATATCATGGCTTACCACAGGGTTCTCATGTCACAACAATAGACTTTTTCATGCATTCCAACTTTGAAATTCTTCATCCGTCCTCCCTAGACATATCATTTTCATATCACCTCTATCACATGTATATAGAAATTTTGTGAGACATTATCATCAATTCCAATTCAAAATTTTCTTACAAATCTGTCACCCATAGATTTCCAAATTCCACATTTTATTTTCAGATATGTTCCACACAAGAACCAGATTCACAAGTATGGGATTTTCCTTCCCATAGGGGCTTGGATCAACAGGAAATTGGTCTTCCTTATGAGCTTACAACAATGCCATATCCAATACCCTTCTTCCTGCAATTTCAACTTCGATCAGCCAAACAATTGTTAGTTCCCATGCAAATTATATTTTTATTGCACACTTGTAGTGGCTCACAAACAATTTCAAAACTGTGCATACTAACAATCAATTCATTTACTCAAGAAGGAAATACCATTCCTTACACATGCTTTACTTTATCATACCAATCCTTTTAACATACAATCAGGAATCAAATGAATTTAATTAATGTTTCATTTTCCATGGTCACATTTACACACAATGCACCCTTGCATTGATTTTCAGATTATCACTTTTTACATTAGGCACTTTTCCTTTGTGGGTTGGAACTCAATCAAAATTCTACCAAATGGTTCCTTTATACATGTTTATTTTTATAGAAGGACTATGTTTTTCATGCTTCAGTTGATCATGATTTTAAATCAACATACATGAAACTAAAATTTCCACATGAAGGCATTCAAGAACTCTTATTTCATTAGTAACCAGGCTGCCAACACTCATGGCCAACCAAATTATCTTTTTTTTTACACCTCTACAATCTAGGTAGAGTATTGGAAGGTCCTCCTATTAGAAAAATAGGATCGCGGAGCAATAAAATAAAACAAATGTGGAAATAAAACACAGAAGATACACAAATATACAATAGATACACAGATATATGTGGTTCACCTAGTGTGGGCTACGTCCACCAGAGAAATTTCCAGGTCCTTCCTTTATTATTATCTAGCAAATGAAGGGATACAACCTACAACACACTCGTATAACTTCCTATTCTTTCTCTCATAGACTCCTCTCTCAGAATACAATATTCATAATTGATACATAGTCGCAATACATTTCCCTCATAAAAGAGGGTTGCCTTATAGGAAAAAAAAACTTAACATAACTTCCATTATCATATCTACTAACCTATAATGAACGGTCCATATTTACTATGAAATTACAATATACATTTACAAGGAAATTTTTCGTTCGAGGGATTTTCCCCAGAACTCCTGTCGGGGGCCTGCTTTCCCCTGGACCCCCTAGCCGAGGGGATATCCCCCCCGGACCCTATAGGGGGATAGCCCCCCCTGCACTCCCCCACGTGGAGGAGTGTACATTATTTTGGGGTGTAAAGTCTTCATGGGGTATAAACACGACTGAAAAAAAAGACCTTTGAATCAAGAAGATAATCAGACTCCACAACCAACACCTCCTTCCTTAATGGGCAATCCATTGTCTGCCCTCATATGCAAGCACACATTTCCTTAATGCATTCAATTTCAACGTGCTACCTGTTATCACATATTCTTGCAGGAGGTGTTTTCCCTTAGGAGTTGGCCATTGTATGACCAAATGTGAAAGAAGGGGGCTTAAAAAACCCACAACTGTGTTTCATCCAAAGGTGGGGTGCGTTGTGCTAAGACGCGCGCATATCGGGACTGCAAAGAATACCACTTCAGGAATTTTGAAGTGAGGAAGGCGCAAAACCCCCGAGTCCTGAAGTGAGAAGAAGATATGGGTCGTCCAAACCGGAGGGGCATGTGGCAGTAGATTAGAGAATTTGTGATTTTGCGAGTCAGGGTTTTAGCGTGGAGCACGGTTCAAGTTCACACAATGAAAAATCCTGAAATCGCGATTTTGCAAATTGGAGGTTTGTTAGGAAGCAACGCCCTAATTCCCCAAAAAGTGAAGTCCCAAAAAAATTCGGGGACAAAGCCCTGAGTCATAACCCAAGGTCATATAGAAAGTTGGGGCCACAAAGAAGAGTAAACGCATGTTTATCGGCTGGTGAATGGGGTTTCTAGGATGCAATTGTGGTCATCGAATGCACAACAGATCCGACCGTCAATCTGAGAGAGGCCATTTCGCGAGTTTGAGCATTGGGATATTGCGAATCAAGTGGAGTGAAGACTACTGAAATGCAAAATCTCAAAATTTCATAGGGGATAAGCATTGGGTCATGGCCCGAGGTAGTATGCAGGTAAAGGTGCAGAGTTCACGTGAGCTATGCCTAGGGCCAAAACGTTGATGTTGTCGCAGAAGGGGTCACCACGTTCTCCAAGTGCCAAATCGACTCGACCTCGTTCTGATCCCAATGAAGAAGTAAATGAAAGAGGGGGGTGGTGGTTGAAGCGTCGCCTCAAGCCATAAATGAAAAGCATGGAAGAGATGGCATTGGAGGCGGACTGTTAGCCCATGGTACCCTTGCGAGCCAGTTTTTCTGCAGGGCCCATACTGATCTGAGCTCATGTTTGACAAGAGAATGCAGATGCAGACTGACATAAGAATATGCATATGTCGAGCCTTGAATGCAGTGTTTTGAGCACACCTCAGCTGAGGATGGAGAATTATTTTGAGTATATATGTGGAGTTCTGGGATTTTGTAAAGGTCTTTGGTTGAGCAGAGCTCCCAATCTATAACTTTGTTCCGCCAGAGCTATTCTCTAGTTATGTAATCGATTTGATACTTTCATGTTAATAGAATTCAACTTCCTTTCTCTTTCATTTTTTCTGTAAATATGTTTAAAACACTCGGACATGGATGATCCAGTCGAGGATCGTTATACTACTGTAATGGAGGTTTGATTATAACGGTATCGTGGTCAGTTTTATTCATTTCCCTGTGTATCTGTTTCCTTCTCACACTGAATGGCTCAGGCATGGAGGATCCAGTCGAGTTGTTGTAGTTGTAGGATGATGGAGGTTTGATCATACTGCAGTTGTAAGTGTTTCCCTTGCAGACATATTTCAGTGTCTGAATTTGAGCTCAAGAATGATCTTGAGCTTGGGTTTTCTTCTTTGAGCTGTTGGAAGGCCTAATGCCCAGAGTAGTCTCTTTCACCCTTTCTCCTAATTCTTCCCTCTGCTCTCGCTTTAACTCAATTTACTGACTGAATTTAATGTGGCCCTCACTTCCCTATGCATTTCCTATCCAGTTCTGTGTTGAACATCTTTCATGTTGTTGAGTTGTGTCCATCAACCATCTACATTTAAACAAAAATCCACCCCAAACATTTATGGGTACTAGTTTACCTCCCCTGCAATCAGGAGGTGACTTCCGGTGCTAAAATTTCAGGCATTGTTGCCAGGGACAAAAGTGAAGATATATTCCCTAGGAGAACGAAAACGAGCTTCTAATTCTGAAGGTGCATCAGGTATCAGAACCATTGAAGATTGCACTTGCACCTAACGACTCCACAGAGGCGACTCCACTATCTCGGCTTCGTTGTTTCAGTGTGACTGCTTCTGGATACACACAGTAGCCCCCTGGGAGAACACAATGACCAGGTCTGGTATTTGATGGTGAACAAAGACCAGACATACTCATTATGTATATCATTCACCTGACGACTCCATGGTTGAAGGATCGATTGACGACTCTGCTGATTCAAAATGAACAAAATCATGGCTCGAAGGTTTGCTCCTTTCAATTTTTCTAATGTTCCTATTTTTCCTAATGTTGTCCCTACTATGGATGAATGAGGTAATTATTTTCCCATATTTAGATAACGTAAAGAGGAAAACCCTGCTCGACATCTCCATGGGTTTCATGAACTCATGCATCAATGGGAGATACATCATGAGGATGTTTTAATGAATATGTTCATGTTCTCATTGGACGGGGATGCCCATTATTGGTATCAATCCTTGCCCCCTACTAGCATCTCCTCTCTCGAACAGTTTCATGCAGCCTTTAATAAGCATTGTCAAAGGTATTATTCCTCTGAGTTAATTTGTCGTAATTGTTGTGAGGAATGTGAAGGCCATAATAAAAATATGGTTGTGACTAGTGAAGGCTGTGAGGATGAGGTCCATGAGGAATATGAATATTCTTTGGGTGAAGTAATGAAACCAATAAAATCTCTCTCTGCCAAACTAGAAAGGTTGGAATATGAAGAAAGCGCAGAGGATTTTCTAGTCCTTGAGGCGGATGTTCTTGGAATCTCTACGGAGGATGATAATGAAGATTTCATAGTTGTAGAGGCCTTGCATTCTTCTCCTAAGGTTCCTCTTGTCCCTAGCTTCGATGATTATTCAGATGAAGAGAAACAGGGCTCCACATCGCAATTTGCTAAATTGGGGAGAAACTAGCCTCTATATGACATCTACAAATCAGATTCTGAGCTAGATATGTCAGATTTCCAAGAGCATACAACAGAGCCCTATCCTCTATTCATTAACGAAAATCATCATGAGAAAATTATCCATCCTAAACAGCAAATTGAAGAGCATAGCTTTCCCATGGGTCCTATTTATGATGATTATGACTCTGACCCTTGGGAAAGCCATAAAGAAGAAAAGGAGCAGCAGAAGGGGTAGTTCATAGCCTGCCCAGAGCCTATAGGTGAGAAGCCACCACCTAAGACCAATCAACCTACATCAACTTCTCATCCACCTATGATTATCAGAGATATTCAAGCATGTGTGATCAGCTGTGGAGCATATCAGGCCATCTGTTACAAATTTTCTAGAGTTTTCCACTGATTCTATGAGCATGTCAGGGAGTACATGGAGCTGCATTTACTTCATGCCTTGGAGCCGCCTAGATTTTTCTCAACTTCATCCTTTGGAGGAAAGATGAAGGATGTAACCATTCTTCTGTCATGGTTTCATCATCTATTATCAATCATTGACATAGTAAAGGAACTTCCAGTCAAGAAGTTACTTGAATGGCTATGGTGGAAATTTTCTTTCACCTAGCACTGTGTAATAATAAATTAGTTTAGGAATGTACATAAATAAGCTCCCTGGAGACTGTGTGTTTATTTTCATTTTTAACTTATTGACCTGTATTCCTTAGCAGGGTGTTTTGAGCTTGACTCCATAGCCCAACAAAATGAGACTGGAACTACAAAAGAGATCTTAGAGCCTTGCAGGGAGGACTCTATCCCCCATGGAGCCTAATGTTATCACATATTCTTGCAGTGGGTGGTTTCCCTTAGGAGTTGGCCATTGGATGACCAAATGAGAAAGAAGAGGGCTTTAAAAACCCACAAATTTGTTTCATCCAAATTCGGGGCACGTTGTGCTAAGGCACATGCATATCGAGATAGTGGAGAATACCACTTCAGGAATCTTGAAGTGAGGAAGGCGTGAAACCGTTGTGTCTTAAAGTGCGAAGAAGATCTAGGCTGTCCAAACTAGAGGGGCACATGGCATAAGATTAGTGAATTTGTGAGCAGGGATTTTAGCGTGGAGCATAATGCAAGTTCACAAAATGCGAAATCTTGAAATTGCGGTTTTGCAAATCGGAGGTTTGACAGAAAGCAGTGCCCTGATTCCCCGAAAAGAAAAGTCCCAAAAACATTCAGGGACAGATCCACAAGTCATGGCCCAACGCCATTTATAAAATCGGGGCCACAAAGAAGAGTAAGTGCATGTTTATCTGCTAGTGACTGGGGTTTCTGGGATGCAATCATGGCCGTCAGATGCATAGCAGATCCGACCGTCAATCTGAGAGAGGCCATTTTGCGAGTTCGAGCATCAGGATATTGGGAATCAAGTGGAGTGAATACTCCCGAAATACGAAATCCTGAAATTTCAAAGGGGATAAGCGCTGGGTCATGGCCCGAGGTCATATGCATGTAAAGGTGCATAGTTCACGTGAACTATGCCCAGGGCCAAAACGTCGATGTTGCTGCAAAAGGAGTCGCCACATTCTCCAGGTGCCAATTCGACTCGGCCTCGTTATGATCCCGATGAAGAAGTAAATGAAAGAGGGGGGAGGTGGTTGAAGCCTCGCCTCACCCCATAAATGAAAATAATGGAAGAGATGGCAGTGGAGGCAGACCGTCAACCTGTGGTACTTTTGCGAGCCAATTTTTTTGCAGGGCCCATACTGATATGAGCTTGCATCTAATAGGAGAATGTAGGTGTAGACTGACAGAAGAAGATGAAGACATCGAGACTTGAATGTAGTGGTTCGAGCACGCCTCTGCTAAGGATGGAGAATTATTTTGAGTATATATGTGGAGTTCTAGGATTTTGTAAAGGTCTTTGGTTTAGAAGAGCTCCCAATCTGTAACTTTGTTCCACCAGAGCTATTCTTTGGTTATGTAATCGATTTGAGATTTTCATATTAATAGAAGTCAACTTCCTTTCTCTTTCATTTTGTCTGTAAAGCTATTTAAAACACTCGGGCATGGATGATCCAGTTGAGCATCATTATATTGTTGTAATGGAGGTTTGATTATAGCGGTATCACAGTCAGTTTTATTCATTTCCCTTTGTATCTGTTTCCTTCTCACATTGAATGGGTCGAGCATGGAGGATCCAGTCAAGTTGTTGCAGTTGTAGGATGATGGAGGTTTGATCATACTCCAGTTGTAACTGTGTCCCTTGTAGACATATTTTGGTGTCTGAATGTTTTCTCAAGAATGCTCTTGAGCTTGGGTTTTCTTCTCTGATTTGTTGGAAGGCCTGATGCCCAGAGCAGTCTCCTTCACCCTTTCTCCTAATTCTTCCCTCTACTCTCGCTTTAACTCAATTTACTGACTAAAGTTAATGTGGCCCTCACTTCCCTGTGCATTTCATGTCCAGTTCTGTGTTGAACATATTTCATGTTGTTGAGTTTTGGCCATCGACCATCCCAATTTAAACCAAAATCCACCCCAAACACTGATGGGTACTGGGCTTACCTCCCCTGCAATCAGGAGGTGACTTCTGGTGCTAACACTACCTATGAGCACTTCCGTTCCCAATCACTCTTGATTGGTCAATGTATCGAGGATACTACTTATTCATGATTTTTTTTTCTTGAAAGGATTTTAAATCATCCTTGACTGGCATAGATTTCCTCTCTTTATTATTCAGATTCTTATTTCCTAAATCTTACCCTGCCTGGGTAGCAATGGCATACAACAACCACTCAAAATTATTTTCATATCATTAAGATAACAAAATATTTTTAGAAGAGATTCTTACCAAATCCCTTTCCATTCCCATGTCATATGAGCATGAGATATTTTATACCTTTTCTAGCTTCTAGCACCCTCTTTGACATTACCTCATCAATGGTGCTTCATGGGATCCCAAAGCCCCTTCAACAATATTTTAACAAAAACCTTCTTGTAGTCATCCTCTTCTTGAGGTTGTCCATCATTGGAAACTAACTTTCCCAATAGTTCTAATCATTTCCTACACAAACATGCATGATCACATTAAAAGTTATTCCAGTGATGATATTGATTAAAATGCATGTATATAAATCAATAAAACATTTTCAGATATGCCCCAACATATCTCTATGCAATCTACCACATTACCCTTCATGTTTTCATGTGTAATCACAATCCAATTTTCAGTTTTATCTATAGTTATACAACTATCAACATCCTCATGCTAAAAACATTTAAATGCATCTGCATATTAGTTTCTCATTCTAGAGAATCACAATAGACAACAATAAAGGAGTCAAGGGACTCTCCCCTTTTTCCAACTTCTTTTACATAGCCCTAGACTTCCAGTCTAGCTAAATTATTTCCTAAGGCCTCTTTGCCTTTACTCATTCATGGATATAACCAAGTTTATACATGTATGTTCATTTTTTTTCCCTTTTACCAATTGTATGTGTTTCCACAACTGCTCTTTTAAGGATTACAACTCTGTTAAAAAATTAAGAGTTTTAGGGTGAGAAAAGTATTCCTCCTTTTCTCCTTCTTTGCTTCTGCAATTTACTCCCTGTTGGGATCTTCCTACTCTTTTCCTTGAGCATATTTGGATAGGTTCACCTTAACCTTCTTGGATGAATCAACATGCTACTACAATATTTTTGTTCACAATGAATTATGAACCTGTGCATTCTACACATTACCATTTAGTTATCATAATGGTCAATGTTCATTTTTTAGTCTTCCATTCATGCATTATGTTTTATAATGTAATCCGAGATTCTTAGATATATAGGCTCGTGTTGGGATCGTATTTTGATTGTTTTGTTGCGATGGTTGAATCCTTTTTGCTCCGATATTATATATGTTATTGATCATTTTGAAGGAGTTTTCAAAGGATTTATATCAATTCATCATGGATTTATACCAGGTATGTGTAATCAATGTTTTATGATGATTTTGAGCTAAATTCAGTTCGGTTTGATGTCTATAAGGATCTAATGAATGATCTATTTGTAACAGGGAAAATTCGTAGTCCGATCCTCCATCTGGTACCTCATCCGACACTTCATCCAACACCCCATCCGGTACGCAATCCGACACTCCATCCAACACGTGATCCAACACTTGGAGCGTAGGTGAGTTGGCGGTTGGTACATTGGCAGCCTATGATGGGAGAATCGACGACCTGGGTTTTGTGCCCCCTCATGGCCTCCATCTACAGAGCTCATGACATCTCAAATTAGGTAGTTATGTTAATCGCTAAGTGGCTCACGGATTTTCTAGAAGACAAAGTTGTTAGAGCATATTTAATGGAATTGCCATTTTTAGAGGAGGTCGACCCTTCCAGTGGTCAACCTCTTGAATTGTAATTCATCTATAAATACCACTAGCAGTGGCAAGACCACAAACATAATTTTAAGAAGATGTTTCATTGTGTAATTTAGACATATTATGCAAACTTGTGTTTAGATTGTGTTTGTTTTAGTTAATGGCATAATCATGTTGATTTGAGCCTGTGTTTCATTGCTGAAGAGTAGACACGACCTCGTGAGGGGCCCACCAATGGTCTAGGTGACTGTATAGATAGATATATCGTGTGTTTCATTTGCTTAGTTATAATTTACTTCATTTTATTTACTATATGTATTTTGTAGTTTTCAATACGATGCATGTTGTTTGTGATTTAATTGTCTAATTCACCTTTTCAAATTTTTTATAGGAGTTGGTTATTTGTCATGCTATGTCTCTTATTTCTTAACAATTGTCTTGCAGACCACTAACTTAGATGATGTACTAAAGTTTTAAATTGATTTCTGCAAATTAAAACACAGTAGTATTTAAAACAGAGGATTAGTGTAGACAGAGTTTCTTTTGCAAGCTTCGATGGATAAATAATTGCAAGTTTTATTATTTGTAATTAAGCTAGATTTAATTTCGAGTTAAGTTATGTTTTCATGGATCTATTTGGTTTATTAATCTTGTTTTAGTATGCTAGGATAGAAATAGATTTTGGGATTATGTTTGTAAAAGCATTCTAGTTTGAAATCTGATTTTTAATGATAGGATTAGCTATGTTGGGCTCGTATTTTGATTGTTTTGTTGCGATGGTTGAATCCTTTTTGAACCAATATTATATATTCTATTGACCATTTTGAAGAAGTTTTCAAAGGATTTTATATTAATTCATCATGGATTTATACCAGGTATGTGTAATCAATGCTTTACGATGATTTTGAGCTAAATTCAGTTCAATTTGATGTTTATAAGGATCTAATGCATGATCTGTGTGTAACAGGGAGAATTCATAGTCCAATCCTCCATCTGGTACTGGTCCAACACTTCATCCATCACCCCATTTGGTACATGATCCAACACTCGATCCAACACTCAGAGCGCAGGTGAGTTGGCGGTTGGAACATTGGCGGCATGTGATGGGAGAATCAACGACCTGGGGTTTTTTCCCCCTCATGGCCTTCGTCTACAGGGCTCATGACATCTCATATTAGGCGGTTATGCTAATCACTGAGTGGCTCATGGATTTTCTAGAAGCCAAAGTTGTTAGAGCACATTTACTGGAATTGCCATTTTTAGAGGAGGTCGACCTTTCTAGTGGTCGACCTCTCGAACTACAATTCATCTATAAATAGAACTAGCAGTGGCAAGACCATAGAAATAATTTTAAGAAGACATTTCATTGTGTAATTCAGACATATTATGAAAACTTGTGTTCAAACTGCATTTTTTTTAATTAATGACATAATCGTGTTGATTTGAACCTATATTTCGTTGTTGAAGAGTAACCACAACCTGTTGGGGGGACCACCAATGGTCTAGGTGACTGTATAGATAGATATATCGGGTGTTTCATTTTCTTAGTTATAATTTACTTCATTTTCTTTGTTGTATGTATTTTGTAGTTTTAAATACTATGCATGTTGTTTGTGATTTAATTGTCTAATTCATATTTTGCAAATTGCTTATAGGAGTTGGTTATATGTCATGCTATGTCTCTTATTTATTAACAATTGGCTTGCAGGCTACTAACTTAGATGATATACTAAATTTTTAAATTGGCTTCTGCAATTTAAAACAGAGTAGTATTTAAAATAGAGGATTAGTGTAGACAAAGTTTATTGTGCAAGCTTCGATGGATAAATAATTGCAAGTTTTATTAGTTGTAATTAAGATAGATTTAATTCTCGGTTCAGTTATGTTTTCATGGATCTATTTGGTTTATTAATCTTGTTTTAGTATGCTAGGATATAAATATATTTTGGGATTATGTTTGTAAAAGCATTCTAGTTTGAAATCTGAGTTTTAATGATAGGATTAGCCCAGTTTAATTTATAAATCTTAGTTATAGATTTGAATTGCAATTTTAATTAGAAGATTGGATTTGAATTAAGATTCTTAGTCATAAGTTTATAAGTTTGTAAATTTTCTTGAGTTAGCATAAGAGTGTGTTTGAATTAGTATAAGAGTGTTTTTAATTATTGATGATTGATGCATGAAATTTAGAGATCCCATGGATTTTTAGGATACTTAGTGTTGCTTCTATGATGGCAAAGATTTCGTTAGATTGATTGATTCACACTTTCCATTTCTCTATAGAAGCATTGAATTAATCCCTCTTGAGCTATCATTAATAATCAGATGCCATCGTGATGTTATTAGGCATCGAAGACATAATCATCATCTTTGAATTATGTTTTCATGTTATTGCAAATTAATAATAGTTTTGATTAATTAGAATCTGAATACAATCATGATGCTTTTTGATTAAGTAGGTTAAGATTTCTCCTTTGCAAAATAGAGATGATTATGAGTTTTGTTTTAAGAATAGAGTTTACTTGTTGAAATAGTTTTGATAGGTTAGTTGTTTGTTTGCTTATTTTCTTAAAGATAAAAGATCAAAAAGTAATTTACTTGTTGTTTCTCATTAGGTTGAATAGATTAACTTGTTTAAAGTATGTTATGATTTTCTTCTTTAGAAATAATCCATCGATCCATTGTTGAAGCTACTTAGGGTAAATAGTTCAAGATCATTAACATGATTTGCTAATTGATAAAAATGAAAGAGTCATTTCTTAAGTAGATTAATCCTTAGATAGACCACCCCCTTAGATAAACAATGCTTCCATTAGCTTTTCTACCTTGGCTCATACAATGCCAAAACTCTAAGTTTACTTACCCCGGGTTGACAATTTAATTGAGGGATTTAGTGCATATAGAATACCCACTAGCTCGCATCCCACTGCCCAACTCTCGGCAGCCATTAAAATTTTGGGACTATTTTCTCATGACAGAGTCTTTACACAATTCCTCCACAGGGAAATCCTTGAGTATGCAACTTCCTTATTGCATATCCATCACTATTTAGGATGGCCTAAACCTTGATTCAACTTCAACTTTACCATTTCAATTGTTTACCAATATTCCATGGGGAATATAAACCTGCATTTTGAATTACATATGCACATTATCCCATTATGTTGTCATGCACAATGATCTTACTACATGCTTCAACATATTGTGTGTCTACTATAGACACACTTATAGTTTCTTTTCTGTATCTATGGAAATTTAGTCAGTACATGATTTTTCATGATCATTTACATCCATCCTTTAAAATCCTAATCAGGTTTCCTTTTATCATGAAAACGGATCATCCTTGCTCATTTACTCTTTCATGAATTTATACTAGCCTTTCCTGAGGGAATGGAACACATTCCCATGAAGCTATCATTCAAAACAAAACTTTCATGAATCTTCATGATAGATTTAGCCATGCATCCATGGTATTTATTCAAACTTGTCAAGTGCAATTATTTCCTTACATTTCACTCATTCAGGCAGTCACATTGTTACTTTAGTATACATATACTCATACATCATACATGTGTATCATTTTCACATTTAATATCATTTATTCATATCTATTTGGTCTTAATATCAGTCTTCATATAAAGCAACCTTACAATGCATTAAATCCATGCACTCAATCATATACAAACATAGATAAACATTCATCATGCAAGTTCATTGCTTGCACTATTTCCATGTCATTCATACACATGGACATATAAGACTTCTAGATCCTTTTCCCAAGGATCTTACTTCCATTCTTATGACAAGTATCATAGAGATAATCAACACTGAGATTCCCTCTCTATTGAGATCTTGCAGCCATTCACATGATATATACATGGAAATTTTAACATACATAATCATAACTATGTCCCCCTTTCCATACGACAACAACTAGCAAGAAGGCATTCTTGCCTCAACTACTATAAAATTATTCAACAACCCATAAATATCATCTGGGAAATTCCAACAATTCCCACTTGGAAACAAGACAACTTATCAAGATTTTTTTTCATGCCTCAAACCATTTTTGGTTAACAAACCTTTTTATCAAGGGAATCCTTTTCCTAGATTCCCTCTCTAATCCATATTATTTTTGTCACAAAATGAGAGTAGATATATAACACATAAATATGCAAAGATATTGCAAGAGATCCAATAATATATAAAATATATATCGGATATATAACAAGAGGCACAAATATACAGTAATACACAATTTCTATTAATGAGTGAAATGTACAAAACTGTAGAAATACGGAGTGAAAGACTCGCTAGAATGGTGGAATCTTATCTCTGAGAAGAGATTTGACGGCTACTCGCATTCGAAAGAAGATGATTATTACATTGAGGCTCCAAAGAAAATTTTAACATAAATAAAATCCAAAACCCTAATCTCGGAAGATGAAAATCCAATAGTTTTGTGGACCCTGTTTTGGGTAGTTTGGTGTATCAACTTCTCAGGGCCATAACTTTGACATACGATCTTTGTTTGGGGCACATGATATCTCATTAGAAAGGTATTTACTAGGATATTCATTTTGGGGGCTCAATAAGAGACTTTAGCTATCATTGAGGTGACCAATCGTAAAAAAAAATTGTTTAGGCCCTGAAAGTTTAGGAACTGAAAAATTGCTAAAAATAGTAAGTTGCCAACAAATTGTTTTGAGCCAGTTGGAATAGGTGGGTGGCCACCAATATCCACTTGGATCACTCTCAATACTACTTGAGCATACCAATAAATACCTTATATGGATACCATCCACCTTTGGATTTCAACCTAACCCATTGGTCATCTAGTAGTGCCCCAACACTTCATTTACCAAATTTGGGATGAACATTTCATTAACCATTCTACCTTTATCCTCATGGTGTAATATAAAATCAATATCATCAAAATTTTACTTATGTTGATATAGTCAAATCATCACTAACCATATTTCACATCCAATGACAAACTATAATAAGTCTATATGCACCAAGCATTTTACCCATGTCTGTAGTGCAGACATACTCCACTTGCTTACCTCTTGCATTCTCATGCATAGACACACCCTTTAAGTTACTGGGATACACACCCCCTTAGCACAAACATGATCCTTTAAACTTTATCATGTCACTTCACTTCTTCCATGAGGGTTATTTTCAGTCCATAGGACTCCTTTTTACTCTGTAAAAAGAGATTGTCCCAATAGCATGTTTTCAATTATGACATATCAAGTAAGCTAACCTCACATATTTCCACAAGGCCTCTAGACATGGAGAATTATACTCACAAGGCCAAGTATCTTATTTAAGCAACAAATGTAATTGATAGAGGTTTCATAATCCCTCATTTGTAGAAAACCTTTCCATCTCTTCAGTCCATTCACATCCAAGTCCCGATATTAGTGCCTATCAACATAATCCCACTCATGTAGGAGTAGCTATCATTCTACCAAAGAAACAATATGCTCCCTCTACTGCAAATTCTCCTGTAACTTTTCTGTTGTAAGAATTTTCCAAAAGCACACCTCAACTAAGGGGCTTGTGCAGATAACAAATAAATTATCCAACGCAGGGGAACTTTTCTAACAAGCTTGTCTTTTCCTTGTTATACTAGTCTTGTGGTTGATTTCTGGCCCATCCAGACCTAGTGTTTAAATATTTCTTTGATATATAGGGTAGGGTAGGGTACTATCCCCCTTAAATTTTTCTTAAGAAAATAAATTTATTTGACTCTTTCGTAAGCCCAAGTAGGCCAAGTGTTATTTCCCACTCTAATACCAATCTATCACATAGTTGACCCCTAAGTATCCCTTTTAAGGGATGGGGGTATAAATTTTATGCTTTCCTACAGCTCCGTGAATTCCTCGAATGAGGACACTATCGCCTTGTGCTCACCGAGAGCTTTCCAATGACTATGACCTTGTCCAAAACTGAGTTTTGGTTCAAGAGTTATGTCATTATGAAGTTTTTGGGACATTTTTGGCCAATGGCCATCCCCTTCATCATGTGGATTCATCTCTTTCATACTGTCCAACCTGAAACTTTCGTAGCCCAGGTCGTTTCACTCTAGCAATGACGTGACCCCTGGAGGAGTGGTTACAGGGAATGTTCCCTGAGCCTTCTTGAATATTTGGCCTTTGGCCCTTAGTCATTCATGTACATGTCTAAAAAAATCCCCAGAGATTTGAATTCCCAAAGTCTCTTTCCTCTTCAGAATCTATGGTGGATCTCAATCTACCCTCAAATATAACAACCAAGATTAACCTGCACCTAACACATAGTTTAGACATGAAAACAAGGGTCCTACACTTAATTTGTGACCAATCCCATGATGCCACATGGAACTGTCTAGGCATGCCACATCACCATGGCATATGAGGGCCCATCCAATCGGAGTTGGACGCTACAACAAGGAATCTTCGACACTTTGACATTTAACACATCCTCCTATATCCTCAAATCTCCCAAAGTTCTGAAGTTTGGAAGTTCCAAAATTCCTCGCCACTTACTCTAGCCTTCGCCCTTCAGGATATTCTTACCCCTTCTACCTTACATTTCCTAGAGTAATACTTCGTCAAAGTATTTATGTTTACCTTCCACTAGTATATTGAACAGTTGAGAAAGGATACCAATGGACCCTAAGATCAATGGCTCACATCACTCCCAAATTATTTCCCACGATCTAACGGTTGGTAGGATTTCACCGCTCCGGGATTTTGCAACTTCGCGTCCCTTACAATCCTTAACCCAATAATTCCCCGAAGGGTTACCTACCGGAGAGTTCATAAAGCATGGATGATTGTTTGTTTCTGATTAATGGTACAACTTACTCTATCCTTCCACTATACTCAATCTAACGGTCGAGAAGGGTCCCGAAGGAACCTTAGATATACGACCCACGTTACTTCTTGACTTCAACATTCATGGATTCTGGTTGTTTAACACCTTTTTACTCATGGAGTGGGTCAATGCCGAAGGACCATAGGACTCACCAATTCAATCAATGACTAAGGTTAATAGTTTGATCTAATGGTTTTGATGGTTCCCGAAATGTAAATGGAAAACTATGATAGCACGATCCTTTTTACAAAGGGTCTTCTCTATGCAATACCCTACTCCAATCATTTCCAATCGGATGTTGACAAGTGTCCCTTCCATGACACCTTGGAAGCCAAGATGGAACAATGCCTAATTATGACGTCACTCTTTCTATCTCTCAAGTACATTATAGTTGAAGGCATGGAACTAGGGGTTGGATTTGGGTCACGTCGAGTTATAATACTCGACCATGTGGTTATAGCTTATGTATGGACTTAACATTTATTCATCCTTGAGAAACTTTGTTAAGCCCTAAATAGTGGCTCATTACCCCTTAATTGGGGCATATTATATTCGTAATGTTATTTTATTTATGTTTCCTTTTGGCCATTAGTTGTAATTATACCTCCTAGTCTCCTATATATACTAATGAGACATTTTCATTTTGAATCATCTTGTAATTGCACATTTATGTGGGCATAAGGAGGTTGCCCCATAGAAGAGGCTCATTATCTGAATTTATCTCTTTTTCAAGGCGTTGAGTACTTATTCTGAGGTTTTTCTATGCTATATTGATATTTGGTTCTTAACATATGGTATCAGAGCTCAAGGTCTTGGGGTTTCACTGCTGCATCTGAAATACCTTGGCATTTTCTCTATAAAAAATTTTCTACAACATTTCAGAAGAAATGGCTTGGAGGGTATTTAGTATATAGATCAAGGTACGTTGGTTTAAAATTTCATCTCTTGAGGCCTTATAATTTCAGAGATACAGACTGTGAAATATAGGGTTATGGAATCTTCCTGAACTAATTCATCACAGAATTTTCGCTATAAAATGTTTTTTGTAATGTTTCAGACAATGAAATCCAGAGGATATTCATAGAAATTAGTAAGTTATCTGTGGTAAAATTTTCAGCTTTTGGTTCATCTTACATTTGTAGATAAACCCTGTGGAAGATAGGGTTTCTGACTAGTCCTATTGACTAGTCTCAAGAAGGTTTTCTAGGTAAAACAATCATAACTTATTCCTAGAGTATCCAAATTGAGTGAGACTAGTTTCATTGGATACTAGACAGTCTGTAGTATTTATGGTATGAGTTTCATAATTTTATATCAATTATTTTGTGAGGGGCACACTATACAAGTTAGATCTCTTGAAAAGGACAAAAATTAGCAAGTTGTGGGGAGGCTACCGTAAATTCCACTTGGCACATCCAATTTTGATCAGACCTGTGGAATTGCAGAGAATAAATATCAAAGAACTACAAAAAATAAAGTTTCATACCCAGAAGGGCCGAAACTTTGGAGATACAGTAGAAGAAATATTGTCTAGTAGAACCACCTCAAAATCAAGGTTCAAAAGTGATACTTGGCCAACATGCCACCTAGAAAGGGAAATTCTACACCAAATAACCCTTCAGACAATCCTACTTGGACTCTTGACGAAGGTGAAGAAATGCATAGGGACATAAATGATTTACAAAAGAAGATAGTAACAAAATATGAACTACAAGAGATGGAAGCTAAGTTGGAGGCAAAGATGGATGGTTTCATGGAAGGATTGAAAAATTTCATAATAGAGAGGACACCTGAAAGTGAAAATGTATCCCATGAAATTCATGATGAGGAAACAAGGAAGGTGAATCAAGAATGGAGAAACTCTAACTTTGGCTTGAAAACCAACCACGTTCCTAATATCGATATGAGGAAGTTTGATGGCAAGGACCCTATCACATGGATACTTCAGATGGAGCAATTCTTTGATCTACATAATGTGCCACATACACAAAAGATACGAATTGCTTCTTTATATTTAGAACCCAATCAATTTGTATGGTATAGATGGTTTTTTTCTCGCAAATCACTCATCACTTGGACAATTTTCACGGAAGAAATGATAGCACACTATCAGGATACAAGGAGAAATACCTTCTTTAGCCAATTGATAAATCTCAAGCAAAATGGTTCAGTTACAGAGCACATTGAGAACTTCCAATGATTTAATATAAAGGTAACAAATATTCCAGATGAGCACTTGATTGATGTATTCATAGGAACTTTAAGAGATAACATTCAACATGAGGTTCACCTTTGGGAACCCAAATCATTGGAGAATGCATTTAGGGTGGCAAGAAATGTTGAAAGTGAAAATATGGCTATGGCTACTAGAAGGACCAATCCTAACATCTATAGAGAGAATAATGATCCTTCTTCTAAAACACCTCAAGCTAAAAGGTTGACACCTCAACAATTGGAGGAAAGAAAAGCAAAGGGTTTATGATTTAATTGTGACATCAAGTACAGTAAGGGATATAAGTGTGGTGAGAAGAAATTATTCTACATAGATTGTGAAGAGGAAGAAGAACAAGAACCATCTCAAGATGAAAACGTAGAATCAATTTCATCTGAAGAGTTGACTTCCACAATATCATGTAATGCATTGGCTGGAATTAGCACTCCTCAAACCCTCAATATCGAAGGATATATCAAAAAGAAAAAGGTAATAGTCCTAATTGATTCTGGTAGTACTCATAATTTCATTCACTATAAATTATCCAAATATGTCAATTGATTTGTATATCCAACACCATAGTTTCAAGTAATGATTGTAGATGGAGGAACTATCAATTTCTCAGGAAAATGCAATAAGATCAATCTTACTATGGGGGAATATGTAATGAATAGTCCAATTATTTCTATACCCATAGGTGGTGTTGATGTTGTACTAGGAATCCAATGGTTACAATCATTAGGAACAATGGATTTTAACTTTCAAGAACTTTTCATGAAATTTTCATTGGAAGGAAAAGAAATTGAGTTAAGAGGTATCACAGGGAAACCCGGTAAGGTGATAAGCTCTTATGGCATGACAAAATTATTGAAAAAGGGACATCAAGGTGTAATTGCACAACTATGCTCACTAGATGTTCAAACATCTAAGCCATATATTCCTCTAGATATCCAAGGGATCATTGATAAGCATTCTAAAGTATTTGAAGATATTCCAAAAGGTCTTCCACCCACTAGAAATCATGATCATGATATTCACCTAATTCCTAGGAGTGTTCCTCCTAACATTAGGCCATACATATACCCTTATGCCCAAAAGAGTGAAATTGAGCGCATGGTTGAAGAAATGTTAGAGGCTGGGATTATTAGACCTAGCCAAAGTTCTTACTCTGCATCGGTGGTAATGGTATTCAAGAAACATGGCTCATGGCATATGTGTCTATATTATAGAGAGATCAACAAGATCACTATTAAAGATAAGTTTCCCATTCCCGTCATTGATGAATTGCTAGATAAAATACATGGAGCAATCTATTTCACAAATTTGGATCTTCGTTCAGGGTATCATCAGATTAGAATGAAGGAAGAAGATATCCCAAAAACAACATTCCGAACTCATGAATGCCATTATGAATTTTTGGTCATGCATTTTGGCCTTACAAATGCACCTTCCACATTCCAAGGGTTGATGAATTCCATTTTCAAGCCCTTCCTTCGAAAATTTGTGTTAGTATTTTTTGATGATATACTTATCTATAGCAAGTCTTGGGAGGATCATGTGCAACATGTTGACAAGGTGCTACAACTACTAAAGAAGCAATAACTATATGCCAAACCATCCAAATGTTTCTTTGGAGTGAAGGAGGTAGAGTATTTAGGTCATATTGTATCTCATGAAGGTGTCAAGGTAGACCCTAACAAGATTAAGGCCATGATGGACTGGCCGATTCCCAAAACATTAAAGAATCTTAGATGATTTTTGGGTTTGACATGTTACTACCGCAAGTTTGTGCGACACTATGGAAGAATAACAACACCTTTAATGGCACTAACTAAGAAGGATATGTTTTCATGGACTCTAGAGGTAACTAAATCTTTTGAACAACTTAAAGAGGTGATGTGCAAAGCTCTTGTCTTGACCACTCCAGACTTCAAAAAAACCTTTATTGTGGATTGTGATGCCCCGGGAAATAGAATTGGTGTTGTCCTAATGCAAGAAGGAAGGCCCCTGGCTTTTGAAATTCGACCACTCAAGGGAAAGGACTTACACAAACCCATTTATGAGAAGGAAATGATGGAAATACTACATGCATTGAAGAAATGGAATCCTTACCTAATAGGTAGGCACTTCAAGGTCAAAACATATCATGATAGTCTTAAATACTT
>ML790764.1:30334-46998 GCA_009831015.1 Picea engelmannii | reverse complement strand
CTTCAAGGTCAAAACATATCATGATAGTCTTAAATACTTCTTGGAACAAAGACTATCTTTAGAAGAACAACAAAAATGGGTAACCAAGATATTGGGTTATGATTTTGAAATCATCTATAAAAAAGGGAAGCAAAATGTTGTGGTAGATGCACTCTCAAGTAAGGATGAAGATATTGAGGCCTTTCTTTGTGCTATCTCGATCATCCCAACCTGATTGGATAATAGAAGCAAGGGATGAATGGAAGAATGACGAAAAAGTGTGGACTCTCATTCAAAGGTTGCAGCAGGATTCCAGTACATCAGATACATTTACATGGAAAAATGATTCACTATGGTACAAATATCGCTTATATTTATGTAATAAATCCCAACTCAAACAAAGGGTACTATTGGAATTGCACACCTCTCCAGTAGGAGGGCACTCGGAATTTTTAAAAACCTACCATAGGGTCAAGAAGGAATTTTTTTGGGATGGCCTTAAAAATGATGTTCAAAGGTTTGTGGCAGAATGTTTGGTTTCATGGATGATTTTAGGGGCTAAATTTCGCTCATGGGCTAATTTTCCATGTCTTTTCCAAAAATCAGATTCACTATTTTAAAAATCATTCGCCCAAATTCTATAGGATAAAATTATTTTACCTTAAAAATCGCCAAAATTTTATAAAAACTACATAAAATCCTTATAAATTTGAATATTTTTACAAAAATATCATCAAACATTTATAGTTGGCATTTGAAGGATTAGTGAGATTCGCCAAGGTTTCTACATTTTAAAACAAATTTCCATCCTTAAAATCATCCATGTTTGGTTTGCCAACAAAATAAGGTGGAAACAATTAAGACCCCAAGTATTTTACAACCATTAGCCATCCCAAGTCAGCGTTGGGAGTAGGTTTCCATGGATTTCATCACAAGGTTACTGAATTCTGAAGGAAAGAGTGTCATCATGGTGATTGTTGATAGACTGACCAAGTACGCACACTTTTGTGCGCTCTCGCATCCCTTCAAAACTAGTACAGTTGCCACCGCATTCATGGAGACAGTTCAAAAGCTACATGGCAGCCCACATATTATTGTAAGTGATAGAGATCCCATCTTCACTGGACATTTTTGGACATAATTATTTTCTTGTTTGAGTACTCAATTGGCTCATAGCTCTTCCTACCATCCTCATTCTGATGGACAAACCGAGATAGTGAAAAAATCTCTGGAAGGATACCTTCGTTGCTTTGTCTCTGATCAAAAAACACAATGGTTCAAATGGTTACCCTTGGCAGAATGGTGGTATAACACTTCCTTTCGTACTGCAACAAAAATGACACCATTTATGGCACTCTATGGATAACACCCTCCTTCCATCACTTCTTCTCTAAAAGAAAAATCTAAGGTTCAAGAAGTGGAAGATCACATCAAGCATCAACAACAAGTTCTCCATATATTAAAGGACAACCTGACCATGGCACATAATCGTATGAAACAACAAGCAGATCAACATCGTAGTGAAAGAAGTTTTGAAGTAGAGGATTGGGTGTTTTTAAGACTACAACCATACAAACAGATGTCCCTCAAGCAAGCCAAGAAGGATCATAAATTATCACCAAAGTACTATGGCCCTTATAAGGTGTTGCAAAAGATTGGTACTATGGCATACAAATTAGAGCTGTCTACATCTTCACGAGTACACCTAGTTTTCCATGTTTCATGCTTAAAGAAGGTTATAGCTGGCAAGATCCTAGTTCAAACTATATTTCCAGAACTTGACGAGGAAGGAAAAATCATATTGGAGCCTAAATCCATCACTGACACAAGAATTTGCCAGCTGAGTAATAGATCCATTTCAGAGTATCTCATTAAATGGAGGAAACTACCGGCTGAAGATTCCACTTGGGAAGATGAGTCTTTTATACAGAAGCATCCAGAGTTACTCAAGTGTTGCGGAAAACACTTGTCTCAAGGGGAGGGGCATGTTAAGCCCTAAATAGTGGCTCATTACCCCTTAATTGAGGCATATTATATTAGTAATGTTTTTTTATTTATGTCGGCTTTAGGCCATTAGTTGTAATTATACCTCCTAGTCTCCTATATATACCAAGGAGACATTTTCATTTTGAATCATCTTGTAATTGTACATTTAAGTGGGCATAAGGAGGTTTCCCCCTCGAAGATGTTTATTATATGAATTTATCTCTTTTTCAAGGCGTTGAGTACTTATTCTGAGGTTTTTCTATGTTATATTGATATTTGGTTCTTAACAAACTTCTTCTTGATGGGTTATTAACCTAGCTTCCTCGAGTCCTTATGCCTTTAATAGGACCCTCCCTACCTTCTCCAAACTAGAGAATCTCTTGTATTTGATGGCCTCCTCTGGCCTTTGACATGACATTACCATAGCATTACATCCCTTCTGGGGATCGTCAATCATTTCCTATGGTTCTAATTTCCTTTCTCTTGGAACCATCATTGCATCAAATTACACATTTACCTTTATTTCTATACCTCTATTCCTTATGTACATAGAAATCATAGATAGAGGTTTACTTTCTTTGTCTTGGAATATTATAAGATAATTATATTCAGTTGTGCAAGGAATGCACCAAACTTGTCGTCCTACAATCACCCAAATGCAGGACTTTACAAATGAAAACACGCATTATTACCATTAATCATGCAATGCACATATCTAAATCAATCATAGACGTCTAATCATGCATTTTAATTCAATTACATAGAATATGTGAAATACTTATCTATATTGTAAGTTAGAGTTACCAAGCTGACTGTTTAGCATTCTCCTTTCCAGCCAACCGTAGGCTCAGATTCATTTACTCTTAGCACTCTGGCCCCCCCGTGCCAAGCCATGATACCACCAGGGAGTTATCTCTTTTCCTCGGGTCTTCTGCAAAATATTGGAGGTCACTCTCCTTCTCACTACTCTTGGTGAATATTTTTCCTCACCCTCTGCCTAGCCCAGGCCTCTTCAAGGTTTGTCATATGCCTTCCCAACATCAATATTGTGGCCTTCTTTCTTTGGCCAAGGTCGGGTATCTGGCCTATTAGGCCAATCAAAATACAATCCTTGGTCTTCCGACCTCCACTTATTTGGAAACAACAAAAGTCTCCCTTCTTCCCACTAAGCTTAGGGCATCCACATGGTTTATCAGATGCCTTCCCACTTGGATTTATTTCCAGCCAACATCAATCCTTGACCCCCTTTTTCTCCAGTATAGGCTTCGGGTCTTCTATGTTCGAAATCAGAACTCTTCTGTGAGTTCTATGATACTTTTCAAAGCCTCCTTCTGGGAATGGTCTTCTTCTCACCTCCATAACTCTCTTTTGTTCTCCCTCTTTTTCTATCTATATTTTTTTATTCTCTTACATGCCCGCCCCCCCACAAGAAGGTTATGGACATGTCCTATTCCTTATGCCAGAAGGAACTCATGTCAATCTAGGCCTACAAGAAGACTTCACTCTATGGTACTTCGGGCCGACAGTTTTCTATCTTCTTAGTCAGACCCTCCATGCTTCCATTCATTGGGGTAGTTGTTTTTTCAACCACTAATCCTTTTCTCATTAAATTATTTTTCCTTGGAATCGGGATGAGGCTTATTATTCCAAATCAAATATTTCAGCAAAGAGGATTGGGTCATCTTGGCATGATGAACCCTCTCTACAGGTTTCCTCACTCTTTACTCTAGTGTTATCATGGTCAATACTTCAAGGCTTCACCCCCACAGTCATTTGTTGGAAATATCAACAATAATACATTTACATTGTTCACATTCCATGACATGGTAATCATAAGTAATGATCAATTACAAGATGGGGGAAATATGGGTGTTACAATAATCATACTATAGATGGCATATTTCAATAATCCTATCAATTGGGGATATGTGAGAAATTTTTTAGTGATAAAAAGGAAATGGGATGTCCAACTAGTCGTTCCATCACCATCCCCCCACATCAAGGGAATGCCAACTAGAGGGTGTATTTCAAATCAGGCGGTCCCCCTCTCTCTTTCGCTTCTAGTTCCCTGACATAGCTTACTAATTAAATGAGTGGAAGACAAATCAACCTATTCCTTTTCCCCATCCCCCAAATTTCTAGTACCTATTAATAACTTACACCTAAACTATTACTCTATTTGGGATGAGAACACACAAAACCCATGACCACCAACACCACCACAATCCCTACCAAACCACCAATGACAACACTAGTAACAAGAACACAATGGATGGTCTGTAAATTATCATGGATATTCCACTGGAATAGTTTGTCACAAAAATTACGATATATAATTGAAATATTTACTATTAAGGTTATTTTTCCTTTAGGTCTCAGACTCTTGATTACTGATTTTATTCTTTAAAAAAATCATATGAAATAGTTCAAATGTGAAAAATAGAGAACAAAAATAAATACACACACCGTCCAAAAATATGCACAAGATGTAACCTGGGAAACCCAATACGGGGGAAAACCCAGCTAGAAGGTGAGGTTGCTTTGCTCTCTTTTCTCTGGTATAGAAATGATGCAAGTACAAAGAAAGAGGCACTCTTTGTGGAGTTTCCTTTGACTTGTGTCTTGTATGGTTTCTACATAATCTCTCCTCCTCTGTTATTTTCATATAACACCAATCTCAGATGTTTTTCTGAGTTATGGAACAATATACGATGAAAAAAAATGGAACCCCTTCTCCTCCTAGTGGTCCAGTATTTAACATAGCCTGATAGCCATCTAGGGATATATTTTTTACTTCCTCAACCCTCAATTGTGGTAGGGTTTTGAACCTTCTAGAATATTCTCAAAATCCCTCACATGGATAGCCCCATATGCATGAGAAATAGGGATTTACATGACATCCTCTCGTACCATGGTGGTCAACACGATATGCCAACTTGCAGGAGGCATAACTTTTTCATACAAACTCAGATTGACGCACGATATGCACTGTTGGAAAGGTATCAGAGTGTAAAACACTGGAAAGGGAGTGTGCACAAATTATAAACATTGGAACCTAAAAAAAATCCATTTAATTCCTCAAAATGGTGCTGGAAGGTTTCAAACCCCAATTTTTCAAACTAGGACTTGCCACTAAAATGACCCTACAAGTTGATTCCTCCAATTTTTTCCACTTTGAAAGCATTGAGATAGACGAAAAATAATAGAATGATCCAATCTGGATCAATGGAACCCTAGTATAAAGTGAGAAAATACTCCATAAATAGGCACAATCAACCATATAGGATTATCCAATGCATAGGGCACACCAAACACTCTATTTGGAGGAATACACCCATGGAAAATGTTAAATATTGAGTAAAAAATGTATATCAATATCTTATATTATATTATACTTCATGATTTCATTCCATTTAACCATAAAAAAATTAGTTTTCTTGACAAAATGGATAGAATCAATTTACTAGATTCATTGTCCTTGTCTCCTTCGCATGAAGCTGGAGTGTATCAATCACCTAGCTACATGTGTTGAGAATAACCACCATCAATCAATTGATATTTTTGAATTTCTCATGGATCACTACCATGGAGCATATTCATAACATAATTGTCTCTTCAATAGCTTCCCATGGAACACTATCATGGAATTATTGGGTCCTTACGACTAAATGAGCTTTTATACCATGTTGAGAAATATAACACAAGATAGGACACAAAAACTTGGCAAAAAATAACTTAATCTATATTGTCATTACCATTATTATATTCATTCCAATGACACAATTTTATAATATATGAATGAAACCACCTCATTTTCTCTCACGTTGACACCTCATCAAGAAACAAGGTAGGAGGAGGAAAAATATGATCCAATACACACTTAGTATTAAAACTATATCCATAATGTGAAATTACATAAGGTTATGTAGGATTGCATGATTGTATAGGGTGTCATTGGCTAAGAAAAATCACTCATTCTAAATTTTGCTCAAAACATCACTATGAGAAATAAAAAATCATGCAAAAGATTGTGACTCAAAGTTGTCAAATTAGTACAACCTGGTAATATCATCAACAATTCTAGTTGTTAGGACAATCTTAGGATCTTTTAAATCCTTGATTACAACTTGGTGAGGTGAAAATTCTATTGTTTTACCTTCACTTGAATGAATGATTTGATATATTGATAGAAGGTTACGAGAGAGACTTGAAACAAATAACACATCATTAAAATGAACATCATCTAACAAATTATTCTAGTCCCTACAACACCAAGAGATCTATCATCACCAACAAATATTTGTTTTGTGTTACATTCATTAAAAGTAGAAAAAATAGCTTTATCATTAGCCATATGATTATATGCTCCAAAATAAATAAACCGCTCATAAGAAGAAGAAGTAGATGTTGCATTGAAGGAAAAACTAGAAGAAAAAAGTGCATGTCCATGAGAAGAAGAGTTGGAAGAAGAAGAATCAAGATTGATGTTGTTATTTTTCATTGTTTCTTCGAAGGCCTCCATATTTTTAAAACATTTACACTCTATATGACCATCTCACCCACAAATTGCAATGTCTCCCAGTGTTCGTACTTTTTTTATTTTGGTTGTTTGTCACCATCGGGGGTAGAAGTTGGCTAAGAGGGTTTGGGACCCTTGTTTTTCTTATTGTTGTGAGGATGTTGCTTCTTTGGATACTTGGATTTATTCTTCTATTGTGCCACTGAGGATTTGTTAGATATACCAGCAATGTTAATCACTCCAAGATGTAAGAGCTTATCTCACTCTCTAATGAAATAATCATAAAAAGACTCAAGAGAGGGTGGTGTGTAAGAAGCCCCCTAGAGCTTCTTTGATAGAGTGAAAGTAGATACAAAAATAGAATATGCACCACCAAGCTTAGCAATAATAACGTATATACATTAGTCATCCTTCATTTCTATTTTACAGTCTTTAAGTAAAATTCTGAGTGTTTTGAACTTAGATAGAGAATATTCAATTCAAGAGAAATCATTGGGATCTAAAGAAATTAATTGGTTTTCAAGTTGGTGGGCTTGAATCTCATTATGTTTACCAAATATAACTTCCAGTGTTTTCTAAGCTTCATCTGGTCCATCAATTCCTTGAAAGTAATACCATAAATCACTATAGATGGGAATTTTGATTAATCCACACATTTCATTAGTTTTGTTATACCATTTGGATTTCTTTGCAACATCAGTGGGGGACTTTTCTTTTCCCAAGGTAATCTAGTAAATCCATTTACCTCATAGTACATCCTCCATACAATCTTTCCATGAGAAGTAGTTGATATTGGTAAGAAAAAGACCACTTGGGATAAACATATTAAAATATGTAGGTAAGATGCTTCAAAAACATAAATTGATTGTTTGGATGGAAAGCTCTCGAAAAATATGGGTGATTTAAAAATTAAAAATAAAATGGCATTGAAAACGAACTTTGAATGTCGAAGTTATGCCCTTTTTAAGAAAGGCATAAAAGGTAACCAAAGAGTTATGTGGTAGAGAGGTTGGCCCATGTGGTGATGAATGCACAATGATGTTACTAAATAAATCCACCCTTTAAGTTATTTTATAGTGATTTACTTTTATAATTTAAATAAAATACACTTTACAATAAAGTTATGTGATAAGTCAAAATTGCATAAAGACTTGAAATCAAGACCTGTTAATGAATAAAGTGACTTTCAACCAAGAGATCTAATACAAAATATATAGTGAATGTCATGAAGAAGGACCCTTTTATTTTATCTAACTCTTTGCCTCAAAGTGTGTGCTTCCAAAAACCTTGTTTTTTCCTGCAAAATATTTCAACATAATCACACATGAAAAAAAAGAAAATTTTCAGAAAAAAAATAAAATAATCAAAACTTTACAACAACAAGGTTAGATCTTAGTTAGTCTTCCCAAAAACTGCAAGTTCTCTCTCTGTTGTTGATTTGTTAAGCTCACATAAAGCGTAGAACACATATCATGTATAGAAAATAAAACATTTTTTGTTATGTTTTAGATTTGTCTAAATCTCACAAAGCACACATAAAAGAGCATAAACAAAGCAAAAAGAAAAAAGTGTAGTAAACTAGGAATATAAACAAAATAAGCAAAGTAAAAAATAAATTAAAAGGGTGTAATGAAACATTATATCTTCAAATTTGAGAAAAATTGTCATATCGTGGGAAAACATAAACTTTTTCGAGTGAAACAAAAAGTGTTTCCAACTGAAGGAAGCACTATGGATGTAATGGAACAACCCACTCAACCAAAAATGCACAAAATAGTAGAACCAAGAAAATTTTTGATGTGTGTGGCGACAAAGGTTCAATATCTCGATCAACAATTGGAGTGGGTTTTCATATGGGCTTTGATACCATGTTCAAAAAAATAAGACATTTCCACACAGGATGGACAAGTAACTGCTCATACAACTAGATCAAAAATTAGTACACTAGTGTTTTACATGGTTAAAACCCTCAAAGAGGGAAACAATCCATGGTCCTAGCCAACACAACCACTTTAGGTAAAATATTTATGCAAAAGAAAAATATTGTACATAAGATTTTTCCAAAATACATTTTCAAATGACTCTACATGCTCTTTAAATAAAGATCATGGACCAATCTAGAGACAAACATCAAATCAATATAGTCCTTAGTATTAAGGACAATATGAACCAACAGATCACTTTACATATAGAACATATCATGACCATTAAATTACAGAACAACAAATGCATATTAATGTATACTAAAAAACCCAATTGACTCTACTTAAAGACAGATTAGACCAAATTAATATTAACTAACTCTTAAGTGTTTAAATAGTATAAAAAAATTTATAATAAAAATCATTTATATAGGATCATATATTATGTAATACATAGTCACCAATAGTTATAGGCACTAGGATTTCTTTTGGAACGTGTTAGGGGAAATCATTTCTATTAGGTTTTGTACTATGTTAATACATTGGTTCAACACTTATACAGTTAATTGAAATTATTTCGTTTCCAACCAATATTGTGTTGATTCTAAAATTTATATGGTTCGTTATTAGGTTTTGTACTATGTTAACACATTGGTTCGATACTTATATAGTTAATTGAAATTATTTCATTTCAAACCAATATTGTGTTGATTCTAAAATTTATATGATTGGTTGAAAATATATTTGAAATTGACACTATGTATCATGTGGTTGGAATATTTAATTTATTAATTGAAATTGTAAAATGTAAACTGATATTATGTAATGCGGTGGATTTGTAGTTATCTTAACATTTGACTACGCTATTGAATTTCCCTTGTGTACATATTATCTTTTATATATATAGATATTCAAAACTCAAATTGTTATGAAGTTTGAGGATATTAACTTGTGGTAGGCCTTTTTTCCAAGAAATTTTTTTCTCAAATTTATATAGGGTATAAATTCGTTTACAGTAGGTAGCAGCATGCTGAGAAACATGTTCAATGCACTAGCCAAGAAAGGACCATTACAATCAATGACAAAAGTGATTCAAAGGAACAGAGCCAAGACAAACTATAGCAAGAGGAAGACTGGAAGGTGAAGCAAGAAAAAGCTTACAAATGTTGTCCACAATCTACTTAATAAGAATAGCCATCATAATTCAAAGATATTGATATAGGAGATAGGACTATCTTTCCCTCTATCACAGTGGTAGATCGAGAGTCTCCCTACCACTTCGCTTAGAGCCCTATTTGAGAGAGCATTCGCCTTTGTATTGTGTGATCTGGAAATATGATGGAAGTTGGTATCGGTGAAGATTTTGGATAGCTCCTGCAGATTTTGCTTCCAGCATTCAATATGGACTGAATGGAGGTTGCAATTGTGAATTATCCAGTCGATAATAACTCTCAAGTCTCCAAGAACATGTAAGTGGTTTAAAGACAAAAAGGATGCAAGAGTGAGGGAAGCCCATAAGCCCAAAAGTTCAACTTTGGTATTTGTACCCGCACCACAATTGATGAACCACTTTGTGATCCTCGACGGATGGGTTTTGAAGGTGCCTCCAGCCCCACAACATAATCCGTTTGACTATGCAACGCAGTCAAAACAAGCTAAAGTGTAACCTTCAACCATATTAAACTCACAAGCTTTGTAAGGGAAGGATTTTACAGTAGATGGTTGTCAGGAGAAGGTAGCCAAAACTTTGTGAACTACCGCAAGAGAGGAAGGAGAGCGCTCATAAAAAATCACTTTGTTCCATTCTATCCAAATCTGCTAGCATGCATGGGCAGCCAAACAAAGCGGAGCAGATTTTTCAGTGGACCACAAAGAAAAACAATCCGAGATGGTGGCGCCAATCCAGGAGAAAGTAAGAGAAAAATGTTGAAACAGTCGATTCCAGACATCCTTTGTAAAATCACAATGTATAAGAAGGTGCTGGATGTCTTCAGAGGCTCGGTTGCATAGGAGACAGATCCCAGGGCCCTCCCATCCTCTCTTACGGAGCAACTCCCAGGTGAGAATTTTCTCTTTAGCAGAGAGCCAGATGAAGAGTTTATATTTTAGTGGAATTGACCACTTCCACAACTGAAGAAGCCATGAGTTGTCAGCACCAAGGTCCATCGGTTGCAGGAGGGCCGCGTATAAATTTTTGATGGTAATGATGCTGGAGGCATCTCCTCCGGCCCAAAGGATGGAGTCTTGCGCGTCTGTGAGAGAGATTCTGACACTTCTTAGTGTAGCCATAAAGGAATCCCATTCAGTGGAAATCAATCCACTAAAATGCAGATCACTACTACTCATCCAATTGTTCGAAAGAGGGAGGACGCGAGTCGATACTTTCACCTACGCCAAACACAAAAATTTTAATGAACCAAGCTGCGATCTTAGTGTCGGAGAGAGAATCGATTGATCCTCCAGCCTGAGGATTTTGTCCCTTCCAATTTTAATCTCAGAATCCGATCCTAGCTTCCAATGAAGCCAATGAAGGATCACTGGAGAGGAAGAGACCAAACCCTTCCAAAAGGGTGAAGCCCTCTTCTGCATTAGAGATGGCTTTCATAGCCAGGTGAGAAGGGGCAGGGATCCCAGGTATTTATCCATTATAATTCGGTGCCAAATGATGTCAAGTGAGACCGCTCTCCAAAATGAACTAGCCAGAAGGGCCATGTTGAAGGTAGAAAGGTTCTTGAGTCCCCAACCCCTGCCCTTCGAGGTCTTGATAAAGAATACCAGCTGCAAAGATGGAAGCGGCGCTTACCAGCTTGGCCATTCCACAGGAAATTAAAAGAGAGTCTTCAAAGAATAATAATGATCTTGTTGGGGATCTGCTCCAGAGTCATCCAGAAAACAGTGAGGCTTTCCAGCACTGATTTAACCAGGGTAAAACGCCCACCTAGAGACAACCATTTATTACACCAAAAGACAATTCTCCTTTTGAAAATTGCCACTAGCCAACTCCAATCTACATAAGAGGAGGCTCCCGGCTTCAGCTGGTAACCAAGGTATCTGAAACCTTCATTCGGATCAATAAAAGAGAAGGGGATGGAGTCTTTGAGGAGAGAAATCTCGGCATTGGTTAGTCCCCAAAAATGGACAGTGGATTTTGAGAAATTGATGGAAAGACCTGATACAGAACATAAGAGTTGTAGCAAGTCTAGGATCACTAACCACTCCGCAAGATCAGCTTTTGTCATTAGGAGGACATCGTCAACAAACAAAAGATGAACAATCTTGATGAAATTTGATACCTTTATACCAGAGATGAAATTTGGTAGGCCTTTGACATCGAATAGATGGACTCGTTCCACATTTAGTAATTTATCTTAGTTTATACCTAAGAAATATAAGAGTACACTATAAGTGAACTCTTACCACAATTTTCCTATAGCTCAAATCTATAGTTTAAAAAAAAAAAAAAAAATGAGCATGTAGGTGGAATCTAACCCACAATTTATAATTAACCCAACCTACAACTTGATAAATCAAAGAGTATGTTGTAGGCATACTGTAACCCATAGTTTATAATTAATGTAACTTGCAGTTTAACAAATTAAAGAGTATGCTACAAGTAGACTCCAATCATAATTTGCATATATTCTAAGTTTGCATATATTCTAAATTATCATGGATTGTAAATAAAGAGAATTCTACAAGCAAACTCTATTAATAGTTGTAACTATCATAAATTCTATAGTTGGAGGTTGAGGCTGTCAGTTTGATATTTGAATTGAATTGATTCATTCCTTATTTGTTGTATTGTGATGTCCATATATCCGTGAAACAATTTGAGCATCAACCAAGCGATAATGTTTAACTTGATTCAACACGTGTTTCATATAAATATAAATAAATTGAAATTGAATAATGAATTCATCATGAAATGAGTACTTGTGTATTAGTAGGATTATAATTATTTAATTAATACAAAATATTATATATATATATATATATTAAGAATATGTGTTTCTTCCTAAGAGGTTATAAGTTCAAATACATAGGGGTAGGGTATGTACAACTCCGTAGACTTTATTAGTCAAAATGTTGGGTCAAGGGGTCCCTTGTCCCACAAACAAAGGGGTCTCAGACACCAATTTGGTGTCTCGCTTGGTGTGACCTTAAAATTAGATTATTATTATTGCGTCGAGAGGCACTCTGCATCCCAGTATGAGGGAGATGTTCATGTAACATAACACATTAAAATAATAATAATAAATTGTGTGTGTGTGTGTGTGTGTGTGTGTGAAATCTAGAGGGGGGTAGGGTATGTACACCTCCATAGACTTTACTAGTCAAAACTTTGGGTGGAGGGGGTCCCTTTTTCCACAAACAAGGGGGTCTCATACACCAATTTGGTGTTTGACTTGGCGTGACTTTAAAATTAGATTATTATTATTGTGTCGAGAGATTCTCTACAACCCAGTATGGGGAGATGTTCATGTAACATAACACATTAAAATAATAATAAAAAATTATACACACACACACACACACCATGAGTGGGCCTAATGACTAAGAACATGTGTTTCCTCCTAAGAGGTCACAAGTTCAAATCCAAAGGGGGGTAGGGTATGTATACCTTCATATACTTTACCAGTCAAATCATTGGGTAGAGGGGGTCCCTTGTCCCACAAGAAAGGGGGTATCATACACCAATTTGGTGTCTGACTTGGCCATGACCTTAAAATTAGATTATTATTATTACACACACACACACACCATAAGTGGGCCTAATGGTTAAGAACATGTGTTTTCTCCTAAAAGGTCACAAGTTCAAATCTAGAGGGGGGTAGGGTATTTATACCTCCTTAGACAAAGGATGGTTTTAAGGATGGAAATTTATTTTAAAATGTAGAAACCTTGGTACCAACTATAAATGATTGGCAATATTTTTATAATAATATTCAAATTTCTAAGGATAAATTATATATTTTTTATAAAATTTTGGCGATTTTTAAGGTAAAATAATTTTATCCTATAGAATTTGGGCAAATCATTTTTAAAATAGCGAATCTCGTTTTTGGAAAAACCATGGAAAATTATCCCACGAGCGAAATTTAGCCCCTAAAATCATCCCTGCCATAGACTTTACCATCCAAATCATTGGGTGGAGGGGGTCCCTTGTCCTACAAACAAGGGGGGTGTCTAGCTTGGTCGTGACCTTATATATATATATATATATATATATTAGTTTGATTTTTTTTTGTTTTGATTTGTCCTAGTCTCAATTAATAGATCACGGAAATAATGTAGTGGTTACAGAGGTGTAATATATTAATATTTTTTAAAATATTCATATATTTTATAATATTCATATTTTAATACTTTTTAATATTAATGTATTAAACCAACATAGATCCATCTTAACCCTAGATCTATCAAGAACCAAGAGGGATCATATCTGTCAAGGTGAAAACCTTTTTTAGAGTGTAAAACTTTTAAAGGTTTGCACCTCGAGAGATTTGATCCCTATCGACGCTTGATAGATCCAGGGTTAAGATGGATCTATATTGGTTATTATACACACTTGTGAACAAATTATACTTATATATGTGTGCATATTTGTATTATTTTATACATATCTCATTCTTAAGTTTTTATTTGCGCAAATACATTTAATTCATACTTGATTAATGATAGCATCAATATAAATATAAAGGATTAATTTGAACATATCTTTTTATTTATAAAACAATATAATGATATGTTTAAGTTACTAACTTCGGTGGATAGTTAGATTATGCACATCAATATTTCTATAAGTTGTCAATGAATGAGTAGTATTTAAAAGTTGAAAGTATTCAAATTATTATTTAAAAAATAAAAAATAATACTTATGTAACTTGATGCAATTTGTGCAATCTAATTTGACAGAAATTTGTGCAACCTTCTTTGGAAAAATTGTACACTTGAGATGCTAACACCAAGACATTTATGGGCATTCATTGGTTTCCTTCACTAAATCTGTATTGTGTTGATTTTCTACACTATGTTCCTCTTCATCATCCAATAGTTTTTACTCAAATGATTTACATCCTTTGGGTTTTGATTTATGTCCTTTTTCCCTTTTAGATTAAGTCATATTTGAGAACATGTATACTGCAAATGGCATACTTGTTGGAAAATTTGGCGTCGGGATGTTGTATTTTCACAATCTAATTCCTACATTCATATGGAGCCTTTCCTTTGAAGTATATGCTCAACTAGTAATCTCTTACTAATATTGATATCCAGAAATATATGAGCATATGTAAAAAGATAGATCTTAATTTAATCTATATCGGTTTTTAAATATCTACCCAAGGTATTCCCGGTGTCTTAAAAAACTGATAACTCTCAAAAGTGTATTGGAAAATTTGGGAAGTGTTGGATTACTGAGAGGGGGGGTGAATCAGTAATAGAGCAATTTAATTTGTTTTAACCATATAATGCAAGTGTTATATCAATGTATCATTATCATCCAATAATTGCAGAGTAAATAAACAATGAACAAATGAGCAATTATACGCATACACAATACACCAATGTTTTTACGTGGAAACCCAAAGCGGGAGAAAATCACGATTTTTTTTTTCTTATATGTCTTTAAGAATTACATTCATTGGAAGCACCAACTTCCTTTGTTTTCCACCTGCAACTGTAAGGAGGCTCCAACACCCTAGTTTCTCAGGCTACAACCTGAGGGAAACTCAAACTCCCCAATTCTTTGGCTACAACTAGAAGGAGGCTACAACCCCCTATGTTCTCCGGCTAGAACCGAAAGGTGGCTACAAACACCTTTCCTTGCCCCGTCCAACCTCCCTGAAATATAAGTAGAATGATGGAACCACTGTTGCACTATCACTGTGAGATATATTGTTGTAAACATGTACCAATCAACCTGTAATCACCTTGTACCATAAACAATTACATCAACCATACACCAACCTGTACCAAACAACATGTAATCAACCTATACCATAAACAAGTGCATCAACCATTCACCACCCTATACCAAACAAGCTGTAATCATCCTGTACCATAAACAAGTGCATCAACCATGCACCAACCTGTACCATCAACGAATGCATCAACCATGCAAAAAATATGTACCAATCATGCATCAAATACACATAAACTATGACTCATCAAGATGTACCAACATCATCAACTATATGCCTCATGTATATGCCAACTCATCAACTACTCGTCTCAACCATGTACCCAACATGTACCTCAACCAAAATCCCTCATCAATTTCAGCATCCAAATCTGATTCGTAACTCTGTAATAGACATGGTGTATATGATGACATACTTTCAAACCTTCCTTAACTTTAACAACAAGAGACTAGCATTTTCATCAAACTTTACTTTAGTCTCACATGACTAATTTTGGATTAGTCAACAACCCTAACTTGAAATAATCATAACCATGTACCTGTAATGAATAAAGATCTGGAAATAATACACAATCTTATTCAGTGTCTTTTATGCAATTCCTTTAGGTTTCAGTACTTGGAACCTCTCGGAAAAGGATTTATATAAAAAATGGCATACCTTGTTGAATTCTGGCTTATTCTAGACAGTGAACTTGTAGAGTGTGCCCCGCATGGAATATTTGTTATATGGATATGAAAATGGTACAAAGAATACTACAGACTGTACTCTAACCAATACATTTTTTATTACTAAGTTTGGATCTGTTATGAAGAATTTATGACGTTTTTACCTGAAACACCTGTTTTAGACTAGTTTCAGGACTAGCCACAAACCCTATTTTCCATGGAGTGTAATTCCAAAAATACAATGACTCACAAGCTGAATTTTTTATCACAACTAATTAGATATGTTTCCTCAACGGCCTCCCAATTTCATGGTCTAAATCATTCCAGAATTTTTTTATTGCAAAAATGGTGAGATGACCTGTAAATAACATACTTTCAAAACCACCATCAAAAGAATTTATCTCACTTGAATTTAGGCCTTCTTTACTTCGCCTTCCCTCTGAAATTTGGCTTAGATATCCTTTGGTTACCTCAGTCACTTGAAGATATTCAATATGATCAAGTGGGATTAAAATGAGAGATCTTTACCTCTTATTTATACTTTTATGTAGCTTCCTCAAGGGGTTACCTTCTAACCATCTTAAACCACTTTCCTTATTTTAGGGCTAACCCACTTCTAACCACTTGTCCACTTAGTAATTTCTCCATTAACTTTATTATTTAAATAATT
>ML790764.1:14798-30284 GCA_009831015.1 Picea engelmannii | reverse complement strand
ACTTCTAACCACTTGTCCACTTAGTAATTTCTCCATTAACTTTATTATTTAAATAATTTCTTTTGTATCCACTTTGACTTATAGTACACTCATCACTTCTCTTTATTATTTAAATAATTTCTTCTTTGCAACCACTTTGACTACTTTGACCTTTTGGGGCTTCTAGATGACTCATGAGGGTTCTCCAACTTTACATGGCCATAACTCTCTAACCGTGAAGAGTTATGTGACGTTCCACATACCACCAGAAATGGCATGACATGTACTATCCATCTATAATAGTCTTACCTGCAAATATATAAAAACTCTACCATTATTCATCAAACCAAATTGGGTCCATTACCCAAACCTTTGTGCTACCGGAATTCACTATTGGAGTTTGTTCAAGGGTTGACATTAATGACAACCAACCCAATTAATTAACAATATCTCCCTTTGGCATTGATGGCAACACTCTGATGAAATACTGAAGTCATATCATGCAATATTGAAGTCATATCACTCATGCTCCCCCTGTGACCATCACTCCCCCTAGAACCATGCCTCAGTTCTCTGTATCTAATAAATCTCTCCCCCTTTGTCCTCAATGGAAAAGGTATCTTTCCATCTGAGGCTGCTCCCTCTAACTGAACTGTCCTTGAAATTGATCTCCCAACTTGAGTTGTCCTCTTTATGGTGCTTCCTCATGTACATCTAAGACATATAAGATAATCATTCAAAAACATTCATTTTGGAGTAGAAATTACTCTGAGTCTATTGCGAAAATACTCAAAGGATTCCCTTGGAAGAGGTTTTGTAAAGATGTCTGCCACTTGTTCTTTTGTTCCCACATATTCAACTCTAATGTTCTTCTCTGAAACATGTTCCCGTAGCAAGTGATACTTTATTGGAATGTGCTTCATCCTGGAGTGCATGACCAGGTTCTTTGAGATACTGGTGGAACTTGTATTATCAAAATAGATTGGAATGGGCTCATCATACTCAAGTTGTATATCTGTCAAAGTTTGTTTCATCCATATAACATGAGTACAACATCTTGCTGTTGCAATATACTCTGCTTCGACTGTAGAAAAAGATATTGATTATTTTTTATTTTTTAGCCAAGATACTAAACACTCACCCAAGTAGAACGTTGCTCCACTGGTGCTTCATCAGTCATCAATGTAACCTATCCAATATGCATCTATGTAGGAAATAAGTGGTAGATCCTTTCCTTTTGGATACCATAATCCAGATTCTTTTATTCCTTTGAGATATCTGAAAATACTCTTCACTGCTAATACATGTGATTCCTTTGGTTCTGCTTGAAATCGTGCCACCTGTCCAACTGCCTACATTACATCTGGTCTGGATGTTTTCACATATAGTAAGCTACCAATAATTGACCTATATTTCCTCTAGTCTATAGCCTTTGAATCATCATATTTTCTCAACTTGCAACTGGTTTGCATAGGAGTGGTAACCGGTTTGCAATCTTCCATTTTGAACCTCTTTAGCAGTTCTCTTATATGCTTAGTTTGAGAAATAAAAATTCCTTGGTTGCTTTGATGTATCTGAAGACCCAGAAAGAAGGATAGTTCTCCAAGTAATGAAATTTCAAATTCATTATGCATATCATTTGCACATTTATGGCTTAACTTGTCATCAATACTTCCAAAAATAATATCATCAATATAAACTTCAATTAATAAAATACCATCTTGAGTTACCGTGATGTAGAAGTTGTTTTCTGCACTTCTTTTCTGAACCCTGCCTGTTGTAGATATTTATCCAGTCTAGAGTACCATGCTCTAGGAACCAGTTGGTCAATGTAGACTTCTTCTTCAAGTTCCCTGTTCAGAAAAGCTAATTTCACGTCCATATCTGTCCATACCGTTCAAGAGTCTGCTACACACCTATCCATAATTTTGACTCATATGTCACTATACTATCATGAAGTACTACTACAACTGATTGATCTATCATATTGTAATTTTTCTAACTGAATGCACTGAATCTGTCTACTCAAACTCTGCAAGTTGCTCGTAGGATGGTTCTTTGGTCTGTCTCATCTACCGCATAGACTCCCCCTGTCTATTTTTCATATTATCTAGGAGTCTCTAAGTCATATGGCTCAGAACAATTCCAGCTCTGATGTGTATTCATCATCATCTTCATTGGTAGATTCATCATCTCTCTAAGCTCTGACCTATTGTAAAGACCGTCATTTAATTTAAACTACCATGAATTAAAACAGAGCAGTAATTTTGAAATTCACTCAATTTTGCATAATAAATCCGATATTACAATAAATAAAAATTTATTAACAATTTCATTCTAAAGATTCATAACTAACCTTAATCTGATGATGCCTCCTTAGCTTGAATCTGCTCCGCAGCAGCTTGCTCCTGAAGACACCCCAAAACCATCCACCCTACCGACTAGTACGCCTAGCCCTAGGACATCTATGGACGTCCTAGCCCTCCGAACCCAAAACCCCTCAGCCCCGGTGCACTGTAAATCCCACTGTTCACTAACTCTGTCCCAATGCTCCCAAAATATCCTCTCCCGTGGAATGCATGAATGAAATCCCTCCAAAATGAATAATCCCCCTCCATGGTCCTTCTCCCTCCTTTATGCCTCCTTCACCGCCCTCACACCTTTACTCCCCACCAAACACCTTATCCATTGATTAATGCCTTATCTGTTCATTTATTTCTTATTAATGATCTTATCCTTTATTTAATGTTCCTTTTTACGTATGGGTTACGTTATCCCTTATGGGATACGTAACCCCATTTAACCTTATATTTTATTTTTCCTCATTTGTTTAATACATAATTAATCAATTACTTAATTAATAATCAATTAATCACTAACCATTAATTTATTACTTAATCAATTAATGACTCACTTAATAATTAATCATTCTTTAACCCTTAATTACAGAGTTAATCATACTTCCGCTAATCATAGTAAAAAATAATTAATTAATAACATATAATTAATTAAGGTTATATAATAATTAATTATAATTTAGCTAATTTTTAGGATTATTTATGAAATTATTCACATTAATAAGTAAAGGGTCATTACACCTATTTATTTTTGTCTATGAATTCATCTTTCACTACAATGACTGAAAGTACAATCTCTTGAACATGTTCTTTATTTATTTTTCCTTATTTTCTTTCAGTTATTTTCCAAACCTTTCTGTATCTGACATCTTTCATTTTCTCTATAGAATTTTCTTCATCTTGTTTTATTTCTAATCTTGCGATATCTAGGACCTGGTCTTTGTTCACCTGTTTTTTCGTGTTTTCTTATCCATACTTTTTTGTATCCGATATCAGTGTTCTCTTTCATGGAAGTATCGATCATGTTTCTACAATCACTAGCTATGTGTCCATAGTTATGGCATTTGTAATATTCAATGTTACGTGGGGCCACATAGACACTTCTTGCTTGAACATTTCTTTTATAATCCCTACAATCTGCAACCTTATGTCCAAAATTAGTACAATAAAAACAATGACCATAAAAGAAATTTGCATACCTGGGAGTGAATGATCTTCTTTGTGGTGTAGTCCTTCTGAATTTTTTCCTTGACTGATCATGATCATGATTGAAGCTTCTTTGTGGCTTGACCATGGATGGTCTTCTTGAAGATGTATCTTCAATAGTTTTCTTAGATTTTGGTTGACCATGATTCCTTCCTTTGAGTAATTCTGCATAACTCTTTCTATTTTCTTCATTCTTATTTTCTAGCAACCTAGAGTGTTTCTCTTCATTCTCTATAACTGATGTGGATTTTTCTGTCTCTTCAATGTTCTTGTTGAGTTTGACGATTTTGCTTCTCAATGTGACAATTGTTTCTTCAAGATTTTCAACCTCTTATTATTTCTTCATTATCTAAGACTTCATGACTTCTTCTGTTCTTTTCGCTTCTTCAAGATGAATTTTTAATGTGATTATTTCTTCTAAAAGTCCTTTCTCTTCTTGATCAAACACTGCCTCAAGCTAGTTTAGATCGTTAGTTCTTTCCTTAAGATGATCTGTCAATATCTGCTCTCTCATTTCTGATTCTTCCTTCTGTGCTACTATGTTGGCGTCCAAATATTGCTTTTGATATTCAAGATTTTCTTTGACCTTTCTAGCTTCTTCTAGCTAAGTTTTTAATTTCTTGATGACTTGTTGGGCGTCTTCAAAAATGTGAACACTTTCCTTTTGTTTCATCAATTCTTTCTTGAGTGACTTGGTTTCTTCTCTTAGTTCATCTAAATCACTAATCAATTCTGCTTCATAATTGTCTTCCTTTTTAATTAGTTTTTTTGTCTCATTTTCTTTCATGCCATTTTATTTCAAGATGTCCTCGTTTTTCACAATTAAATAAAAACAACATACCTCTGGTGATTATGTACTCTTCATCTTCTAAATCTGTTTGGCATGGTGAACATAATTCTTCTTGATTTGTATCTGCATCTGCATTTTCTAAATCTACAATGGGTGAAGAATATATGTCATGGAACTTATCCCAAAGTTCTTTGGCTGATGAAAATTTACCAACCTTTTCTCTTACTAGATTAGGTAATCCTTCCCAGATGAAATCCATTACTATTTTGTTATTTTTCTTCAATTCCTTCTTGGCTACAGTCTTTGCCCTTTTTGAACTATTATATCCTGTAACGACTGATAGCCAAATATAATACCCATGTGCCTGTAAAAATACTTTCATCCTTCCAGTCCACATCTCATACTTTAAACCATTTTGACCATTGAACAATGGTACTCCATTCTCATAATAATCCATGATCTCGTTCCAGTGGTTAAATTGTTTCCTGAAGGAACCTGGCTCTGATACCAATTGTTGGATTACTGAGAGGGGGGGTGAATCAGTAATAGAGAAATTTAATCCTTTTTAACCATATAATGCAAGTGTTATATCAATGTAGCATTATCATCCAATAATTGCAGAGTAAATAAACAATGAAAAAATGAGCAATTATACAAATAAATAGTACACCAGTGTTTTTACGTGGAAACCCAAAGCGTGAGAAAACCACGGGATGCTTTTTCTTATATGTCTTTAAGAATTACATTCATTGGAAGCACCAACTTCCTTTGTTTTCCAGCTGCAACTAGAAGGAGGCTCCAACCCCCTAGTTTCTCAGGATACAACCTGAGTGAAGCTCCAACTCCCCAATTCTCTAGCTACAACCAAAAGGAGGCTACAACACCCAATGTTCTCCAGCTACAACTGGAAGGTGGCTACAACCACCTGTCCTTGCTCCGTCCAACCGCCCCGAAATATAAGTAGAATGATGGAACCACTGTCACACTATCACTGTGAGATATAATGTTGTAAACCTGTACCAATCAACATGTAATCAAACTGTACCATAAACAAGTGCATCAACCAAGCACCAACCTATACCAAATAATCTGTAATCAACTTGTACCATAAACAAGTGCATCATCCATGCACCAACCTGTACCAAACAACCTGTAATCATCATGTACCATAAACAAGTGCATCAACCATGCACCAAATATGTAGCAATCATGCATCAAATACACATAAACTATAACTCATCAATATGTACCAACATCATCAACTATACACCTCATGTATGTGCCAACTCATCAACTATTTGTCTCAACCATGTACCTCAACCAAAATCCCTCATCAATTTCATCATCCAAATATGATTTGTAACTCTGTAATAGACCTAGTGTATACGATCACATACTTTCAAACCTTCCTTAACTTTAACAACAAGAGACTAGCATTTTCATCAAACTTTACTTTAGTCTCACATGACTAATTTTGGATTAGTCAACAACCCTAACTTGAAATAATCATAACTATGTTCATGTAATGAATGAAGATCTAAAAATAGTACACAATGTTCTTATAAGTCTTTTCTGCAATTCCTCTAGGTTTCACTACTTGGAAGCTCTCAGAAAAGGAGTTATAGCAAAAATGACACATTTTGTTGAATTATGGCTTATTCTAGAGAGCGAACTTGTAGAGTGTTCCCCGCACGAAATATTTGTTGTATGGATCTGAAAATGGTACAAAAAATACTACATACTATATTCTAACCAATACATTTGGTATTACTAAATTTGGATTTGTTATGAAGAAGTTATGAAGTTTTTACCCGAAACACATGTTTTAGACTAGTTTCAAGACTAGCCACAAACCCTATTTTCCACAGAGTGTAACTCCAAAAATACAACGACCCACAAGCTGAAATTTTTATCACAACTACTTGGATATGTTTCCTCAACAACCTCCCAATTTCACGGTATGAATCATTCTAGAAAAAAATTATTGTGAAAATGGTGAGACGATCTGTAAATAACATACCTTAGAGAGCATCATCAAAATAATTTATCCTCCCTTGAATTCCATCCTTATTTACTTCACCTTCCCTCTGAAATTGGGCTTAGATATCCTTTGATTACCTTAGTCACTTGTAGGTATTCAATATGCTCAAATGTGATTAAAATGAGAGATCCTTACCTCTCATTTTATGTAGCTTCCTCAAGGGGTTACCTTCTAACCATCGTAAACCACTTTCCTTATTTTAGGGCTAACCCACTTCTAACCACTTGTCCACTTAGTAATTTATCCATTAACTTTATTATTTAAATAATTTCTTTTGTATCCACTTTGACTTATAGTACACTCATCACTTCTCTTTATTATTTAAACAATTTCTTCTTTGCAACCACTTTGACTACTTTGACCTTTTGGGGCTTCTAGATGACTCATGAGGGTTCTCAAACTTCACATGGCCATAACTCTCTAACCGTGAGGATTTATGTGAAGTTCCACATACTACCGGAAATGGCATGACATTTACTATCCATCTGGAATAGTCTTACCTACAAATGTATCAAAACTCATAACATTATCCATCAAACAAACTTGGGTCCATTACCAAAACCTTTGTGCTACCAGAATTCTCTACCAGACTTTCTTCAAGGGTTGACATCAATGAAAACCAACCCAATTAATCAACATGAAGCATACCCAAACATTCATTTTGGTTATAAGCATAATGGATGGGTTAAATTATGGGAACCATGGGATAAAAAAAATGCCCACGCTTCTCCAGAACCATGCACCCTCCTCGGAAAATTACTTATAATCAACAAGATTATGAAATTGAAAAATAAAATAAAAAAAACTTTGGAAATAAGATATACCTCGCAATCCTTTGTCTAGTTTGAATACTAGAAACTATCTTCTTCATTACCTTTGATACTGAAACCTTCTATGATTTCTCCAATATGTAATGAGTTAACATAGTTGTAGAGGGTTTGTTATTGACTGTATGATTAAAAGAGAGTCCCTTGGATGAGGATGGTACTCTATTTCCCATCACTCCTCCACACAGACACATAACTAATTTGAGAGATGGGTCTTTGCAAATATTTTAGTCAATAAGTGAATGAAATGCTTGAATAAATCAAGAAGTGGATTTTAACAACATTGTAAGATATTTATATACAAAATGTTGAATAAATTAATATGTGAAGTATAGTTTGAATGTCACATTGCAAAAAATTAATGAACTCAATTTTGACTATGGACATGCTACGTTTGTGAAATGCATTCCACACATAACCTGAATGATAGTTCAATGGACTTTTGATTAATGTTGTGGATGGATAAATATAGAACCATTAGCATTATGGATCAGAATTGAAGGGAAAAATCATATTTCGATTCAAAACATTATTATCATTTTAACCCTTATAGATTAACAAACTAAATTTAATCATCTTTTTGAATTGAAAATAAAAAGAGTTGTCCAAGAAAAACATTAGATAACAATGATAATAATGATTATCTTTATCTATAGTTAGCTACTAAGACATCCTTTTGAAAACTTTACTAATTTATATTGTTATTCAAAATTTCACAAACTTTAGCATATCCAAATGTGAGACTTTTCCAGATTTTATCAATATGTAAAAAGACATACTATGTAAAAAAATTAAACCCCTTAAACATATTATATTGAAATTAGCACATCCAAATGTGAGGCTTTTCCAAGTTTTGTCAATGTGTAAAAAAACATACTATGTAAAAAAATTAAACCCCTTAAACATATTATATTAAAAAAAGGCACACCCCATAATCTTAGAATACATTTATAGAGGCAAGTTGAATGTATTTTAAAATAGTTTTAATAAAAGGAGTGGTATAGGGATCAATACAAAAGAAGCAAATTTTCCAGATAAATCCAAAACACAACCAGTATTGCCTTCTTCAACCTTTCAACAAAAATGTAATTTTTTGAAATTTAATCCAAAACACAATCAATATTGTCTTCTTCAACCTTTCAAACAAAAATGTAATTTATTAAAATTTTATTATACTTAAATAAAACAAACTCAATTATAATATAATTGAAAAATATAATTTCTTGAGATTTTATTATACTTGAATAAAACAAACTTTATTAGAATATAATAACAATAATTCTAGACATCAGTAAATACCATAGAACATAATTCACTCTCAAATTTCAATAATTTTATTCGAACTTATTTAGAAACTCAATTATAATATAATTGAAAAATATAATTTCTTAAAATTTTATTATACTTGAATAAAATAAATTCTATTATAATATAATAACAATAAACTTTATTATAATATAATAACAATAATTATAGACATCATTAAATACCCTAGAACACAATTCACTTTCAAATTTCAATAATTTTATTCGAACTTATTTAGAAACCTCTTTGTTGTGTAAACATCTATTTTATTTCAATAATTTTATTCGAATTTCTTTAGAAACATCTTTGTTGTGTAAACATCTAGTAATATTAGTATCATCTAGTAATTTTATTCGAATTTCTTTAGAAACATCTTTGTTGTGTAAACATCTATTTTATTTCAATAATTTTATTCGAATTTCTTTAGAAACATCTTTGTTGTATAAACATCTAGTAATATTAGTATCATGTATTTCTAGAAATCAATTTTAAAATGTATTTCTAGAAATCAATTTTAAAATATTTAACAACTAGTTTTAATTATAGATTCATTTCATATATTTTTATTGGATGCATGGAAGATATTCTAAAGTTTTCTCATTAAGAGAGTTCATAATAATTAAAGGGGAGATTAATAAATTATTAATATCTATTTTTTAAGATTAATGAATTTATATATATATATATATATATATATATATATATATATATATATATATATATATATATATAATATCTTGTTATAAGATATGAAAAGTTGATTTAGAAGGGATATCATTTTTCTACCTATAACTATGAATTTTAATTACCATAATAAAAATTAGATTTAAAATTGTGGTGGAAACAAAATGACACAAATATAAAATATAAAATATAGTTCTTTATTTACTAAACACAAGTTCTCTAAAACATTACTTCAATAAATCCTTACAAATATACTTTTAAAATGGGCTAAGAAATAGTCTAAGAGACATTATTTCCAAAAACAAATGTTGTAAAGAAAATGCTCACTTAAAAGAACATTTTGAGTGTACCTTTGCTTTTTAGAGTTTTGTTGCCACAAGACCAACTACCTTAAAATAACATATCATTTTAAAACTCATTCTCAAAGGTTAAAACATATTTTTTTGCGGTTTTCATTTGATTTCCTTACTCTTGCAAAATCCTTTTCACATATTAGTAATTGTCTTTTCCCTTAATGACAATTCTTTATATACATCCTTTGAACTAATCAGAAATTTTGAATTAAAAAAAGCTCAATTATCCAGAACTTGTTACTATTTAGTAATAACTTGTTAATGTTTTAAGAATCAAAAGATGGCTTTTTCAAAAACATTGCATCAATGTCCTTTCACACACGATTTCAAATAATAGGAGACAAGTGTTCACTATTGGGAAAAAGGAACTTGTTTGAAATATTTTTCATATATGAAAACTGGTACTAATCATTCATTGGCTAGAAAAGGCATTAGGAGAAAACTATTCTACTAATAAGAAAAAGAAACTTAATTTTTATGAAGTGTTATCATATACAAAATTTGGTACTCATAGCTGGCTGGAAAATCGAGTTGAACGAGTTTTACAATTGATGTATTGTTCATTGTTGTGATGTGAGAGAACCAACATTGGGATTAGTGGCAACTTGTGTAGAGATTTATATTTATGGATTTGATTTGAGAGGAAATTAATACTACCAAAACCATTTATCAATGAATAGGTCATGAATCAATACTATTTTATGTCACTTTGAAATTTATAACATAGTAATAAGATTTAGTTTGGTTATATTGGTCTTTGTTGTATGGAAATTTAGTAGTAGTATAATTCAACGATTTTTTTTTACAATATAAAATGAATTTTTTGTACAGTATTGATATGATAGCGTCGACTTACTTTTGATTGTCTATGATAATATATCTCATGTGTTTGACAACCTTCGATCCATAAACCTTTCAATAAAAAACCCAAAAATTTTACTATAGTGTTTTTTAAAAGTAACTGAGAAAATGGACATCGCAATCATAAGTGATCATGTGAGGGAGCCCAAAGTAAGTCCACACGTGAAGGAAAAACAAATATGTAGTTTGCTGGGATGTAATGAGTTTGTTGTAGGGTTTAAATAATGCCATTTTGGAGAAGCAACTGAACACAATAAACACATTGTCACACAATAAACACATTGTCATGCTTCTAGAGATTTATAGGAAGGCTTGAAATAAAATCTATAGAATTAACATCCCATGGATTGGTGGGAATGGGAAATGGTTAATATAGCCAAATCTTATGGTTTGTTGGCTTAGCCTAGCTATATAAATCATAATGGATAACAAACCCGTAGACCTAGTGATCCATTAAAGTCCAAAACATTTTTTTTTGTAGATGAAGGTGAATTTTATGAGTGCTAGTGTCCTCCATAAAGAGAAGAATGTACCTCCAAGATAAGTAGAAGACAAGCCTTTAACTAGGGGACACAAAGTTATTGTAACCTATATAACTCTCCATCATGGAGAGTATAGTCTAAGAATGGCATATGATTAATGGTAGTAATTTGTTGTATAGTTTTAAGTATAAGGTCAAAATATAAGTCGGATGCATATTGTTGTTTCCATTCCTCATCAACCAGAACATTTATATCTAAAATTTGTACTACATGTGTAGGTGGGTGATTCAATGGATCTTCCTTGGCATTAGTACATCCCTTCTTATACCCAAGAACCAAATGGAATTATTGTATATATCCTACTCACTTCATATGGTGTTCCTTTTGAATCTTGGATTGATAATTTATAAATATCAAAGGATGATGCTCTGTGTTCATAATTGTTTCTTTACCAAGCAAATAGTAGCTCCAATGCTTGAAAATTTGTAGCAAGGAATATAAATCTTTATCTTAAGTGGTATAATTGAGTTTGGAATATGTTTAAAACTCTCAAGATGATATTCCATAAGTTGAACTCCCAATTTGAGTACAACTCCAATGGCATATTGTGATGCATCACATTCAATCTCAAAGGGATGTTGGAAAGTGGGAATCTACAATATTGGAATTGAACATAGCCTTTTCTTTAAATGTTGAAAGGTATTTTCAGCCTCTAGTGTCCAATCAAAGTGACATTAGTTAGATAAGTAGGGTGAGCCAAATGGGAAAACTTGAAAATGAACTTGTGATAAAAGTTTGTACCCCCAAGAAAATTTTTGTGTTATATAGAAAAGTGTGGTAATGATCATTCCAAGAGTGCATCCACATTACATGGATATGGTTGAATATTGATGGCTAAGATAAAAATCCCAAGATATGAAATAGGTTGTTGACCAAAAGAATAGTTATTTTGTTTTACTTCATGTTTATTGGCATGCAAAATATTTAGAAATTGGTGGATATGGTGTATATGCTCATCCTCGATGTAGCTAAAGATGAAAATATCATCAAGGTTTATAATTACAAAGCATCCAAGATGAGGATAGAACAAATCAATTATTATTTTCATAAAAGTTTCTAGATAAACGGTGAATCCAAAGGGTATAATGAAGTGACTCATATAGAGAAAAATTGGCTTCGAATATTGTCTTCCAAGCATTAGATTCCCTCACACACACTTTATGATCTCTCAATGTTAAATCTAGCTTGGTAAAATAGCAAGATCCTACTATCTATTATATAAAATATTCAATTTGATTCAAAGCGTATATATTATTGACTGTGACCTTATTAAGAGCCTAATTGTCTAAGACCAAGTGCCAATTTGTGGATTCATTTTTGGGAATGATAAAGGTCGGTGAGCCATGTGGAGAGGAATTGGGGTGAATCTTTGGTCAAAAGTGCCTAAATATTCTTTTTAATCTATGTGCTTTCAAGAGGGGAAAGATGGTAGGTGGTGAGTTGGGAAGGGAAGCCCCTGGTATCAACTCAATTCCATGTTGTATATGCCATGTATGGGGAAAACCCTATGGGCCTTCAATAATGTCTTAATATTCCTTAAGTAGGGAGTGAAGGGACACTGGCACATGAGTTTTTTGATCTAGTTTATCTTCACAAATAATTCAAATATGAAGGTATTTAATGAGTGTGACTTGTCAAATGACATTGTTAATGGAGAGATTTTCCTCTACATAAGTGTTGGATAAATGAACACAATAAGGGATATCATCCTTAGTGAGGGTGTATGAATTGGTGCAAGCATCAGAATGGGAAAAATGAGCAAGTTGGTAAGGTGTGCCTAGAATAAACTCTACATAATCAAGAGGGGTGACATTGTAGATCATCGTATCACAAAAAAATGGGCCAATAGAAAATGTGATAGCGCAAGTTTGTGATACCAACAATGAGATATCACCATATATAATCCATCCTAGATGATATGGTTGTGGGTGAGGCTTGAAAGGGAGGGGCCAATTTTTTCACAGGAGTAGGTGAGACTAAATTTTTTTGACTCTCATTGTCTAGGATCAACTTAACCATGAAATCCTTCACTTGAAAATTGTGCGTGAAGAGGGACCCTTACTCAGCAGGACTATAATGTTGCAATATAAGCACAAGGTGAGGATGGGGTTAAGTAGGATTGGCCACATAAATTAGTTCTTGAGGAGCTATAACAAGAGGATTTGGATGGGGATCAAGTGTGTGAATGGCGTAGAGAATGAAAATTCTTGGTGCTATGTGAAATAGTATTATGAGAGCTATAGTACTAGCTGATTGTGGGTGGAGAGGAAGAATGGATAGAGGTTGGTGTAGGATATGGAATTGGATAGAAAGGAGAATATGGAGTAAATGGATGCTTTCTCAATTTTCTCTTTGTTGTAAGAGTGTTCTGAAAAGATTCAAAGTGAGATGCACTAGAGACTAGAGCCACTTCATTACACAATTGGAGAAATAAAACATAATTAAATTTGATAATAAATACTTTCTCTAGATCAGAAATAAAGATTTTTATTTGGCATTTGTAAAATACCTCAATATATTGATTCACTATTTGATTGGAACTATTGCAACTAAAGCCATCACGCCCATAAAACCTCCACTATATCCCACGTAAACTCTCACGTACATCCTATCACAGGTCATCCTAACTAATAATATCATTAGAAGTGCGGATGACAGCCTTGTCATTGAGTTATATGCATAGAGATGCATGCTTTACCCATCAATGTTTGAGCATTTCCCACCAGTTTCCAATGCTTAGGGTTGAAAAGCTACTAATGAAATATCATCATGGTCTTAGAGCCCCTTCTTGTATTCAGAATATAAGGAGAATTCTCTAATCCATCTATCCACTTGGTCTCCATCAAATGCACTAGTAAATTGAGGCAATGTTACTTTAGGGTCCCAAAGTATTCCAGAAGAAGATGTGCATGAAGGGATTGTTGGAACTATTGTCATTGATGGAAAAGCACGAGGCAACGAAAGAAGAAGAGTTTTCATGTAAGAACATCAATGTATGGTTGAGTTTTGGATGGGCGCGTATGATCACAAAAGAGGATCTCCGACAACCGTCAGATCTGCAGAAGCTGCGAGGGAGATAAACCATCGGGAGATCGGAGTTCTCAAGGTCGTGAGAACCGGGACTCTGAAAGTCTCGAAATCCTGACATAATCAGGACCGTCCATTTGGAAAGACGTGTGGCAGTGATCGGGCGCCACTGGGAGAAAATCTTCATCAGAGAATCGAGAATCGAAGTTTCGCGAGTCCCGTGAACAAATGCATCAGACATCGCGAAATCGCGATACGCGATTTCCCGATAAAGCAAATAGCGTGTGGGGCCACCCTAGAGGACAGGTGGCAGGTCAAAGGATCGACGGAGGACCAGCGTATCGGGAATCGACAAATCGGTATTCCCGTGAACGAAGGATCGGGGAAATATCTAAAGGAAACCCCGACGCGGAATCTGAACCGTCCATTCGGTGGGATGCATGTCAGGAGTACGGAGGAAGTCGGGGATCGGTAAATCGCGAACTCAAGAGGCAAAGAAACCAATGTTGATTTTGCGATATGCGATATCGCGACTTAATAACAGCCATTGATTAAAGAAATGATCTGGACCGTTGATATGATCTCTCGCAGAGTTTCGGGGATCGGGATTTGTAAGTGACAAAAACTTGAACACAAGGAATGCCGAAACCCGATTTAAAAAGGTGCGCGTAGGTTTAATTCAAATTTTAAAAAGGGGCCCGATTTCCCCCAAGCAATAAATATGGGACCCGATGAGCGTTGAATGGTTCCTTGACCCATGGGATTAAGAAGGGGTCGATGCCCCTTTCTACGTGTGATCCGAAAAAGTAAAGTAGGACGGTAAGGACGGTGATAGGTTGCAAGGGTCCTTTTTTGGAGGACGTGGAGGCCATTTTCTGACAGTAGGCAAATCTACAGGTTGTTGAGGTCATTTGTGCAGGCTGCAGAAAAGTTTGAGGTGGGAGGAACCTCATTGTAGCAGTTGGGTAGTAGATCTACAATGAATCCGGGTAAGTTACTATAGATCTGAACTGCTCAGCAACACATATTATTACTGATCAATAAAAAGGGGGAAGTATATATATATATACGGGTCATTCACATTAAAGATGCATATGAAAGTTAGGATCTATGACGAAGAATGTTGAATGCATATTGAAGTCTGGGTTATTGCTGATATTCTAAAGTTTTGGGAAAAATATGTTTGCTGACAAATGTACAAAGGGTTGAAACTGCCTGATCCAATGTGAAAATTGATGAAACGCGATCAACAACATGTCTGAGGGTTAAAGCCTTCAGTAGAAGCACCCTACCAATAGAAACTGGTGCGATTTTCAGGGGGTTGAAGCTCCCTTCCAGGAAAGACTGGTAAACACGAGAAGGTTGCAGCCTTCTGCAGGTAGAAGCCTGCGTACTAGTATGAGTCTGCACTAGTACAATGTTGTAAAACGTCTTCTTAATGATAATTATTGAAGACAGAGACAACGACAGCGGTGGTTTTCTCCCGATTTGGGTTTCCACCTTAAATCCTGGTG
>ML790763.1:484597-497772 GCA_009831015.1 Picea engelmannii | reverse complement strand
GAATGCTTGACTAACGCATAAACTAACAAGTGCTCAATTGATTGTTGCTACTTTGTTTCTATGTATGTTCAGGTTGTTATGCTCTCCTATTTTGCTATGTAGGTTGTCGAATTCCCTATATGAAGCTAATGAGTTGAGCATGTAAGCTCGTGAAAGTGAAGCTTGCCATCCTTATGATTAGTTCATCACCTTATGTTAGAGGTGCCATTCACAGTGAGCACCTAGAGTTGGGTGGTATATCATTCTCCAACAACGGATCAAATGATGTAGATTAGTGTTGTTTTACATGTTTAACATTGAATTCTTGGTGTTATTCGTGAATACGAAAATCTTTGCACATTTGGATAGCTTATGAGGTTTTTTGTTGCATATTTTGTTTAATTACATGAATTCTATAAACCTTTTATATCAGTGGTCAATTGATATTTTATTCAACCCTTGTCTAGTAAGGAGGTTGGGCACAATTCGTTGCATAGGCAAATTGTAGTGTCATTAAGGTGTGATGAAGATACACCATTGCCATTGAGATGGTTGGGTAGTTGTATTTGTGCCTTGTTGTCTTAGGGAGGCAATTGACTACTCCACACTCGCTCTGGCACTAACATTGTTTAGAGGTGCTTATGTTGTGATGTTTTCTTAGTTGCAATGTTAACAAAGAGACACATCCTTGTTAAGGATTTCATTCTCCTTTAATATGATTATTGTCCTCATTAATATGAGGATTGCAAAATACATAAGTGTTTTGTTTCATTAATATAAATATTTATTTGAGTTATGACATGCGTATTTATTTGAGTTATGACAGAGGGTTTTATTTTGTGAAAACAATTCCAAGAGAGATAATTGTTAAGCATATTCAACTTAAAAGAACATTTTTTAAAACTTATATTCTATAATCCAAATAATAATCATAATATTAAAAATACAAATAAAAAAATTAACATTAGATTTTATAATTGTATTAATGTAATAAAGATAATTTGAAAAAATAATTTTTATTGACATAGTCTAAAAGTTTAAGGTTTTTTTTATCATTTTTGGTCATATTTCTTAGTTAATTTTGCCTGAAAAAATCTGGCCAAAAATAATTGGCTAGAAATAGTTGGAATTGCAAATTTCAATGGTTAAATCTAGATCATTCGAGTGCTCTTGGGGTTGTTCAGGTGGCTGAATCATTTATGCATTCAAAAATGCAATTTAAGCAACAAAAAACTGCATCGCTATATTCCAATGATGATTGTTGGAAGTGGTGACTACTAGCCTAAATCCATTTAACTCTAGATCTAAGAGGGATCAAATCTCTCAAGGTGCAAACCTTTAACCTTTCCTCGAGTTTTACACTCTAAAAAAGATTTGCACCTCGAGAGATTTGATCCCTCTGGGAACTAAATTCAAAGTTAAATGAATTTAGATTGGTTGTTATTCATCACTATATATATAACACATTAAAATAATAATAATAAAAATAAAAAAATAAATTTGTTTATGTATTGATATAAACAAATTTATTTTATTATTTTTATTATTATTATTTTAATGTGTTATGTTACATGAACATGAACATCTTATATATATATATATATATATATATATATATATATATATATGGATTCAACATAAATTTTTATTTTTTATTAGTATTTTAATGTGTTATGTTACATGAATATGAACATCTTATATATATATATATATATATATGTGTGTGTGTGTGGATTCAACATAAATTTTTATTTTATTATTATTATTTTAATGTGTTATGTTACATGAACATCAACATCTTCTTTATATTGAAATGTAGAGAATTTCTCAAGGCAATGATATTTTTATTCTTTAAGATAATATGGTAAGAGTAAATCTATTCAAAGTTAATTTAAAAAATAAAGTAAAGATCTACCTATTTTTTAAGGCATTGGCTAGAAATGGTTTTTTTCTCCAGAATTCGACGATATAAATTTACACGAATCACTATTTTTTGTTGTTTAGAATTCATTTATGAATACAAAAATGGATTCAACATGCACTTGGTTTTTACAGAAATAATCACTTAAATCAACAAATCCAACAATTTCTCGCCAAATTTCAGATAAATATGCCCGAAAAAAATCTTCATTTCATAGAATCTTTAATATACTACATTTTTTAATCATGAAAATTGGTAACTCATAAAAACTAAACCCAAGATCAATTCTAAAAAAGCTAAACCCAAGATCAATTCTAATGACTACCATTTTAACTCAAGGACCACATATTAAATAAGGAAAACTACGTGTAACCAAGGCAACTCCCTATCTTTAAAGACAAGACAACAAAGCATGGTAAGACGCTCTAAAGCTTCGAGTTTTGTCGGATGAAAGAGTTATACATTATCCAAGTTGGTCACGGGATCATAAATGCGTAGACCCAATGCTTATGAACAACCAACCTTGCGTATGAAGAAGGGCCTTATAGGTCATTAATTAGGTAGGAACGTAAGGTGGCTTACAATAATATATCTTCCTTCCTACTTTCCTCATCGTGAGGAAGCGGTCATAGGGGGATGTGACATAGTTTTAGACGACTCTGTCCATCTCTCACGCTGGTTTTGTTCTCTACTAGTCTACTACTCATGATTGAATTGTTCGTTCATTATCTTCAATTTTAGCAATTAGAAAGAGGAAAATCTTGCTTACTGGACAGGAGTTAGTAAAACACTATCGTCATAAGAAAGAAAGGACAGAGGAGAAGAACAGTTTTGAAAGGCCAAGATGAGAGCAGTTTTGAAAGACCAAGATGTACTGGGGGTAGTTAATTTAAGAAGGTCATCTGTATTGGTATGTGAGCATTACATGTGATCAGATCAGATGAGGAAAAAGACCTTTCGTAGATGCTTTTAAAACTTTTTTCTTGTTTGAGGGCCTCTTCATTACGCCACTTTTCAGCACATTCATCTCCCCCACTTATATTTTTATTTATTTTTCTAAGGTGGTAGGAGGGAAGATCACATGACTTATTTACCATCCCCTCAATCACCTATCATGTTGTCTCCTGGCTTCTCCTGCTTCCTGGCGGAATAGCCTAGCTTAAAAAATTGTGCAGGGACCTGCAGGCACAACCAAGAGTTCTCATGGATTCTGTTAACTGTCCACATTCTCATTACTTTGGTTCCCTTTGTTTTTATTGACCCATGTTGATTGTAGCTTTGGGCTCTCATTGTTTGATTGGGTTCCCGTTCTTTTTGTTGACCCAGGTAGATTGTAGCTTTGGGCTCTCGTTGTTTGATTGAATCCGAGTGATTTTTAATTTGGTAGCTTTGGTCTCTCGTTGTTTGATTGAATCCGAGTTATTTTTAACTTGGTTTCTGGTTGTTCAATTGACCCAAATTAGCTTTTATATTGAAATCCATTTGGGTTTTAAATCTTTGATCGAACCCATGTTGGGTTTCTGTCAAAAGGATATTTGGGTTCTCATTGTTTGATCCAGATAGTTATTTGATATCGGTTCTCACTGTTGGATTGATTCGGTTGGATTTAATGCCGGAATCCATCGGTTTTGCAGCATTTTGATATTAGAGCAGTCCCAATGCCGAAAATGTGGAGTGTGAGCATAATGCAGCATGCCCAAAGAACCCACATGAAGGATATCTTGAGGATGGCAGCAGCAGTAGGCAGGCAGAAACTGACTATGGGAGCCTAGTGGTTTTGGTTATCTGGTAAGCGAAATTTGTTCCTTTCTTTCTTGCTTTATTGAGAAAAAATCAAAGGGAAGAAATGAGGGATTTTCCTTCATGTTTTGGCGAACATGGAGTCCAAGTCACAGATTCTTCATCTACAAGCAGCAGGATGACACAGAATCTGGTAACATTAATGTACCGAACCAAAATCGGGGATCATTTTCGTATAATCACAGTGACATGGTGCAAGAATCTGATGGGTCAGGGGCTTAGTGTGAATGTAGATGATCAGTCATGTCAGTGCATCTGCAAAGTGGATATGAAGCCTTGGTTATTTTCTAAGAAGAAGGGGTTCAAGAGTTTTGAAGCAGGTAGCAGCAAAATTGATGTGTTCTGGGACCTGTCATCTGCTAAGTATGGATCTAGTCCTGAGCCATTAGACAGCTATTTTTTAGCCGTGGTTTCCAACTCTGAGATGGCTCTTCTGCTTGGTGATATGGGCAAGGAGGCATATAAGAAGACTCGCGCGAAGCCTCTATCGGGTGAAACAATCCTCCTTTCGAAGAAAGAACATGTTTTTGGTAAGAGGGTGTACAATACAAAGGCTCGTTTTTGTGATAATGGGCAGACCCATGATATCATGATCGAGTGTCAGACGGTAGGTCTCAGAGAGCCTTCACTTTCTGTTCACATAGACAAGAAGATGGTTATGCAGGTTAAGCACTTGATGTGGAAATTTAGAGGCAATCAGACTATTTTGGTTGATGGTCTCCCTGTGGAGGTGTTTTGGGATGTGCACAATTGGCTTTTTAACCCGAATGTAGGAAATGCAGTGTTCATGTTCCAGACATGCCATTCGACCGATAAATCTTGGTCCAAGCTCTCGTCTAGCTCTTCGATATTGCCTTGGCCAACTACTCAAAGTCTTAAAGAGAGGGAGTCCCAAGGTCTAGGATTTTCTCTATTGCTCTATGCATGGAAGAGTGAGTAGACTGGCTGCGAATGAACCTGTAGATCACCTGTGTTTTATTGTTTACTTTGACTTCTTAACGGATTATGAATATATATATCATGAATGATTTGTAGCTTCTGTGGAAGGGGTGAGAAATTTGATGAACAAGTTAAATTGCATTTGTTGATGGGACCAACTTAATTTATCAATAGGGCTCCAATTTTAGATGATCTTCTGACAGATCATCTGGAATCTTGAATTTTAGGTTTTGATAAAATGTCAATGGCTATGAAGATTCATAATGTACTTTGTTGTAACCTAAGAGGCTCACCATTTATGGGCTCTTTATTGAGTAAAGGTACCTCAGTAGTTGTCCGATTCAACAGCTCATCTTTCAGCTGGAGATAATTTTTGATGAGCCAACGACATTGGGCGCCTGAACTGGGTCTATTGCAGATGTTATTACTGAGATTATCAATGCCAGCTTTGGTGTGTCAGATCTGTGCATACTTAGTTACAAAGAAGGTATTTATTGAGCATGACATAGAGATGATGGACTCGGAAGAAAAATGCTTCTCATAGGTGATGAGTCCTATGCTATATACTCAGATGGGTGTTGAGACTTACCTGTGTAAACTTCAAGCCCTTATCCATTTGAGCTAATTTACTTCGAAAATTGGATTTTGTTGAATTTGGATTGGCTCACAAATTTGTTTGCTTATTCTCTGAATTAAAAGATCTTTGCATCCGTTGGTTGTTATTACTCTCAAATTTGTCAATTTTTCTTTGGTTGCTGTTATTTAGAGGGAATCATGTTACTTATGGATGGAATCAGGTTTTATGAGTATGTGTTGATAGAGCTAAGATAGTCTAATTATTATATCATTGTATTTATTACGTGTCAGTATTAGATATCACCCCTTACATCAATAAAGGAGATTTAGACATATAGTGTGTTAATTAGGTTTTAATGAAGTCACCCCTCACATCTGTAAAGGAGATTTAGATGTCACCCCTCACATCAGTAAAGGAGATTTAGATATATAGTGTGTTAATTAGGTTTTAATTGTCTTAACCCAATGCTAGTTGGTTGTGTAGGCGATTATCTCTCATGAGACTGAGTTTTGTATCTCATTTTCATTTTGAAAAAAATACTATCAGTTCTTTCTCTCTTTCTACAGTTTCATGTTACAATGTTTATATATGTGTGCGTGGGTGTGAAGTACGTTAGCATGGGTGTGTGAGCAATGCATGAGCTATCCAGTGTTCAGGGCGCCCAGGGATCGTATATATTTGATTAACTGGATAAACTTTGTTTGCTGTGTTTATTTCGAGACAGTTTTTGAACCTGCAGGTAGTTTTCGTAAGCTTGTATTTTTTCCCCTTCTTAGTCGATTTGCTTTTAGATAAATCTGAATTCACTTGTCTATCTTTCTCTTTAATTTACCTCATAGCTTGCAAGTTCTCTGAAGTCAATTTGTTTTGCAGGTTGATTGTCCTCTTTAATAACAGTATGCTTGTGCTGGATTTGTATAGGCCTTAGATATAGAAGTCTGATTCCCTAGCATTTGTTTGTGCCTTATAGTGTAAGGTGTATAACAGTAGAAACATATGCTACTTGATTCAAGAAATTCTTTTGCTTATACTACTGAAAGTCAATAAGTATTATAGAGTAATATATATGCCCCTTTAAGATGTTAAGATGCAAAGTATATTATGTAATTCTTAGTTTCCCGGATGTAAGACCTTATTAATCACATATCACCTGACTACACAAAAGATGTTTCTTATTGCGTCGCTTGTTGCAGAAACCTGGCCAGAAGGCTGACAAAGCTATAATCACTCCAGTAATTTTACAGGGAGAGCCATTCTGCCTGCATGCCTTCAAACCGAAACTTTAGCAAGAGGCAATAATACATGTTTCTATGTTTGCAAATTGATGCAGGTTTCTTAGCTTAAATTCCAAATGTACTGGTATTTTGTTAAGCGTACAAGTTCTTTATTTGTTTCCTCATCTCTCTTGAGGGGAAGAAATCGTTTATAAACTATGATAGGATTACAAAGTCTATACCAATATACTTAACAAGTCAGAAAACTGAAGCTGTAACTCGAGACAGTGCCAAGAGTGTTGTTTTGTTGTTCCCTTAATTAGTTTTTCAATAGCCACGTGATTAACAAATTATATCCAATTTTACCCTGCCATATGTGCTACATTTTATAAAATGGCAAAATGCATATATACCTTGCTCTTTAGACGTGTGATAGATGTTTTTGTTGTTGTTCCCCTCTAAAGAATTATGCCACTGAACTTCCTGTAAGCCCGTCATTACCACTTTATTGTTCTTCTCCCCTAAAGAATTATGCCACTGAACTTACTCTAAGCCTGTCGTTACCATCCCTTTTTAAGCCTTTGATAATTTTTACAGATCTATTAAGCACTGAGAGGGATAAAAAAAGAAGTTGAGATGCAAATATGTTAATGTGTGTGTATATATATTATTACTGTTTGATATTCTTTTCTTAAATTATGTTTTTTTATGTTACACATCTCATCCATATTGGGCTGTTATTTAAAAAAAAAAATTAAAATATTAATTTGGGTCGACTTATGCTAAATGTGATGTCAGTGTTAGGCTCAGACATTACACATCTCCCTTATACTGGACTGTAGAATGCACATCACTTCTCTTGGTGCAATAAAGACCTTTTAGTTAGTTTCCATGTCCAACTGTTATGTAAAAGGTATGTATAATTATGACATCCATGTTTTGCATGCATTGCAATGATTGATTTTTATCTGATGCTCCAACTGTGAATTGGCAATGTTTCTAATTTTGTGATAGTTTTTAATTTCACTTAGTCTAGTGCAAAGAGTGTTTTAATTTCGGTACCCTGTTTGTGACTTTAATTCTGGAATTGCTCCTATGACTTATTGTTGCTGAGTATTAATGCTATATTGTGTACAATTTATTTTTTTATGCTATATTGTTCACAATTTATTTTCTCTAGATTCAGGTTCAATTATATATATATATAGAGAGAGAGAGAGAGAGATAAGTCTAAATGCATGGTGAATTAGTCCTTTTTTGGCGAGGGGACATTGGCATTTTTGCTCTGAAATCTATCGTGAACCATTTTGGATTATGGAATTGCAGATATCAGATGTTAACATTTGCACAATCTGGTTGCAGTATGGGTATTTGAGGGTGCTGAATCTACTTTTGCATAATGAACAATTTCGCCAATCCAAAATTGCAATTTCTGCAAAGATTGCCTGAGCAGATTCTGGTGATGACAAACTGAAAAAGGTTGAAAAAGGTTGAAAATGTAGAACGTTTAGCTTTCTTCTTCTATATAGATAGATAAATAGATAGATAATGCTTGGCTTTCTCATTGGGCTAGTCATGTATGATTCTCTTTACCATCCAGTGCTCCCTCATGTGCATGCCAAAGATGTTCTACTGTAACTTGGATAACAATATTTTATTATAAACTTGTCAAGATTGCGTGATACCGTTGCACAGTAAAATTCTCGTATTGCAGAATCCTTTTTATGTTTTCAATGTTTCTGTACTTAAACCTGAAATAGCACCAGATTGTCAATCTGCGATGTGTATTAGAGAAATTAAGATGGTCAGGAAATTTATTGGAATGAAGTTACAATAGGAGTTATATGAGAAATTAAGCTAATATGCTAACTGTAAAAAATTTATGTGATATACTATCTGTAAAATTTTAATGTGTTAGACTTTCAGTGGATCTTTTCCCCAAGATATTCTTCAAATCATTCTGCAATATGGAACTTATTAGACACTGGCAAAACAATATTTCTAACTGATTATGGTTTCTACACCCCTTGTCAGTAAGCCTTTCCAAGGGGTTGTGATTTTGTGCTGGAAGTTTATTTGGTTGTATCCCTTTGAAGTTGGCAGTCCTATGCGATGCAGTCACTCAGCTACAGGAAAAACTCAGAACCCTGCTACAGAGTTATAGCAGAGATCAACTAACAGAATACGATTTAGCTAAAAACACAGACATTCACATAAAAGCAATAAATTTTCCATACTCAGGAAAAAGAATGCCCATTTTTTGATTTAGTAAGAAATATTACTAAACTAAAACATGTCTGAAAACCACCTTGGTTCAGTAACACAGTCCCATTTGATTCCACTACCCAAAGTCCAAAAACTCAGAAATATATGAAACCCCAACTACTCAAAAATCTAATAATGGCACGTAAGCCACAAGATTGACATTCTTCCCATTTGTAATGCCCTCTCGCATGCATAGCTCCTCTAAGCGTATCCCTCATGCTCCTCGAGTCTTAGTAATGCTCTCAGAAATCTAATAATGGCATGCAAGCCACAAGATTGACATTCTGCCCATTTGTAATGCCCTCTCGCATGCATAGCTCCTCTAAGCGTATCTGCCATGCTCCTCGAGTCTTAGTAATGCTCCTCCCCGTCCCCCTGTCACTGCTGCTTACTGAAGAAAACTAAGGTACTATGAGGCTGCCAACTAAGGTCTATCTTTGACCTTGAGATTGGCTCTAAGTTTCAATCTTCAAAACTTTCCTTTGCTGTTTTAGGACAGCATGCAGTTTAGTAATTTTCTGCCCATAGTTTTTGTTGGTTAAGTGTTCTTTGAGGTGCCCTTGCAAGTGTGTTCGAACCGGTCCCGGTCGTTAGCACATGCAATATATCTCAAAACAAGTAACACTCCTCTAGATCTTTACAGCACAAATAAGTTGATCTACACTCTAAGCATGCATGAAATGAACACATATATTTTTGGTCAACATGACCCTGGATAAAACCCCCCCGGGGAAAACCAATTTGGAATGGAAGTATATATAAGTGGTGACTAAAGCATGAGATACAACGAGAAATACAATATGACGGAACCTGTATACAAAGCAAGATCCTCTCGAGACTTGCCAAAGGATCCAGGAAGAAATGCGCCCAAGACTAGTGCGCCTCTTCCCCTTGTTGCCAAATCCACTAAAGTAATGCTCCCTTGACCCTGGATGCTCTGAAGAAGAATCCCTTGCACACAAATGTGCTCTTGTGTGCTACCTCTCCATTGAAACAAACAGATCTGCAATCTTCCAAGTGTAGCTTCTCCCTGCTAGGTGTGTGCCCTCCTCCTATAGTGCGCCCTCCTCCAAGCACGAGTGATCACCACAAAATAATGAGAGCCAAAGCCTCCTAGAGCCCTCCATGGAAGGAGGCGGTGCCCTTGCTTCCCTCTCTCAATGCTTCGAGCCTCATCCTCATACTTCCTCTCAAGCTCTCCAAGTGAGTAAATGAATGAATGAGCCTCTCTTGGCCCCTTGCGTCGTCCTTGAGCAATCCATAAGGAAACCTAAAAGTGGATGGCTAGGATCATCCCAAGCCATCCCTAATCAATGGTTGAGATCATCCCACAATAATCTCAACTCAAAACCCACTTTGGGTTAAGTTCCCTAATTCACCCACAAAGTGAATTAATAGTCACTTTAGGCTAAAATGACCAAATTTCACTTTTGACTTAAATCTACTAAGTCAAAGTGAAATTAGACATAAAGTACAAGGTACAAAGGTACCAACATCTCCCTCTTGTGGTTAGAGGCTCCAAACCACAAGGGGACCACTTCCCGAGGTACACCAAAACTCAACACTCCCTCTTACCGAGGAGTGTTTCTCACCAATCAATCTTGTCCTAGCTATGGACTTCCTTGCCTCCTGGCAAGGACTAGGTGAGTACGGTTGTACCCTCTCATCAAAGTGGCCTCTGTCTCTAATCTGCTCGACTTGCCCTGACATTGATCTACTCAACCTGCCCTGACACTGATCTGTCGACCTGCCCTGATCTCTAGATGGAAGACCATCTCCACCTACCTGAGATCACCTAGATCTTGGCATCTCACCAAAGATCTCTCCCTCGGCATTTCACCAAAGGTCTTTGGGTCTTGGCATCTCACCAAGATCCTCTCCTTGGTCTCTCACCAAGGTCCTATACTCATGGCATGCAATATGAGTCACATCTCTTGGTATTTCACCAAGAGTCTCTAGGTCTTGGCATCTCACCAAGATTCTCAACCTTGCTCTCTCACCAAGGATTTCTATCTCTTGGCATATTGCCAACGGTCACTACTCTTGGCATCTCACTAAGAGTCTCTCTCTTGGCATCTCACCAAGAGTATATGGATCTTGGCATCTCACCAAGATCCTCAACTTGGCCTCTCACCAAGTGACTTTCACCTGAAGTGGATCTTGAACCTGATTTGCCCGTCTTCGTAGCCAAGTGAGGCTCAAGCCTCTGTGGTGCCCTGCTCCTCCTCCTCATCAATCTCTGATGCTCTGAAGCTACAACACCAACCCTCTGTCTTGACAACTCTGAAACTAAAGTTGTCCTGGGTGGGCTAGTCACCCCTGAAGATGGTGTCCTTGAAAACTGAGTCTGAGCTCCCTCTGAATCACTACTCTGAGTCAATAGGTTCTCCTCAACTCTGTCTCCCCACCTGACGCTGGATGTTGCATCAACTGAACAATAACTGACGAATGCACACTATTTCGCAAACTGTGCATTGAACTCTTCCTCGGCTGTCGCTGCCATAACACCTCACTTCTTCTTCTTCTTCCTCTTGGGACACTGTCCAACATAGTGCCCCTTCTCACCACAAGCAAAGCATCTCACTTTGCTTATGTCCTTCTTCTGCCCACTGCCACTCTCCTGTGGCTGGGTCCCTCCCTTGGGACCCTGTCTTGCACCCTCTCCGATCTTCTTCTTTCCCTTTGTCCAAAGCGCAAGATCCTCATCCCCCTTAGGCGTATGCTGCTATCCTGAAGACCCAAAGCTGCACCTCAACTCCTCCTGTACAAAGTTGTCCCAAAGTCTCTTCCAAGTAGGCATGACCTCCCAGGAAACAATGCCTCGTACAAATGAACCCCAAGGTTTGGAAAAGTTGTTCAAAGCCGTCCTCACCAAAAAGTTTGGATCCACAATCTCTCCGACTGCTGCTAACTCATCTCTTATTTGAGTGAATCTACCTAGGTATGATGTGTCTGTCTCGAAATTGAGCATCTGAATGCTCTTAAGCTTGTCCTGTAGAACCATCTTCCGGTTTTGGTTGGGACTCTGGTAAATCTTGCACAAGGATGCCCACATCCCAAATGCATAGTCTTTACCAGTCAAATGGGGAATGATGTGGTCCCTCACCGCATCACAAATAGTCCTCTTTGCTTTAATGTTATTCTTCCTAAAATCTACATCCAACAATGGTGATAGAGCAGGTGCAGGAGGAATCACCACGGGAGCTTGAACTATATCCCATAGTTCAAGGTCCTCCAAGACGAAAGTGATCATGGTCTTCCAAGGGGACCAGTTGCTAGCTCCGTCTAGCCTATCCTCTGCTCGCATCTGGGACATTGACATGGCTGTCCACTAAAACTCACATTGAAGCTCACACTGACCCTCACACTAATGCGAAAACTGCAAAATGTTAAAGTTTCTGCTATTATTAGGTTACTTTCAATTTACTAGATAACAATAGCAAAGACATGATCACTGAGAGAAACACAATCACAAGAGCACACAAGCATTTATCCTGGGAAACCCTCAAGGGGAAGAAAACCCAACAAAACTTCCTTAATATAGATAGCCAATACAATGCCAAGATAATGAACCAGACAGCAGAGAATATCCAACACTGAGCAACACGCCTCTCTCTCTTCCTTCTTCTGGCAACTGGCAGCTGGAGCTTCCTTCAAAACTTGCGCACTAGATGAGTGAGCTGAGTGTGTGTCTAAATGAGGCGCTGGCCTCTCTTATTTATACAATTTTGGCACGTGTGGAAGTGTCTCTTCACTGGCAGGGCCAACTTCTTCTTCTGGGTGGTTATAACCACCTTTAATATATTCTGGGGCCGACTTCTTATTTAGCCTATTACAATTAGGGTTTGACCAATCCGCAAAAGGGGATTTGGTCAATTACAATGACCGACATGATCAATCCACAAAAGGGGATTGATCTAATCAATAATAAATATATTTTATCTTTATCCGCAAAAGGGGATAAGAATATTCTTTGCAATTACACAATATTTTAACACTCCCTCTTAACAAGAAGGATATTCTTTATCTTTTGACAGGTCACCGGATGTCAACATCAACTACGTAGCGGCATCCACTGGATAGCATCATCAACTGGGCAACATCATCGATTGGATAACAAGAGGCATCAATATCTTCCACTTGGTCGTCTGGCATCATGATCACTGACTGGCATATCTATAAATCATCAGAAGTTTTGTTCTCTTTATCTTCGCGCAGAAGATACTCTTTCCTTTTTTCGTCTTCACGCAGAAGATACTTCTTTCTTATCTTCACACAGAAGATGTCCTATGAGTTTTGCCATTCATTTTATGTTCTCCCTTCTCTTGTAGTCATCTATCTCACCCATCCATCGGGGAGGACTACTACCATAGCTTCACACCTAGTCATCCCACATGAACTAGAGAAGCTAAGATGCTAGCCTGGGCAAGACTAGACTCCCTTTCCATGATCCACGCAGGATCACGACACAAACCTCAAT
>ML790763.1:469512-482114 GCA_009831015.1 Picea engelmannii | reverse complement strand
CACAAGCATTTATCCTGGGAAACCCTCGAGGGGAAGAAAACCCAGCAAAACTTCCTTAATATAGATAGCCAATACAATGCCAAGATAATGAACCAGACAACAGAGAATATCCAACACTGAGCAACACATCTCTCTCTCTTCCCTCTTCCGGCAACCGGCAACTGCAGCTTCCTTCAAAACTTGCGCACTAAATGAGTGAGTTGAGTGTGTCTAAATGAGGCGCTGGCCTCTCTTATTTATACAATTCTGGCACGTGTGGAAGTGTCTCTTCACTGGCAGGGCCGACTTTTTCTTCTGGGTGGTTATAACCACCTTTAATATATTATGGGGCCTCTTTAATATATTCTGGGGCTGACTTCTTATTTAGCCTATTACAATTAGGGTTTGACCAATCCACAAAATGGGATTTGGTCAATTACAATGACCAACATGATCAATCCACAAAAGGGGATTGATCTAATCAATAATAAATATATTTTATCTTTATCCACAAAAGGGGATAAGAATATTCTTTGCAGTTACACAATATTTTAACACAAAAGAACTCAACCTCACCACTTGACACACAAGCGGAAGTAACGCTGTCCAAACGTGTCCAAAAAACAGTCCTCGAACTGTCCAACAAATCTGCTCACAAGTTGTCCACTAACTCTGCCAACAAGTTGTCCAAAATCTGCCAACAGGCTGTCACAAAACTACCCACAAGATGCTCTAGAAATCAACAAAACTTCTCCAACAAGGCTTTGTTACCATGAAGAAAACTGAGGTACTATGAGGCTGCCAACTAAAGTCTGTCTTTGACCTTGAGATTGGCTCTAAGTTTCAATCTTCAAAACTGTCCTTTGTTGTTTTATTTAGGACAACAAACAATTTAGTAACTTTCTGCCCATAGTTTTTGTTGGTTAAGTGTTCTTTGAGGTGCCCTTGCAAGTGTGTTTGAATTGGTGGTTACAATATATCTCAAAACAAGTAACACTCCTCTAGATCTTTACAACACAAATAAGTTGATCTACACTCTAAGCATGCATGAAATGAACACAGATATTTTTGGTCAACATGACCCTGGATAAAACCCCCCCGGGGAAAACCAGTTTGGAATGGAAGTATATATAAGTGGTGACTAAAGCATGAGATACAATAAGAAATACAATATGATGGAACCTGTATACAAAGCAAGCTCCTCTCGAGACTTGCCAAAGGATCCAGGAAGAAATGCGCCCAAGACTAGTGCGCATGTTCCCCTTGTTGCCAAATCCACTGAAGTGATGTGCCCTTGACCCTGGATGCTCTGAAGAAGAATCCCTTGCACACAAATGTGCTCTTGAGTGCTACCTCTCCACTGAAACAAACGGATCTGCAATTTTCCAAGTGTAGCTCATCCCTGCGAGGTGTGCGCCCTCCTCCTATAGTGCGCCCTCCTCCAAGCAAGTGTGATCACCACAAAATAATGAGATCCAAAGCCTCCTAGAGCCCTTCATGGAAGGAGGTGCCCTTGCTGCCCTCTCTCAATGCTTCCAGCCTCATCCTCGTACTCCCTCTCAAGCTCTCCAAGTGAGTAAATGAATGAATGAGCCTCTCTTGGCCCCTTGCGCCCTCCTTGAGTAATCCATAAGGAAACCTAAAAGTGGATGGCTATGATCATCCCAAGCCATCCCTAATCAATGGTTGAGATCATCCCACAATAATCTCAACTCAAAACCCACTTTGGGTTAAGTTCCCTAAGTTCAATTTATGTCTCCTAATTCACCCACAAAGTGAATTAATAGTCATTTTAGGCTAAAATGACCAAATCTCACTTTTGGCTTAAATCTCCTAAGTCAAAGTGAAATTAGACATAAAGTACAAGGTACCAACATCTCCCTCTTGTGGTTAGAGGCTCCAAACCACAAGGGAACCACTTCCCGAGGTACACCAAAACTCAACACTTACCTCTTCTTATTTAAGTATTACTGAAAATGTGGATCTTCATCGGCATGGAAGACTCGCGTTTTGGGAAAACGTGGATCTTCATCGACGTGCAAGACTGCTCGTTTTGGGATGCATGGTTCTTCATTGGCGTGCAAGACTTCACATTTTGGGATTCGTAGATGCTCCGCATCATACTCCCTTTGTTTTAAGAAATCTGAATTTCCAAGTTCAGAGGTATTGCACTCTAGTTTCCTCATCTTTTTCCACCCATCGAACCATGACTCACTTTCGACAATGTTCCATTCATGCACTCCAAACTTCCACATCCAATTTTTCACTCTCTTCAGAGATTGTTCATATCCATGGATCAATCTTGAACTATCCCAATCCACTTGGGATAATCTGTCAAGGACATGAAGTTCCAACACATTTGCCTCTACAATCTTCGCCCTTAATTTTTGTTTCATGTCGGCAACCAAACTCCTATGTATGAAGTCAAATATCACCATACCCAGGAAAAGTTTCACCTCGGTTTCTACAACAATCTTCTCCGTAATGGTCCCTTGTTGAGCCATGTTGTGAATGACGTCTATGTCTTCTATATCCAAGAGATGGATCACATTCCTCACTTCTCCTAGGCCTTTGTTTTCTACAACTCACAAATCAGCGTTATCTTCAACAGTTTGATCCTCTGTAATCTCCTCCTCTGAGAGGTATTTAGCCTTTGAGATGTCTTTAGCTAGAAGTTGCTTGTCTTCTCCAGTGTTCTTCACCAAGGGTTCCACAACCTTTTCTGGGATGCAATAAGCAGCATTGTTCTTCTCTTCACATTTATAAACATGCATGTAAGTCTTTACATGCTCAATCCCCTTAGCCTCTTCCTGCACGCTCTGAACAACACACGTGTTCTCGGTTTTTGCAGACTTCCTCAAGTGCTTCACCTTCTTCCAGGTAACAAAAGGCATCCAGAATTGAGATCCCCTCTGAAATCTTGCTCTTTTCAATTATTTGATTTTCTTCTTTCTCCAATGCCCTTATTCTTCTTTTTATGGCTCGGATTTCTGCTTTTCTTTGTTGTCTTTTTTCATGTTGTTTGATTAGTTTCCTAATCACTTGTATCTCTTCCCTGATCCACTCTCTCTTTTTGGCTCACCCACTCCACCTTTGCCATTTTTTTTTGCATGCTACAAGTTAATTTCTCTTTGGCTTCTCAACAACTCATTCTCTTAGAGTTGTTCACAATATGGCTTTCTGTAGCCAATGCATTACCCACAGGTAACAATAATGCACCTCTGTGCAATCTAGTGCTCCTCCAAGCACACTTAGTTCTTCTCTTGAACTAACTCAACAGCGAAGTCTCCAGCGGTAAGCCAAATGATGCAGATACTAGGCTGCTTCAAGTGCAGATCTGGACTGACTTCAAGGAACGCTGACCCCTGGTTGCTACAGTTACAGACCTGCACAGATCTTTAAGCTCTGATACCAAATTGATGCAGTCACTCAGCTGCAGGCAAAATTCAGAACTCTGCTACAGAGTTATAGCAGGAGATGAACTAACAGAATACGATTTAGCTAAAAACACAAACATTCATATAAAAACAACAAGTTTTCCATACTCAGGGAAAAGAATGCCCCTTTATTGATTTAGCAAGAAATACTACTGAACTAAAACATGTCTGAAAACCACCCTGGTTTCGGAACACAGTCCCACTTTATTCCACTACCCAAAATCCAAAAACTCAGAAATATACGAAACCCCAACTACTCAGAAATCTAATAATGGCATGCAAGCCACAAGATTGACATTCTGCCCATTTGCAATGCACTCTCACATGCACAGCTCCTCTAAGCTTATCTTCCATGCTCCTCGAGTCTCAGCAATGCTCCTCCCCGTCCCCCTGTCACTGCTGCCTACCTCTTCTTATTCAAGTATTACTGAAAACATGGATCTTCATCGGCGTGCAAGACTGCCGTGTTTTGGTAAAACGTGGATCTTCATTGGCGTGCAAGGCTGCCCATTTTGGGATGCATGGTTCTTCATTGGCGTGCGAGACTCCACATTTTGGGATGCATAGATGCTCTGCATCACTATGCATGGTTATTATTGTTCGACCTGATGTTCATATGTTTTAGTTGGCCTTTAGCAAACATTTTTATGGTGATGCACTAGAACAAAATACTTCTTCAGTTCTTTCATAAAGGTGGAATGGAGGAAGGATAAAATTGATCTCATGTCCAAGGGAAGTGCAAAAAATTTATTTCATGTTCAAGGAGCAGAATGTTGTAGGGAGGAGGTTAGATTTTATGGCATGCCCTGATGGGCTTAGCTCTTGGAGCAGAATATGTAATGGAATTGGCTTTACGGTATTAATATAGGACACCAGTCTGGAGTCTGTACAAAAGATAAACAGATCTAGGAGCAGAATGGGTGGTGGAAGGATAGATTTTGTCCTACTCATTTGGGAAACTGAGCTTAGTTCTGGGAGCAGGGCATGTAATGGGATTAGCTTTACAACGTTAAATATAGGAAACTACTCTGGAGTCTGCACGAAAGAACAAACAAACAATGCTGCCTTGATCATGTTCAGACAGTAAGCATGTGTGTGGAAATGTTGCCTGGTGGAAAATTTATTGAAGTTTCCATGGTATGTAAATTTGTTAGAATGCAGCAGCTCATGCTTTGCTGAAGTTCACATTGTTTTCGGTCTCTACCAACTTAAACAGTTGGATTTTTGTTAGAATGTTCTATGATGGAGTCCTTGACATTTGACATCAAGTCCTGATTCTCCCTCCAGTCCTCAAAAGCTAAAACTGTCTAATATGGGAGAAGGGCTGATTGATTATGAAACAGTGTGTAAAGAATTCAAGGTGGTTTTGCTCTGGGCACAATACGATAATGGGAAAGTAAAATCTGCATGTGATGTGCTTCTTGGTAATCTTTTGAGACTTGAGAACAGTGCAATTTGTCCGTGGTTCAAAAGACTGTTGATTATATAATCTTGCACAAAATGCTCAGGATGGCTCTACACTACGTGTGATGTTTTGCAATTTGCACGTTGTCAAGTATTCCTGGCATTAACGATATGTTACAATTTGCTTCATGGCAACCTTTCCAACTGTTTGAGAAAACCACAAATTTTCTTTCAGTCTTCAATGGCATGGTTCTGTGGTTTCAAAATTGTCTCTTTCAAAATAATACTCTACTTTTTATCAGACCTGGAGCAAGGAACCCTTGGAAAAATATGCAATTAGTTGCTGAATTAGATGCAATAAGCAAATCTACAGGACAAGAATCAACTGGGAAAAAGTGCATAGTATAGTGTAGAAATAGGCTTAGATCCGTTGCGAGAGGCTACTAAACGTGCAACTAGGAAAGTAACTGGGGCTAGAAGGCAGGATGATGATAAAGTCAAGAGAGTTGATCAACCTTTCATTATCAGGTCACAGTGCCATGTCAAGGGCACTGGATATTTGCAGAGTCGAGATGACAAATGCCCTTAAATTTCCCAGGTTTTGGTGAGAGGTCCACAAATGTTTGAAGAGACGTAAATATCTTTGTGGTCGTATAAAAATAACTAGGGATCCGCCAAGTATAAAAGGAAGTTCACTTAACCAAGTGATTCCTACCAAACAGTGTTGCCAATGGGCAATTGACAAAAATCGTGATGTAGACAAAACATGGAAGCAATAAAATTTGAATTTGCTTATGAGACACCTTGTGGAGCATCAAACTATGTAGAATCTAGCAAAGTCAGCACCCAACTTGTGTAGAATTAGTCATCTTGTGGCTCTTTAATGCCCCTAATATTAAGAAGCTTGAAATTAGGGCTGTTGACAACATTCCCTTCCATGAAGCCCAGGAGTGACGTTTTATATCAGCATTGTATGCTGGTTGTTCTTGGCCACTCTGTTACAACTCTTGTGAGCATAACGATTACTTTCTGAGTCAAGTAGCCCCTAAAACAACGGAGTTTACTTGGAAGTTTAGTACTTGGTCAAACTTGGTGAAAATCACTAATCCTCGGCGAGTTTGACCAGATTTGCGATTACTCAGCGAGTTTGACCACACAGATCAAGTTCGATCCACCTAGCTGGCACAGAATATCAGCGAAAAGATAAAAAGTACCCAATTCTGGGTTATGATTGCGATTACTCAGCGAGTTTGACCACACGAATCAAGTTCGATCCACTTAGCTGGCATAGAATATCAGCGAAAAGGAAAAATAGTACCTAATTCTGTGTCATTTTTGTTCTGATATTCTTCCAGAGTGGAGTTTTCCACGTAAAATTTCAGAATTGCCTATTTAGTTATGTCTTAGTTTTTTTAGATGTCTATGAAGATGAATTGTCATGGAGTGAAAATTCTTTCTTTCTTCTCGTGTAAAATTAGGCATTATCTTTTCCGAGTTTTACCACAGTATTCTCAAGTCTTAACTATTGATCTTTGGCTTTGGTCAGTCGTTCCTAAATCTGCTTGTGTGACTATGCTGAGCCATTATGGTCATGTCAAAACTAACTGATTTACTATTGCCGTTTTGAAGATTATATTTTTCTGACTGATTTTCCCACAGTTTTGCATACAGTTTTTAAATTTCTAGATTGCAATGCAGGGAAAAACAAAGTGTTACCAGATTATTGTCCCACAGTTCTGCATGCAGTTTTCTAGATTGCAATGCAAGGAGAAATGAAGTTTTATCAGATTATTTACGGTATGTAGGGAAGACCCTTTTTAAGGTTAGAGAAAGTTAATGTTATTGGTTTTGTTCTTGGGAGAGCCATATAGTATTCTGTAGAGAAAGAATCTGAGGGACTTCGTGTAGGGAACCTTAGTTACCACAGTAGTTTTATGGTTTCTTCTCTATCATATCGTGATGGGGGATACATATAATATATCGAAAAATACCAAAAGCAGGTATACCATTACATCCATCTTTGAAATGGTGCTGAAGTATACCCGACAGAAAACAATAAAAACAAGAAATCAACCTTTCTCTCTTCTTGATCAAGAGATTTTTCGCTGGGCTTGAATGGCGCTTTTTCGTTTTGTTTTTTAACTACCGTCCATTATGGATCTTCCGGCTTATGATTGCTTCCGCCATTTGCCACGCACGACTTGCATCTTTCCTCTAGCTGGGATGGAGAAGAAACCACATTATGTACTCCTCTTGAGACGGGCTTTGATATCTTCTAATCGATTGGGTTCAGGAAGATTTGAATCCCCGCTGGTTCCTCAGGTGGATCATTCTTGATCATATCTGAATCAATTGGATCCTCAGGGAGATCATTCTCGACGGGGGCGTCTACCCAAAGTTGGCTCACCTTTTAATACTTCTACCAGAAGTATTTTGGGGGCATACAGCGCCTTTTTGCTGGGCAGGCCGCTGCAGCATGGCCATGCTCGAAGCATCACTGACATCGAAAAGCTACCAGCTCGAAATCTAACTGCCGGCTTTTGCAATCTAGAATGAGATTTGCCGGAAGATTAATCTGCATATTTACTTGGACACAAATCCTTGCAATAAAGAGTCCGAGAAGTTTTGTCATTTAAGGGGTTAGGGAGATAAACCTCCCGAAAGAGTTGCCGATGGCTTCCAAAGATTTTGCATCCCTGTACTCCAAAGGAACATTGGGTAGCCTCACCCAGATGGGCATTGTTGAAAGGGATTCCGACCGAGGATCGAAACCCCACTGCTAAGGTCTTATAAACAAACTTGCACGGCGCCAAAACCAAGGGCCTTCCTTTATACCGCGAACTCCATCTGAGGGCTCAATGAATTCTGAAATGAAAAACCCCTTTGCCCGGAGATGAATCGACATAGTGTTTATAAGATGAGCCAAGATTCGGAAATCTACTTTCTGAAGATGTTTAACTTAGGGCCATTGTTTAATTTGCACATTAAACCCCTATCTGCAAAGCAATCAATTTTTTTTAACAAAATCCGGGTCCAGCGAAACCACAGAGATTTCTACCGTTTTTCAATAACAGAGGGCTTATTGTTCATGCAAACCATAAACGCCGGACGGATTTCCCCGTCGGGGTTGAGGACGCTATGAAAGAAAGACAAGAACTTATTGAAAAATCGAGTTGGACGGGCACACTCCCAACACGGTCTGCGACTATCGGGACGATCCACTTCACATCATGTCCGTGAAATGAGGGCAATATCTATCGATACCGCGATCTCTTTGTGAAAACAAAACCTCGCGTTAGGCATAAGCCCTGTTTTACCACAGAAAACAATACCTCTTCGGGCATAAAGAGACTCGGCTCTTGGCTCTTGCAGGACGTATAAAATTGAATCCTTTCTAAGAATATAGCCAAGAAAGTAAATAACTAACTAGAAAGTAGATAACTAACAAGAGTGAAAAAGGAAATGGACAGAAAATGAGGGAAAAAAGAAATGGGCAGAAAATGCACAAATCCAATTCAATTAATGTGTACATCAATAATGTATATATAGTACATATTGCATCATTGTCCTCTAAGGGTATGACCATTAGGGTAAGATAACAAACTTAGATAAGGGAGTTTTCAACATCCCCTTTTAATCATAAATTCATTATTGCCTGAAAAATCGTCATTTCTTGATAACTAGTGGAATGACCACAAACCAATCTGGTGGTTTTGGGATGACTACAAACCAAATGTCTAGCAGAAGTTGATGTCTTCTACTAAATGACACGATTTTAAGTTGACCATAAACTAACAAGAGCTCAAGGCTAAAAAATCAACAACAATATGTTCAAGAACAAGGATGCATACCAGGAATTAGGCTGCATATTTGATCATCTATTCACAGGCTCTAAAACTTATAACTGAAAACTTTAGATGTTATTCCCCCCTGTCAAGGACAAGTGGTTCAAATTCCCTTGACCATCATTCACAAGTATGGCCAAGAAGAGATCCAAAATTTGTATAAGCTACTGGAACAATGTGTACACTTTCACAATGCATGCACGGATGAAGATTGAAACATTGATCTATCATCTGATCATTATCAACTTCATTGATTTCACTGATTTTGTTGTGAGCAAACTGTGGAATTTTTTTAACAGAAACAAGTTCAAAATGTTTTTTTTTTGTTGCAGGTGTTCTTGATGGAGTGAGAGTTTCTTGCAATTCCACCCTTTTACAATAATCCAACTCGACAATAGAAAATTTTCATCTCAACAGAAGGGTGTTGGCTTCAACAAAAAATGCACCCACTTAAAATCATAATTCAATTTCAACACTATTTGATACTTACAAAAGGAACAACAGTAAGTATCACAAATTGCAACTCATAAAATTATGAACAAACACAAGTCCAAAATGCAGGAGTTGTCATAAAATTTTGAACAGACACAAGTCGAGAATGCAGGAGTTGAATTATTCTTTAAAATTGTCGATGGGATGTTGAGTTACACAGGCTCCACTTGCGGCTTTTCTCCAAAATTTCTCGCCAAATCGAGGGACACATTACTTTACTTCTTTTGATTTGAGGCGTGGTCAAGGAATCGATAGCGCAATACTCATTTTTTTAACCTTATAACTCCATGAGAACATTACCACCGTATACTTTGAAAATGTTCTCTAAAAATGCAAATTTTGTAATAATGTATGTCTCTTTTAAACATAAATTCTGATAATATTTTTTTTCACCTTCATAAAAAAAACAAAAAATTCATACAAGGTTTGGAACTAGAGAATGGATGTTTTATCCAAAGAAACTTATACCAGTCAAAGTTTGAATCCAAGCACATCCAATGTAGGGTTTGTATCATCTTGATCACTGTGAACAAACGAGAGCAAGAAGGGTTCTTAACCTCATTTAGCATCTGGTGCAATTCATCTCTAGCTTCAACGATATGTCCGATAGGGTTGGTGATTGTAATACCCCTATTTCCCTCAGCTTGTAAATATAACTATATTTTGCTAAAACGATAGTGTAAATATTTATGCTACTAATGTTAAAAGGAAAATGTTGGACAACTGTTGAGAGGGATTGCCTATACAGGTCATGATGCCATCAGAGGGAAACAATGAAGAAATTTCCCTTGCCAATTTAAAATTCAAGAAAAATCTAGATTTCCCATTTTCTAGAATTGCGATTAATGGAGGAAGTTGGTAGTTGAGATATCAACTTCCCACATTTATGAACAAGAATGGATTTTGTACTAGAACTTTTTTGCCTCAAAAGAATGGGCAGAAAAGTACCCATCTACAATATTCTAGGCTAATCCGCAAATTGGGGGATTTGACTCACAAAATCTTGCTAAAGAAGGTATGAAATGAAAGGAAAATCGTGGGTAGTGGTGACCATTTCCTGAAGAGGGAGAGCATGTTAGCTCTCTGGTTCTGAAGAGAACTAAAAAACGAATGTGTTCTATGTATGGGAATTGTTGGGTAGCATTTTCTAACCGAGCTGATAATCAGGGTTACAGAGAGGATGAGTGAATGAGGAAGCACTCATTGCTGACCCCCTTGCTTGGTGGAGAGAGAAACGATCTGCTAAATTCCTGTGGGAAGAGGAGAGTGATCTTTGTCCCTGGTTGTCGCTGAACAAAAAGAAGAGTCTCTCTTAGAGCATCATGATCTGGTTAGGAGTTGGCCAACAATAAATCCGTCCACGAGTTGTTGTGCCTATGGTTGGGAGGAAAATGACACTCGTTTCAACAGTTGCAACATTTTATGGGTTCTAGATAAAGTATATTTTTGCTAAATCTCAGTAGTGTCAAGTTCAGAGAAAGTTACAAACTGTGTTTTAAGAGCTCTGTAAGTTTAATTTATGACAAAAGTGGCTTGAGAAATTGAGGCAAAAAGGAAGAAAATGTTTTAGTTGAAGCTCATTTGATTTACTTCCTTATCTCTTGACTGTCTATGTGCTAAAATACAGTTTTTGGGAGTGGATGTTGTGGTTAATTATGCTATACAGTTTAATGCATGCTTGGAAGATGATGACTGAATAGTTACAAATCTCTATAAAACATATGAAAGAAGAGAGAGTGATTTTCTGCATAATAGTGTTCTATTTTAGTATGTCCTCAAATCCTATGCTAGAAAGATTAGAGGATATCAGACCTATGTGGACTTTAGGAAATAATCCCAAATAGGAAAAAATATTAAAAGCCATTACAAATGGTCATCAAGGAAAAATAATTAGGAAATAAACATGAAATTTCCTAATTGAATTAAAATACAAAAGTTCTCAAAATTCTATTTGTGGCATGATAACTAAACATTTATGTTAAATTTGTGTTAAGTCTTTAAATGTGGAAAGAATCTCCTTAAATTTTGGTGGGCAGTAAATCTTGGTAGAAATACCGAATTTTACTGTGGAGGTAAATCTTTGTCTTTAACCAATTTCCTTAAATTTAGTAAGAGTAGTAAAACACAATAAGAAATAAAAATTACTCATTTATAGTAATAAGGAGATTATAATTATATTTTTAATTTTTCAGAATGGAGAAATTTCCTTGGAATATAAACTTTTTATTAATTCTCTTTATAAAGACCATAAATTTATATTTCTGGCGGAATTGACAACTGGGCGGTCTCGTACTCGTGTGACACGGGGTCGATTCCGACCGCTACCACTATAACCTCCAGGTCCCATACGTATGCCCCTTTCGCAAACACGGGTAAGTCGGGGGGATTTGAACTCGGAACTTCATCGAACATAATTCATACTACGACACTTGTCAATTGAGTTGCCCCCAGGGGCTACAAAAATTTGGAGGACATGGGGGTGGGCTTTGATCCACTTATGTGTGCACATGTCATGATATTATTTAATATAATATCTCTGGGTGTAACCACACGTTCGACCACCACCTCAAGGTGCCCCCATGGTTCCAGGTTAGGCCCTCACGGGAATTGAACATTTCCCAATGGTGAAAAACTCCTCGCTTTCCACCATTGGATCCAACCCCTTTGGGCCATATTATTATTATTATTATTTTGAAAATGAAGGTTAAAATTCCTGGAGTGTAAAAGACCTAAGACCAAAGAGAATATAATAATAATTATTATTTTAATGTCAAACACACCAGGGAATAAACGGTGACCAAATGCTTTAACCATCTCGTGGTCTTCAGAGCTTTGGGGAGTTCGAAGCTCTGGGGCTCTAGGATGTTTGGGGTGATGGAACTCACGAGCCCAAAATCACCGAAGGCACTGTTAGAATATAGAGGATTGTGCTCGTTTAACCATTGACGATACCCTCGTCACCCAACCACAAGCCGAAGCCACCCTCCGAGCACCTTGACCTTGACCGAGAAGAGAATCCTGGCTGCAATCAATAGCCAAGAGAGACTAAATGCACCAAGCAAGAGAATAGAAACAAGACTGAACAGATGATCCCACCCAGAAGCTAGCGCACCACTTTCCCAGCTCTCCCAGAAACTTGCGCACCAAACTGCTGCTGCCTGCAACTGCCTGCGCAGATTTTGCTCTCACTGCAACTACTGAGATGTGTAATAATGAAACTGGCGCCCTGTATTTATAGTGGACTAGCCAGTCTAACTGGGGCCGACTTCTCCTTCTGGGCATCAATAAATTTAATATAAATATATTTGTTCAGCGGATAACTTATCTAGGGTTTCCTTCAATTCTTTGCTTCCTTCCGGAGGATTCTAGTCTCGTCATAGGTCACAATAGAGGTTCATACCTCCCGAAGCTACCATAATATTAACACTCCCTCCTAGCTAGGGAG
>ML790763.1:445726-458098 GCA_009831015.1 Picea engelmannii | reverse complement strand
AAGAAAATCCTTGGTATGAGAATAACAAGAGACATGAAAAATCACAAATTGACATTGTCTCAGGGTGAGTACATAGAGAAGGTGTTGGAGAGGTTTAGAATGTAGAATGAAAAACCAATTAGTACACCTTTGGCCAACCATTTCAAATTAACTATGGAAATGTGTTCCAAGACACAAGAGGAGATATAATACATGTCCAAGGTCTCTTATTCATCAGCAGTTGGCAGTTTGATGTATGCGATGGTTTGCACAAGACCAGATATTACACATGCAGTGCGAATTGTGAGCAGGTATATGAACAATCTAGGTAAAGAACAATGGAAGGTAGTAAAGTGGATTCTCAGGAATTTGAGAGGTACTGCTACTCATGCATTATGTTTTGAAGGTTCAAACACTGTTCTACATGGATATGTTGATTCAGATATGGTAGGTGATAAAGATAGTAGGAGGAGCACCACAGGGTATGTTTTTACTGTAGGTGGAACAACAGTAAGTTGGATTTCAAAACTGCAAAAGGTTGTTGCACTTCCAACAACAAAGGTAGAGTATGTTGCTGCTATAGAGGCTAGTAAAGAGATGATTTGGTTATAGAGATTTATGGACTAATTGAGAAAGAAACAAGAGAATAACAGGTTGTATTGTGACAATGAGAGTTCCATTCATATTGCAAAGAACTCAACCTTCCATTAGAAGACCAAGCATATACAACTCAGGTACCATTTCATATGATCCCTCTTGGAAGATGGACATTTGAAGTTGGAAAATATACACACTAGCCAAAATCCCACATACATGTTAACTAAGGGAGTAACCAGGGAAAAATTAAGTTCTTGCTCAGTTTCAGTTGGTATTCAAGAATGAAGATGAAGATGATAAATTTTCCAGGTCCAAGAAGGATCATAGTCCATCATATACAACAACGGTGGAGTTGTTGAGATCATTCTCCAAGTGGGAGATTGTTGGTTGTGGAGCCTAATTATCTTCCTGATTCAGAGGTATTTGTTTTCAGCCGTGTTTATACCCCATGAATACTTTACACCCCGAAAGAATTTACACTCCTCCATGTGGGGGAGTGCAGAGGGGATTTACCCCCTCTGCAGGGTCCATCCCCCTAGCTGGGGGGTCCGGGGGCAAGCGGGCCCCTGAATGAAAATATTCTTTGTAAATGTATATTGTAATTTCATTGTAAATATGAACCGTTCATTATAAGGTCACATATCTTACGGTAGAAGTTATGTTATGGTTTTTTTCCTTAGAAGGCAACCCTCTTTTATGAGGGAAATGTATTGCGTCTATGAATCATGACGAATATTGTATTATGAGAAATGAGACTGTGAGAGGAAGAAGATGAAGTTACAACGGGTGTGTTGTAGGTTGTATCCCTTCATTTGTTGGATAATAATAAAGGAAGGACCTAGCAATTTCTCTGGTGGACGTAGCCCACAATGGGTGAACTAAGTATATCCATGTCTCTATTATATTGTGTATCTTCTGTGTTTTATTTTATTGCTCCGCAATCCCATTTTTCTAACACTCTTTTGCAAATGAAACCCTAGATTCCTCTTTTTGATCCTCGGGAGGACTCAATGGAAAAATATGTGACATGGGTAAAATAGCCTGGGATTCTTATTGAATGGTGTACGATAGTGGGAATATCTACTATAGGGAATAAACTAGGAAGAACCTGATGGTAGAAGATCAATTTCTAACTCAGCCTCAATGGTCTGTCGCTCATGTTTAATCAAGCTAGATATGCGAGACAATTTGAATGAATCTCTTGAGTTGGTAGTGGGAGATAGGAAGCATACTCAAACTCTCGACTACATTAATGTGCCATTCTGGTGCAGTCGATGTCACATATATGGTCATGTGGTAAGAGATTTCTCATTTCCTCCTCGGAGAAGAGCTTGGGTTCCAAAGGTGGATATTATTGATGGTTCTCATAAGGAAAATTCAGATCCTCCTTCCTCTAAGGAATAAGTCTCTTCTGATCAAAAGAACAAGTCCTTGGAGATCGGACTAGCGCAGGCTAAAATTCCATATTTATCCATTGCATTGATTGAAGGTGGTTGAGATACCTTCCACACTGATTCATTGATGATGCTTACACAGTCAAAATATCTACAACAATGAAGGTTATGGAGTTAATATTGGTAAGCTCAACTCATTGAATCCCTATTCTCTTTTCTCTATCCCTACTGAAAAGCCTTTTATTGATGAGAATAGTGTTGGTATGGGGGAGGACATCTCATAAACAATCTACATTCCCTCCTCTAGTCCCAATCCGGTGGAGCACCCAGTCCTACCACTCAATCCCCCATAGTCACTTCCTAATCTGGTTGATAGGTTGATTCAGGGTAAGACTTCTGGGCTACCCAAGGTAGCCTGCTTCACCCCTCTTGCTTCTTCTTCCACCTCTTCCACATGAATGATAGGAGGGGGAACCTATGAATTTTTCCCTCGAAAGAAAAAGGAGGTGGACATTTTTGTTTACTTTGTGGGTCTGGATATGGACCATGGTGGGAATCACCCCTCAGTTGGAGTAGGGAGAAAAGTGAAGCTCTTCTTCGCATAGGAAAAAGCGTCCAAAGAAGCTTGATAGGGGAAACAATATTTAATAACTAGGATTCTTAAAGTGAACATACCCCATGCCTCTAGTGCCTAATAAAGATCCTATCAGTAAACTTTCGTGGCCTTGGGATCCAGGCCAAAAAGACAACTCGAAAAGATCTTGTTCGAGAAGTCAAACTGGACGTTATTCTTTTACAAGAGACTATGGGACGAGGTGTTTACATTTGTTCACTATTGAATGGCCCATTTTCAGGATGGGAATTCCTAGCTCTTAACTCTATGGGGAATTCGAGAGGTATTTCTACTAGATGGTGTGATAACATATCTCTCAAAAATTCGTTTTATGTTGCATCAGGTCTCATGATGGAAGTGGAATCTCAAAGACTCAAAAATTCTTTCAAAATTTTGAACATATACGACCCGTATGAAGATATGGTAGATTTCTTGGGTAATATCTTCAGTTCTAAGGTATTAATATGTTCAAATTTGATTATAGTGGGGGATTTGAACTTCACCCTGAACCATAATGAGATTTGGGGGGTTGGGGCTAGATCTGACCCTCTCCATGGTTTTTTCTTAGACTCTCTATAAAATGAAAAGTTGGTTGATATGGCTCCGATGGACAATAATTCCACATGGGTAAATAATAGAGTTAGCACAACAACCGTTTCCAAGAGACTTGAAAGATTTTTACGACACATAGATCTCTGCTGGTAAGTCAAAAGATATAGGACATGGGTTAGTCGTGTCCATTTCTCAGAACAATATTCAATTGTTCTTGAAGTGGATGGAGACCATGACAAGCCTAAGGTGCCCTTCAAGTATAATCCATATTGGTCAAAAGAGGAAGATTTGAAGGATATTATTTATATTCACTGGAAACACTATGATCACAATAATCCAGATTCAACCTATGAAAAATTCATATCATCTCTAAAAACTTTAAAATACCAAGTGGAAAAATAGGTCGACACCTATTATTGAGCAAGAGGAATGAAGTTACATGAAATCGATGACAAACTGGATACCATATTCCATTTAAATAATAGATGTTTTGAGGACGAGGAACAAAAAAAAGAAGTAAAGGAGCTAGAATCTCGAAAATAAAAACTCTTATTGGATGAAGAGGAAGAATGGAGGATAAAGAGTAGGGCGATATGGATAGAAAGTGGCGATTATAATACAATTTTTTTTCACAACTTTGAAAATCATCGAAAGAAAAGGAACACAATTTGGGAACTCAGAGGCGATGATGGAGGAAAGGTTAGATATTTTAAAGGTTTAGCATATCTTAGTGTTCAAAATTTTAGTAAGATCTTTAATGAGCCAAAGCACCATCCATTGGAAAAAGAGATGAGCCTTATTGCTAAGTATCCATGAATGATCGAGGAAGAATCTGAACAGGCTATTTATCGGGAAATCACTTCAGAGGAATTGTTTGAGATCATGAGCACTTTAAAAAAGCACTGTAGTCTGGGCCTCGTTGGTTGGCCTATCGCATTCTACATTTCTTTCTATGATATCATATGGAAGGACCTCCTTCGAGTAGTTAAGGAGGCTCGACTGGTGGGTGTGGTTCCTAGGAATATAAACTCCACCTTTATCTGACCATCCTTCTTCTTTCAATGAGTATTGACCAATATCACTATGTAACATTATCTATAAAATCATCTCCAAGTTGATAGTGATGAGAATAAATCATTTTCTATTGTCCACAATTTTAGTGGAGTAGTTTGGTTTTCTAGAAGGATGTAATATACATGACGTTGTTGGTGATGCTTAGGAAGCCTTGCACAATTTGAAGGTAAATTCTATCCCATCTATAATCATGAAGCTTGATCTATCTAATGCCTATGATAATGTATATTGGAATTTTCTCCACTTAATGTTACTATAGATTGATTTCTCTCTTCATGTGGTGAAATGTATAATGGGATGCATATCATCCACTCAGTTGTCCATTTTAATAAATGGGTCTATTGCTCCCTTCTTCAAGACATCTAGAGGGTTGAGGCAAGGAAGCCCTCTTTCTCCTTTCCTCTTCCTATTAGTAGCTAAAGTTCTGAGTAGAAGTATATAGGAGGAAAAGTCTAGAAGGCTTGTGAAAGGTGTCCTGGTTGTTAGAAGGGTGTCATTATCTCATTTACTTTTCGTCAATGATATTCTCTTGTTTTTCTATTGGAGCATCTAGGAGGTTAGAAGAATCCTAAATATTCTTAATATATACTGTTCAGCCACAAGTATGAGGATTAATAATGACAAATATGTCTACTATATTTGTTCATTTTATAGAGATATGCACACATTATTACCAACAATGTTTCCCTTTCCATAAGGTAACATCGAGGACAAAATAAAATATCTTGAGTTGATCATAAAACCCAATCATTATCTTAAGGCCGAATGGTATTGGTTAGTTAGGAAGATTGAGAAAAAGGTTCACTTCTGGTGCTTCATGTTTCTATCTAGAGCAGGGAGGCTAGTCTTAATAAAATCGGTACTTGAAGCAATTTTGGTATATTGTCACCTTTTGGCCTTTGTTCTGAAGGGAATATTGGAAAGAATTAAAAAAATATACTTTAATTATTTATGGAGGGGGAGTGTTGAGTATAAAAAATTACATCTTACAGGGTGGAAGAAGATTTCCCTCCCCCCCAAAATGGGGAGGATGGGGGTTAAAATACATACATTCATTCATTCAACAAAGCGCTCACCGCATGATCTCCGTGGAGACTCATTAATATACCCAACCTGTGGTGTGATCTCATTATTGAAACATATGTTCCTTATGGTAATATAACAAATTGGATCCAACAGGAAAAAAAAACCTTCCAAGGGTCATCCAACCAGTGGAAGGTCTTATCCTTATCATTCTTGATGATTAAAAACTACCTGGAGTGGAAGGTTGGTTCAGGCCAAGAGTTAAGGATGGGAGTCGATGCTATGATGGGTACCACCAGGGACATCTTCTTTCCTAAAGAAATGGTTTAGAGGTTACAAAATCAAGGGAAAGATACTTTAGAAAAAGTGTCAAATCCTAATACAACAAATACTTGGCATCAAGGTTAGCTTCCATTTGAGATGTTGGGTCTACACAAAATATGGAGGCCTCATCGGGATCGATTCATCCATGGTTTGTACACTACACATATCCTTTTGATGGATTGTGGTGGAAGCCATTATGGAGGTTGAAGGCGCCAAAAAAAGTTATTATCCTGATTGGGTTGGTCATTAAAGACAAAATACTAACATGGGAAGTTCTGAGGAGAAGGGGTCATTCCAGACTGAGTCTATGCCACTTATGTAGAAGAGAGGTAGAAGATAATACACATCTCTTCATTAAGTGTTCCTATGCTAAATATGTCTGGAATGAAACTGAAAGAATCCTAAAATTATAATTTAGATTGGACAAAGACAATGTACTCCTTTACTTACAGGACTGGTTTGACAAAAGACAACTCAAGTCGACCCACACTCTTCCTTTATATGTAGTTTGGAATATATGATATACAATAAATATGTTGATATTTGAAGACATATGAACTCTAATGGAAGTTGTGGCTCTTCAGGAAGTTAATGCTTTTAAACTTCACTCAGGTATTGCAACTATTCCTCATCAAAGGCAGGTCGATGCTTTAATTATTGAAAAGCACAGGCTGTGAGCCTTTTTTGATGGTGCATGCCAATCCAATACATGTGACTACATGTTTATTTTATATATGGAGGACGACAATTATATTGCTTTCAAATCCAATGCAGGGAAAGGATCAAACAATAAGGCCAAATTTCTATCATTACTCTACTTGCTTAGAGTTTCCAACACAAAGAGTATTCATCCGTTTAATGTGATAGGCAACTCACTATTGGTCATCAAAGTAATGAAAAATATCTCCTAGATTCAAAACATCCATCTTCTTCCCCTAGTACAGACAATAAATGATATACCATCCACATTATTTCATATAGAGTATAGACACATTTACAAAGAATTAAATACAATTGCCGATGACTTATCAAAGGAAGGTCTCCAACTTCAAGAAGGTCGTTTCTAGTTTAGTACTTCTGTCAACAACAGTGAAAAAAATTAGCTCAACTCCTTGGAGGAGATACTTCAAATGTGACAAGTTTATTATGTTTTTATTGATATAGGTAGTCTTTTGATAGCAGTATAGAATATCTCATTTTTTTTTTGAAACACAATGATATCATGTAGATCTATGTATAATGTAGATTTGAAAAGAGGGATATCTCATAGAGATAAGATCACTGAATTGTGCAACTACACCTTTGAAATTTACTTTATGAAATGTACTTTATTTCATATCCAAGGAAAACCTCACCAGGAAATTCAAGGGTTGCTTCCCTACATTTGTGGATGACATCTTTAATAAACTAGTAAACTCGTGTAGATTATTGCACCTTATCTAGGGGGATTTTCCTTCAGTGTATATGTGTGTGTGTTTGTGTGTGTATTTCCAAGGAAAACCTCACCAGGAAATTCAAAGGATGCTTCCCTACATTTGTAGGCATCTTTAATAAACTAGTAAACTCGTGTAGATTAATGCACCTCGTCTAGGGGGATTTTCCTTCAGTGTAAAATTAGCCAAATGCCCAACAACATTAGTGACAACTCTTGAACTAACCTCTTGAACTTACCACTTAATTTTTTTCTTCGAATAAAGATATATATCCAAACTATTGAACACTAAATATGCAAATTTTATTTATTTATATTACATGAAGGGTGCAAAGATAGAGAACATTATGGGGATATATAAACCTTTAGACATCAAATATGAAAAAGATGTTAATTTATATCACATGTAATGGTGCCAATGGAGTTCAATTTGTTAATTTATATCACATGTAATGGTGCAAATAGAGAGAACTCCATTGAGATACATATAAGTTTTTGAGATACACAAAAATAAAATTTTGAGGCTATAAATATATGTTTGAGTCCAAWAATCATAAAACTRTAATCCAGTGAGGAAACTTGGGGAGATGCCTAGAGATGAGAGTGTGTCAAATTCATTTTGAAGGAATCAATTTGAAGTCTAAATCCAAAAACTGGTTCACTTGATCCATGCAATGGAATCCAAGAATATGAATTTTGCTTTCTCTTGCTCAATGGTTTCAATAGCTGTTTCCATTTGATGTTTCACTTCAATGGGCACCATTCGACCACTCAAAACACATCAAGTATCCAACCTAGGAATAGGAAATGCATTTGTAACATTGAAACCTCCGTGACATTGGACCTTCATGGTAATGGTGTGGCTAATTTTATTATTAGTGCATGCTCTCCTATTCATTCTTTAATTCTTATTTAGAAAAGTTTAGTAATTAAGTTTCAACCTTAAAGTTCCATAATCGTCAATGTAAAGGGTAAAGGGGTGCATATAGGATGAAATGATAAAGTGTGATGAAAGTTGAAAAACATTCCAATTTCTATCTTCTTTATGTGAGATGTATGAATTTTGCTTTCTCTTGCTAAATGGTATCAATTGTTGTTGTCATTTGATGTTTTTAATCAATGGGTACCATTCGACAACTCATAACACATCAAGTAACCAACTTAGGAAATGCATTGGTAGTATTGAAACATATGTGACACTAAAATCTTCATTGTGATGATGTGGTTGACTTTATTATAGATATAGAAGATGATGTTGGTGTCCTTCATTCATCCGATTATGATATCAAGAAGATTGCATTGAAACATTTTAAAGATTAGTACAATGCGATTGTGGCAGAGGATACCTGTAGCCAGATCAAGTTACTTGAACGTATGCCAAAGTTTTTTAATGATACAGAAAGTGATGAGATTAGCAAAGCAATCACGTTAGAAGAAGTTACATAAACTGTTTTCTCTATTGCAAAGGATAAAAGCCCAGGCCCAGATGGATGGACACATGAACTCTTTCAGACTTTCTTTGAGATTATGGGGGAGGATCTTCACAAGGCCATTGAAGAATCCTGATGTTCTGGAATTATACCAGGTGCACTCAATGCTACCTTCTTCGCTCTTATTCCCAAGGTAAACAAGCTAGAAAATTTTCATGATTTCAGGCCAATTGCCCTCTGTAATTTTGTTTATAAAGTCATTTCTAAAATTATTGCCACAAGGATGAAAACAAAATTGGCAGCATGTATCTCCTTTGAGAAGTTTGGTTTCTTAAAGGATCATTTAATCTTTGATGTTTTTGGAATAACACAAGAATGTTTACAAACTTCTAAGTCTAACAAGTTAAGCACCATTATTCTTAAGTTGGATTTGAAGAAAGCATATGATAAGGCGAGATGGAAATTTCTAAGAATGTTATTAACTCAGATCATGTTAAAATGGGAGGTTACCCAATGGATTATTGCTTGTATTACCTCAGTTAATATGGCAGTTTTAATTAATGGCTCTCCGAATGATTTTTTCAAAAGTTATTGAGGGCTCCGATAGGGCTGTTGCCTATCCCCCTTGTTATTTCTTCTGGTTGTTGAATGTTTAAGTAGATTATCGAAGAAGGTTGTGGTAGAAGGGGATTTTCATGGCCTCAAAGTTGCTACAGAGACCATAGTATCTCATCTTCTCTTTGTAGACGATGTTTTACTTTTAGGGAGTGGGAATTATGAAGACTGGATGGAATTCAAAACTATCTTAACTAGTTTTTGTATCGCCTCATGTATGGATATAAATCGTCAAAAATCGTGTTTTCTTGCACATAACATTGATCCTAGTATAGAACAAAGGATTCAATCAACGTTCAACATACAATTCATCAACATCGAGGAAGGCATGAAATATCTTGGGTTTTATTTAAAACCAAATTGCTATAGGGTAGCGGATTGGAACTGGATGATTCAGAAGATAGAGAAAATAATTAGCAATTGGACATTACGGTGTCTCTCTTTAGGTGGCAGAATGGTATTAGAGAAATCAGTGCTACAAAGCATCCCTATGTACTGGCTCAATTTAGCGAAGATTCTTGCTTCTATTTTACACAAGATTCATCAACTCATGGAAACTTTCATATGGAGAGGAGCTAACAAAGCTATAGGATTTCACTTAACCAATTGGAAAAACATTTCCAGTCCAAAGGAAAATGGTGGATGGGGTATAAGGAATATATTTTGGTTTTCCCACTCTTTGGCTACAAAATCTTGTTGGAGAGGACTGTTTGGTAATAGTCTGTGGAGTCGGATCCTTATTAAAAGAAAATATTTAAAAGGAGTATATATGACCTCATGGCTACGTAAAGAAGATTGTAAGTACCCAAATGCCTCTATTATCTGGAAATTTTTTATGGGTTCTTTGCATATTATTAAGCATTGGATGGCATGGAAAATAGGGTGTGGTAAACAAGTCATTATTGGAAAGGATCCTTTCATTGGAGATAATGCTTCTTATAATCTCTCAACATCCTTAATTCAACATCTCAACAATCGATATATTTATACCTTAGCACAGGTGGCCTTACCAGATATACAAGGTTTTACACAAAGATGGATAGATGCCAATCAACTTGGACTATCAAGAGATTTGGCAACTGAATGGTATAATATCATTTTAAATTTGAAAAGCAGTGGAATTACTCTTAATAATACAAATGAAAAAATTGTCCGGTCATGGAACAAGGCTATTGGAACAGTAACTGCTGATTTAGCATATAAGTCCATCTCTAGAAATTATCACAAGGAAAGAACTAGATGGTGGTTTAAGTCTATATGGAGAGTTAATATCCCAAGTAAAATTACTTGCTTCATGTGGTTATGATTGAAGGACTTTATCATCACTGGTGCAAACTATAGGAAACAGGGAGGCATTGGACCTTCATTTTGCAGTCTCTATCTCAAGGATGAAGAGACAACTTCTCATATGTTTATACATTGTGATACCACACAATTCATATGGAAAGAAATCTTAAACTCTCTCAATATTACAGATGCTTGGAAGTATTCCACTTTGGAAGAAAATTTGTTGCAATGGTTTACACAATATCCAAGGATGAGACATATTCCTTTTCTAGTTATTTGGGGAATATGGAAGTATAGAATCAAAATCTTATTTGAGAACTAGCAAAGAGAGGACTCTATAATAACAACAAAAATTATGCTTGATATTAAGGAACACAAAGGAGCAGGAGAAGTAGACAAATTGATTATATACTAAATCCAGTCTTCTTTGATGAAAATCCAATAGGATTTGTTGATGGTGCAACTGTTGATGATAACTGTGGAGTTGGCATATTTATAAAATTAAATTCAGACCACAGTTATAGGGCTCACTTTGCAGGAGGAAAAGGTAATAATATGAAAGCTAAAATTTTGGGACTATGGGGTCTTTTATACTTTGCTTATAGGTTGTCCATAAGTAAATTGATGGTTGCTGGAGATTCCAAGGTGGCCATTGATTGGATTAACGACTGTTCAAATATGAACTTGATATATTTATCCAGCTGGAACGAACAAATCAGAAGTTTAAAGGAGAAATTTGAAGAAATCAAATCCATGCATGTACACAGGGAATGCAACACAGTTGCAAATAAACTCTCCAAAAAAACGTCGGACAACCCCCTGGGTTGGTTCTTTTATGAGGAGATCATTAAAGAGAATGTAGTTAATGCTGATAACTTTTTGATATTTTAAGTCATAAACCAATGTACATCGACATTAGATGGAAACTTTACTTTTACTTTTAGATAAGCTAAGTTTATGATACTATGTATAACAAATTGATGGAAGTCAATAGAAACTGTCTTGAATACTTGTTTAAAGTATATGTTAAATTATCAAGGATTTTGAGGAGACTATTAGAGAACAACAAATTTATCTGATCTTTTTGTAACTTGAAAGACCACTTGATTCTAATAGAATAATAATGGAACTGTTTTTTTCAAAATTAAATTAGTACATGCTTCTCTAGGCATTCTTTAATTCTTCTTTACAAAAAAAAAGTTACCAACTTAACGAGAACTCTCCAGAGTTCTCGTTTTTTAAAGGTCACATTTTTACCCCCATTTCAAAAAGTGGTGCTACTGATAGCACCCTCATTTTTGGAGGTGGTTAAAATTGTGACTTATTTGAAACCATGTCATTGACATTACGAATAGAACCTTAAAATTGACCCTCAAATTGAAAAGTGATGCTACCAATAGCACCACTTTTTTTTGAGTTAGTTCTATGACTGATCCGGATTTATGTAGGAACACAATGAAATACATAAATACACATAAACACAGAGATGCAACGGAAATAAGACTTCATTTCATTAATAACAAATGACTAAAATATGCTTACAAACAGAATGGAAATAAACTAGCTAGGGCGTTGGTAGCTTATCTCTGAGAAGAGATGTGGCCGCTACTCGCATCCGTGAGAAGATGATTACAATGAGGCTCTGAAGGCCCTTTTACAATAAACGGGAATGCCAAAAGTCCTAGACATCCAAAAACCTAACCCTGGGAGATGAAGTGCCAAAAGTCATGTGGGCCCCGTTTGGGTAAGTTGGTGCATCAACTTCCCGGGGTCGTAACTTTTGCATACGATCTCCGTTTTAAGTGTATGATAGCTCGTTGGAAAGATCTATCCGAGGCCTACAATTATCGAGATGAAATAACATCATTAAATGCTATTTTAAAAGAGCAACATACCCAAAAAAACATCGTTTAGGGCCTCAAAATGGCCCCAGAAGTTCAGGACCCGAAAAAAACTGCTAAAAATAGTAAACTGTGCGAAAACTGAAAAACTGAAAGAAGCAATGGTGGGGGTCCAAGTGGAATAGGTGGGTGGCCACCAATATCCACCTGG
>ML790763.1:430112-445626 GCA_009831015.1 Picea engelmannii | reverse complement strand
TTGGACTCAAACATATATTTATAGCCTCAAAATTTTATTTTTGTGTATCTCAAAAACTTATATGTATCTCAATGGAGTTCTCTCTATTTGCACCATTACATGTGATATAAATTAACAAATTGAACTCCATTGGCACCATTACATGTGATATAAATTAACATCTTTTTCATATTTGATGTCTAAAGGTTTATATATCCCCATAATGTTCTCTATCTTTGCACCCTTCATGTAATATAAATAAATAAAATTTGCATATTTAGTGTTCAATAGTTTGGATATATATCTTTATTCGAAGAAAAAAATTAAGTGGTAAGTTCAAGAGGTTAGTTCAAGAGTTGTCACTAATGTTGTTGGGCATTTGGCTAATTTTACACTGAAGGAAAATCCCCCTAGACGAGGTGCATTAATCTACACGAGTTTACTAGTTTATTAAAGATGCCTACAAATGTAGGGAAGCATCCTTTGAATTTCCTGGTGAGGTTTTCCTTGGAAATACACACACAAACACACACACATATACACTGAAGGAAAATCCCCCTAGATAAGGTGCAATAATCTACACGAGTTTACTAGTTTATTAAAGATGTCATCCACAAATGTAGGGAAGCAACCCTTGAATTTCCTGGTGAGGTTTTCCTTGGATATGAAATAAAGTACATTTCATAAAGTAAATTTCAAAGGTGTAGTTGCACAATTCAGTGATCTTATCTCTATGAGATATCCCTCTTTTCAAATCTACATTATACATAGATCTACATGATATCATTGTGTTTCAAAAAAAAAATGAGATATTCTATACTGCTATCAAAAGACTACCTATATCAATAAAAACATAATAAACTTGTCACATTTGAAGTATCTCCTCCAAGGAGTTGAGCTAATTTTTTTCACTGTTGTTGACAGAAGTACTAAACTAGAAACGACCTTCTTGAAGTTGGAGACCTTCCTTTGATAAGTCATCGGCAATTGTATTTAATTCTTTGTAAATGTGTCTATACTCTATATGAAATAATGTGGATGGTATATCATTTATTGTCTGTACTAGGGGAAGAAGATGGATGTTTTGAATCTAGGAGATATTTTTCATTACTTTGATGACCAATAGTGAGTTGCCTATCACATTAAACGGATGAATACTCTTTGTGTTGGAAACTCTAAGCAAGTAGAGTAATGATAGAAATTTGGCCTTATTGTTTGATCCTTTCCCTGCATTGGATTTGAAAGCAATATAATTGTCGTCCTCCATATATAAAATAAACATGTAGTCACATGTATTGGATTGGCATGCACCATCAAAAAAGGCTCACAGCCTGTGCTTTTCAATAATTAAAGCATCGACCTGCCTTTGATGAGGAATAGTTGCAATACCTGAGTGAAGTTTAAAAGCATTAACTTCCTGAAGAGCCACAACTTCCATTAGAGTTCATATGTCTTCAAATATCAACATATTTATTGTATATCATATATTCCAAACTACATATAAAGGAAGAGTGTGGGTCGACTTGAGTTGTCTTTTGTCAAACCAGTCCTGTAAGTAAAGGAGTACATTGTCTTTGTCCAATCTAAATTATAATTTTAGGATTCTTTCAGTTTCATTCCAGACATATTTAGCATAGGAACACTTAATGAAGAGATGTGTATTATCTTCTACCTCTCTTCTACATAAGTGGCATAGACTCAGTCTGGAATGACCCCTTCTCCTCAGAACTTCCCATGTTAGTATTTTGTCTTTAATGACCAACCCAATCAGGATAATAACTTTTTTTGGCGCCTTCAACCTCCATAATGGCTTCCACCACAATCCATCAAAAGGATATGTGTAGTGTACAAACCATGGATGAATCGATCCTGATGAGGCCTCCATATTTTGTGTAGACCCAACATCTCAAATGGAAGCTAACCTTGATGCCAAGTATTTGTTGTATTAGGATTTGACACTTTTTCTAAAGTATCTTTCCCTTGATTTTGTAACCTCTAAACCATTTCTTTAGGAAAGAAGATGTCCCTGGTGGTACCCATCATAGCATCGACTCCCATCCTTAACTCTTGGCCTGAACCAACCTTCCACTCCAGGTAGTTTTTAATCATCAAGAATGATAAGGATAAGACCTTCCACTGGTTGGATGACCCTTGGAAGGTTTTTTTTTCCTGTTGGATCCAATTTGTTATATTACCATAAGGAACATATGTTTCAATAATGAGATCACACCACAGGTTGGGTATATTAATGAGTCTCCACGGAGATCATGCGGTGAGCGCTTTGTTGAATGAATGAATGTATGTATTTTAACCCCCATCCTCCCCATTTTGGGGGGGAGGGAAATCTTCTTCCACCCTGTAAGATGTAATTTTTTATACTCAACACTCCCCCTCCATAAATAATTAAAGTATATTTTTTTAATTCTTTCCAATATTCCCTTCAGAACAAAGGCCAAAAGGTGACAATATACCAAAATTGCTTCAAGTACCGATTTTATTAAGACTAGCCTCCCTGCTCTAGATAGAAACATGAAGCACCAGAAGTGAACCTTTTTCTCAATCTTCCTAACTAACCAATACCATTCGGCCTTAAGATAATGATTGGGTTTTATGATCAACTCAAGATATTTTATTTTGTCCTCGATGTTACCTTATGGAAAGGGAAACATTGTTGGTAATAATGTGTGCATATCTCTATAAAATGAACAAATATAGTAGACATATTTGTCATTATTAATCCTCATACTTGTGGCTGAACAGTATATATTAAGAATATTTAGGATTCTTCTAACCTCCTAGATGCTCCAATAGAAAAACAAGAGAATATCATTGACGAAAAGTAAATGAGATAATGACACCCTTCTAACAACCAGGACACCTTTCACAAGCCTTCTAGACTTTTCCTCCTATATACTTCTACTCAGAACTTTAGCTACTAATAGGAAGAGGAAAGGAGAAAGAGGGCTTCCTTGCCTCAACCCTCTAGATGTCTTGAAGAAGGGAGCAATAGACCCATTTATTAAAATGGACAACTGAGTGGATGATATGCATCCCATTATACATTTCACCACATGAAGAGAGAAATCAATCTATAGTAACATTAAGTGGAGAAAATTCCAATATACATTATCATAGGCATTAGATAGATCAAGCTTCATGATTATAGATGGGATAGAATTTACCTTCAAATTGTGCAAGGCTTCCTAAGCATCACCAACAACGTCATGTATATTACATCCTTCTAGAAAACCAAACTACTCCACTAAAATTGTGGACAATAGAAAATGATTTATTCTCATCACTATCAACTTGGAGATGATTTTATAGATAATGTTACATAGTGATATTGGTCAATACTCATTGAAAGAAGAAGGATGGTCAGATAAAGGTGGAGTTTATATTCCTAGGAACCACACCCACCAGTCGAGCCTCCTTAACTACTCGAAGGAGGTCCTTCCATATGATATCATAGAAAGAAATGTAGAATGCGATAGGCCAACCAACGAGGCCCAGACTACAGTGCTTTTTTAAAGTGCTCATGATCTCAAACAATTCCTCTGAAGTGATTTCCCGATAAATAGCCTGTTCAGATTCTTCCTCGATCATTCATGGATACTTAGCAATAAGGCTCATCTCTTTTTCCAATGGATGGTGCTTTGGCTCATTAAAGATCTTACTAAAATTTTGAACACTAAGATATGCTAAACCTTTAAAATATCTAACCTTTCCTCCATCATCGCCTCTGAGTTCCCAAATTGTGTTCCTTTTCTTTCGATGATTTTCAAAGTTGTGAAAAAAAATTGTATTATAATCGCCACTTTCTATCCATATCGCCCTACTCTTTATCCTCCATTCTTCCTCTTCATCCAATAAGAGTTTTTATTTTCGAGATTCTAGCTCCTTTACTTCTTTTTTTTGTTCCTCGTCCTCAAAACATCTATTATTTAAATGGAATATGGTATCCAGTTTGTCATCGATTTCATGTAACTTCATTCCTCTTGCTCAATAATAGGTGTCGACCTATTTTTCCACTTGGTATTTTAAAGTTTTTAGAGATGATATGAATTTTTCATAGGTTGAATCTGGATTATTGTGATCATAGTGTTTCCAGTGAATATAAATAATATCCTTCAAATCTTCCTCTTTTGACCAATATGGATTATACTTGAAGGGCACCTTAGGCTTGTCATGGTCTCCATCCACTTCAAGAACAATTGAATATTGTTCTGAGAAATGGACACGACTAACCCATGTCCTATATCTTTTGACTTACCAGCAGAGATCTATGTGTCGTAAAAATCTTTCAAGTCTCTTGGAAACGGTTGTTGTGCTAACTCTATTATTTACCCATGTGGAATTATTGTCCATCGGAGCCATATCAACCAACTTTTCATTTTATAGAGAGTCTAAGAAAAAACCATGGAGAGGGTCAGATCTAGCCCCAACCCCCCAAATCTCATTATGGTTCAGGGTGAAGTTCAAATCCCCCACTATAATCAAATTTGAACATATTAATACCTTAGAACTGAAGATATTACCCAAGAAATCTACCATATCTTCATACGGGTCGTATATGTTCAAAATTTTGAAAGAATTTTTGAGTCTTTGAGATTCCACTTCCATCATGAGACCTGATGCAACATAAAACGAATTTTTGAGAGATATGTTATCACACCATCTAGTAGAAATACCTCTCGAATTCCCCATAGAGTTAAGAGCTAGGAATTCCCATCCTGAAAATGGGCCATTCAATAGTGAACAAATGTAAACACCTCGTCCCATAGTCTCTTGTAAAAGAATAACGTCCAGTTTGACTTCTCGAACAAGATCTTTTCGAGTTGTCTTTTTGGCCTGGATCCCAAGGCCACGAAAGTTTACTGATAGGATCTTTATTAGGCACTAGAGGCATGGGGTATGTTCACTTTAAGAATCCTAGTTATTAAATATTGTTTCCCCTATCAAGCTTCTTTGGACGCTTTTTCCTATGCGAAGAAGAGCTTCACTTTTCTCCCTACTCCAACTGAGGGGTGATTCCCACCATGGTCCATATCCAGACCCACAAAGTAAACAAAAATGTCCACCTCCTTTTTCTTTCGAGGGAAAAATTCATAGGTTCCCCCTCCTATCATTCATGTGGAAGAGGTGGAAGAAGAAGCAAGAGGGGTGAAGCAGGCTACCTTGGGTAGCCCAGAAGTCTTACCCTGAATCAACCTATCAACCAGATTAGGAAGTGACTATGGGGGATTGAGTGGTAGGACTGGGTGCTCCACCGGATTGGGACTAGAGGAGGGAATGTAGATTGTTTATGAGATGTCCTCCCCCATACCAACACTATTCTCATCAATAAAAGGCTTTTCAGTAGGGATAGAGAAAAGAGAATAGGGATTCAATGAGTTGAGCTTACCAATATTAACTCCATAACCTTCATTGTTGTAGATATTTTGACTGTGTAAGCATCATCAATGAATCAGTGTGGAAGGTATCTCAACCACCTTCAATCAATGCAATGGATAAATATGGAATTTTAGCCTGCGCTAGTCCGATCTCCAAGGACTTGTTCTTTTGATCAGAAGAGACTTATTCCTTAGAGGAAGGAGGATCTGAATTTTCCTTATGAGAACCATCAATAATATCCACCTTTGGAACCCAAGCTCTTCTCCGAGGAGGAAATGAGAAATCTCTTACCACATGACCATATATGTGACATCGACTGCACCAGAATGGCACATTAATGTAGTCGAGAGTTTGAGTATGCTTCCTATCTCCCACTACCAACTCAAGAGATTCATTCAAATTGTCTCGCATATCTAGCTTGATTAAACATGAGCGACAGACCATTGAGGTTGAGTTAGAAATTGATCTTCTACCATCAGGTTCTTCCTAGTTTATTCCCTATAGTAGATATTCCCACTATCGTACACCATTCAATAAGAATCTCAGGCTATTTTACCCATGTCACATATTTTTCCATTGAGTCCTCCTGAGGATCAAAAAGAGGAATCTAGGGTTTCATCTGCAAAAGAGTGTTAGAAAAATAGGATCGCAGAGCAATAAAATAAAACACAGAAGATACACAATATAATAGAGACATGGATATACTTGGTTCACCCATTGTGGGCTACGTCCACCAGAGAAACTGCTAGGTCATTCCTTTATTATTATCCAACAAATGAAGGGATACAACCTACAACACACACGTTGTAACTTCCTCTTCTTCCTCTCACAGTCTCATTTCTCAGAATACAATATTCGTCATGATTCATAGACGCAATACATTTCCCTCATAAAAGAGGGTTGCCTTCTAGGGAAAAAAACCATAACATAACTTCTACCGTAAGATATGTGACCTTATAATGAACGGTTCAGATTTACAATGAAATTACAATATACATTTACAAAGAATATTTTTTTTCAGGGGCCCGCTTGCCCCCAGACCCCCCAGCTAGGGGGATGGACCCCACAGAGGGGGTAAATCCCCTCTACACTCCCCCACATGGAGGAGTGTACATTCTTTTGGGGTGTAAAGTATTCATGGGGTATAAACATGGCTGAAAACAAATACCTCTGAATCAGGAAGATAATTAGGCTCCACAACCAACAATCTCCCACTTGGAGAATGATCTCAACAACTCCAGCGTTGTTGTATATGCTGGACTATGATCCTTCTTGGACCTGGAAAATTTATCATCTTCATCTTCATTCTTGAATACCAACTGAAACTGAGCAAGAACTTAGTTGTTCCATGGTTACTCCCTTAGTTAACATGTCTGCGGGATTTTGGCTAGTGTGTATATTTTCCAACTTCAAATGTCCATCTTCCAAGACGGATCGTATGAAATGGTACCTGAGTTGTATATGCTTGGTCTTCTAATGGAAGGTTGAGTTATTTGCAAGATGAATGGCACTCTCATTGTCACAGTACAACCTGTTATTCTCTTGTTTCTTTTTCAATTAGTCCATAAATCTCTATAACCAAATCATCTCTTTACTAGCCTCTATAGCAACAACATACTCTGCCTTTGTTGTTGAAAGTGCAACAACCTTTTGCAGTTTTGAAATCCAACTTACTGTTGTTCCACCTACAGTAAAAGCATACCTTGTGGTGCTCCTCCTACTATCTTTATCACCTACCATATCTGAATCAACGTATCCATGTAGAACAGTGTTTGAACCTTCAAAACATAATGCATGAGTAGCAGTACATCTCAAATACCTGAGAATCCACTTTACTACCTCCCATTGTTATTTACCTAGATTGTTCATATACCTGCTCACAATTCGCACTGCATGTGTAATATCTGGTCTTGTGCAAACCATCGCATACATCAAACTGCCAACTGCTGATGAATAAGAGACCCTGGACATGTATTCTATCTCCTCCTGTGTCTTGGGACACATTTCCTTAGTTAATTTGAAATGGTTGGCCAAAGGTGTACTAACTAGTTTTTCATTCTACATTCTAAACCTCTCCAACACCTCCTCTATGTACTCACCCTGAGACAATGTCAATTTGTGATTTTTCATGTCTCTTGTTATTCTCATACCAAGGACTTTCTTTGCGGCACCCAAATCCTTCATCGCAAATGAATTATATAATCTCTTCTTGAGCACATTTATATCCTACATATTAGACCCTGCAACAAGTATGTCATCTACATACAATAGAAAGATAATATAGCTTCCATTTTCTAGCTTTTTAAAATAAACACAGTGATCAGAATGACATCTACTATAACCTTGTTCTGTCATAAACCTGTCAAACTTCAAATACCACTGCCTTGGAGCTTGCTTTAGGCCATACAAGTTCTTCTTCAACCTGCATACCAAATTCTCCTTTCCTTTGACCTCATACTCCTGTGGCTGCTGCATATAAATCTCTTTCTCCAAACCCCTATGGAGAAAATTTATTTTTACATCTAACTGTTCAATATGAAAATCTTCTACTGCCACAAGACTTAAAATAGTCCTAATTGAAGTCATTTTAACAACAGAAGAAAACATTTCATCAAAATCTATACCTTTCTTTTCTACAATCCCCTTTACAACAAGTCTATCCTTGTATTGTTTTTTTCCTCCATCTTCTTCCTTCAACTTGTAAAACCATTTATTCTGCAATGCTCTTTTTCCTGCAAGTAACTGAACCAAATCCCAAGTCTAGTTATTTACCAAGAAATCCATTTCCTCTTTCATTCATTGCTCCCACTTCTTTTTAGTGTCTACCTTCATTACCTCTTCACAACATTCTGGTTCACCAGAATCAGTCAACAATAAATAATGCAATGAAGGAGAGTATCATTCAGGGAGTCTACTTAACCTAGTAAATCTTCTAACAACACTTACAAGAGTTTGAGGTACCTGTTGTTCATGTTGTTGTACATTTTGATTTTCTGGTTCCTTTCGAATTTGTTTTTCAGTGATCTCATCAAGCACTGTGTATTTTGATTTTTTTTTTCCGGTTTCTTTCTCTGCAACTGATATTTGTACATGACCTTCTCATTGAATATGACATCTCTACTCCTAATAATTTTTTTATTTTCATAATCTCATAAGTGATAACCAAAATCATTAACATTGTATCCAATAAATGTACACTTCTTGGATTTTGCCTCAAGCTTTGTTCTATTTTCTTTATCAATATGGACAAATGATTCACAACCGAAAGTCTTCAAAAAAGAATAGTTTACCTTTTACCTGTCCATGCCTCCTCTAGAATTATACCATCCAAATAGCTTGAAGGTCCTCTGTTTATTAAGTAAACAACAATATCTATAGCATCTACCCAGAACTATAACGGAAAACTAGCATGCAATCTCATACTCCTTGCACGCTCTGTGATTGTCTTGTTCATCCTTTCTGACACACTATTTTCTTGTGGTGTTCCTAGAACTGTCTTCTCTCTACGAATCTCATGGTATGAACAGTAATCATCAAACTCCTTCCTGCAATATTCACCTCCATTGTCTTATCTGAAACACTTCAACCTTTTTTTATGTCTCATTCTCAACCAAAGCTTTCCATTTCTTAAAAGTATCAAAAACATCATATTTTTGTCGAATGCAATAAACCCAAGTTTTTCTAGTGGCATCATCAATAAAAGTAACATAATAAAGAGAGCCACCAAGAGATGATACCTGAGTTGGTCCCCATACATCTGTATGCACAAGCTCTAGCCTTTCACTCTTCTTTTCTTTTCTGACTCTAAGAAATCTGACTCTCTTATGTTTTCCATAAACACAATGCTCACAGAAATCCAAATCAATTTGTTTAAGATCTGGAAACAAGTTTCTTTTGTGAAGTATTTGAATCCCCTTCTCACTCATGTTTCCAAGCCTATGATGCCACAGTGTTATATCCACTCGTGTAGAAGCTAAAGAGATAGAAGAGTCAGCATTACCAGTACATAAATACAATGTACATACCTTCTCTCCTTTTTCTATCACCAATGATCCTTTGGTGACCTTCCACATCTTATATGTAAATATGGATATACAACCTTCACTTGCCAACTACCCTGTTAAAATTTTATTTTTCCTTAGATCTGGAACATGTCTTACCTCTTTCAACAACCATTGGTTTCCATTGCTTTGCTTTATTTTTACCTTTCCCATTCCAACAATTTTGCATGGTGCATCATCACCCAAATGAACCTGTCCAAAATCACCTTGAGTATAATCTAGAAAATGTTTCCTATGGGGTGTGGCATGAAATGAAGCCCCTGAATCTACTACCCAAGACTTAGAAATATTATCTGCAGAAAGAATCAAAGCATCTTGTAACACATCACCTGTTACATTTTCTTCCTGATTTTTCTCCTGATGTCCATCTCTTTGTTTCTTTGGAGCTCTGCGGTCTTTCTTCCCACAATTCCAGCACTCTATCTTTCCAAATCTGGATTTGGATCTTCCCTTCCTAGAATTCTTGTGTTTCCCTTAGCCCTTTCCTCTATCCTTTTGTCTTCCCCTGTTCTCCATGTTTAACGCATTACATCATGTCTCACCTACTCTTTTTCGTCGCATTTCCTCACTAAGGATAACAACAATAACATCATTAAATTTTAAAGTATTTGAACTAGAGACAGAGTTACTTGTAGCCATAACCAAGCCATTCCATCTTTTTAGAAGTGAGCACAATATTAGAAGAGCCCTGACCTCATCATCAAAGTCCACTTTTACACAACTTAGCTGATTAGTAACTGTATTAAATTCATTTAAATGATCTACAACAGACCCACCTTCTGACATCTTCATATTAAATAATTTTTTCATTAGAAATACCTTATTGGACGTCGAGGGTTTTTCATATAGTTTATCCAATACGTCCATCAACTCCTTCATTGTCTTTTCTTTTGAAATATTGAAAGCCACCAATGCTCCCAGGATCAGTTGTATCATTCCTAGTGCCTTTCTGTCGAAAACCTCCCATTCTTCGTCCTTCATAGTCGTCGGCTTCTTTTTTATTCCTCCCAATGGTAGGAATAGATCCTTATGATATAAATAATCTTCCATCTGCATCTTCCATAACTGATAGTTTTGGCCGTTAAATTTCCCGACCCTAAACTTTCCATCTTCCATCATTGCTCCCACTCAAACCAAGAACCCTCTTTTCCTGTGAGTTACCTTTCGCTCTGATACGAGTTGTTAGAAAAACAGGATCGTGGAGAAATAAAATAAAACAAATGCATAAATAAACAAAAAATGTAGAAATGAAACACAAAAGATACACAATACAACAGAGACACAGATATGTGTGGTTCACCGAGTGTGTGCTCCCACTCGAACCAGGAACCCTCTTTTCCTGTGAGTTACCTTTCGCTCTGATACAAGTTGTTAGAAAAAAAGGATCGTAAAGAAATAAAATAAAACAAATGCAGAAATAAACAAAAAATGTAGAAATAAAACACAAAAGATACACAATACAATAGAGACACAGATATGTGTGGTTCACCGAGTGTGGGATACGTCCACCAGAGAAATTGCCAGGTTCTTCCTTTATTATTATCCAGCAAATGAAGGGATACAACCTACAACACACATATTATAACTTCATCTTCTTCCTCTCACAGTGTCCTCTCTCAGAATACAATATTCTCCATGATTCATAGCCGCAATACATTTTCCTCATAAAAGAGGGTTTCCTTCTAGGGAAAAAAACCATAACATAACTTCTACCGTCAGATCTACGACATTATAATGAACGGTCCAGATTTACAATGAAATTACAATATACATTTACAAGGAAAATTTTCCTTTGAGGGCCTTCTTTCCCCCGGACTCCGCAGAGGTGGTAACCCCCCTCTTCACTCCCCCGCGTGGAGGAGTGTACATTCTTCCGGGGTGTAAACTATTCATGGGGTATAAACACAGCTGGAAACAAAGACCTCTGAATCAGGAAGATAATCAGGCTCCACAACCAACAAAGAGTCGAGTTCCAAAACCATAGACCTTTTAGAATCTTGTCTACTTCTTTTCGCTCTTTAAAAACAAGACCAATCCATCCTCGGACCAACAAATGAAAAATAGGAGTATATCCCAAAATCGGCCTCCATTGATTTTTAGCCCACGGAACTAGAGACTCCATTGATATGCTCTGACCCATGAACTTCCCAACCATAGCCCGTTCGTCTAGATATAAGATATAAGAAAGGGAAAGATCTTGTCCAACTACCAAAGAAACCTTCGAGTTCTTGGATTTAATCATATTATTTCTCTTCCTACCATGCCAAGATTCTCCAAACTCATATTCTTTTGCAGGTATACTCAGCACCTAAGTTGAGTAGGATTTATTCGATGCTCAGTCGATTGTTCCAAACAATGTGTAAACCGATCAAAATAAATAAGCATGGTGCTATGGGTTAATGCAAGAAACCTCATTCTTTTCATTACATTGGATTCACGAGGGACCGGTTTATATATATTCCAAACCCTTCATCCAACGATAGAAGCGTCCAATCCTTCAATGCTTCTTGGCACATTATTTTGTTCGTTATCGCAGTAATCAAGATACCTTAGCTTTTTGTACATACTTTCCCGATATGTCGAAAAGTATTGCCGACAGTAAGAACATGCCTATCGACAAGCAATCCAAATCACATGCCTTGTTCAGTTTTTGGAAACATATATAAATACACATACACAGACCTGGAGAGGATATTAAGGTACGATATGGATTCTGAGTTCGAGCCTAATGTACGCATGGAGGAGATCCTCAAAGCTCGCATTGTAGAGATCAATCTCCCAAGTGATTCCCTGATTTATCTGTCCAGGTTTCAGAAGAGAAGATCTGAGAGTGTTGGTTAATAACCGGGGGAGTCTTTTCGTCAACATAGAACGTTATATCTCCCCATCGTTGCTTCTCGTCTCTAGCCAACAGAATCAAGACATGGTTCATGGCTGTTTAAACCTTCAGTTTAATTACGGGTTTCAATTGCAAATAGAATGCATCTCTGCAGAATATGAATACACATGAGTAGGTCACATAATTATGAGGGAATTTCGATGATCGATGAGAATCCCTCACGGATTTTCTTAGCACAATCGTTCAGTAAAGCTGGAACAACTGAGGAGGATTTGATTCTACGAGCCCATGCAGCTATCGCCGAATCGAATTTAAAAATGTTATTGATTAAAATGACTATGGTGGGTCGTTCAATCATTACTAAGGTCCAAGAACGATTGGTAGGGCTCTGCACTTTGCAATTACGCAGATAACAAGAATTTAAACATTTGTTGAAACAATTTCGAATAAAATGGATTGTTCATATCATAACCTCCTGTATAATTTTGTTAATGTAATACTCATGAAAGATAGTCGACTGAGCATTCATTTTCTATGGGATATTTTCAATGTTATATGGATGAGTAGAGGCTTGTATTGTATGCCATAAATAATCTTCTACTTTGTTGAATATGTCGAAGGTTGACTTCTTTGTAACCTTATTCAAACTGCACCTTATTTTAGATGTCATTGGTAGGTAAATGACATTTCCCTTGGCCAGTGGAAGTTTGAGTCAAATCTCCACGCCCATCTTCTCGGAAGACTGTAATGGCGACTCAAGGAGCACTTCATAAGCGCTAGACTTCAGAATTTTTATCAAAATATGAGACATTAATATCTCTATTGTACATGTATAGTGGCCCAACTCTAGCCACTATCTTGCCCATAAACCCTTCATCGTCTTGCAATGAAGAATCCAAATAAAAACATCTTCATTATGGGCTCATAAATTTCAAATCACTGAGAAAATCTGTTACATGTTGAGTCGAGCTTCGAATCCAAACACAAGCTATCTCTCCTATTTTCCTGGGGTGAGAGAATCAAGCCCAGTGTTTCTCTAATACCATGTTGATTTTTATATAAGATGATATACAATCGATGTGTTATTACAATGATGAATGTTTCGTATATATAGAACATATGGTGACTATCCATGAAATGATGTGTCCCTTGGATAATAAATAACTACTTATTTATTATATATATTTATACTAAACTAGCCTCCACAACAAACACAACTTTTCACTTTTTACTTTTCACATTATGAAGACCGACCATAGTTACAAAATTCAACACTCCCTCTTAACTAGGAAGGTATTCATAATCATTGCAAGTTGGTTGTCATATGATCACTCCCTCTTAACTAAGAAGGTATTTATCATCATCTGCAACATCAATAGCAACTTGCCATATGATCTAGGAGAATGTCTTCTCAATGTTGTCCAAACATCAACACCAAGATCCATAGAAACACGAAACTAAAGGAAATTACTCATCAAGACCAACAAGTATGTTGTTTCTACTGAGGATATTGATTGTTTACTTTATCTGGATCCATACCTTCGACGCTTTCTTGCAATTCTTCGTTCTCATATAACCCAGAGTTTCGGAGGGGACCGACTTGTATTACATTATAGGTTAAATGAAATGAATTACTTTGGATATATATATATATATATATATATATATATATATATATATATATATATATATATATATATATATATATTAATTTATGTTAATTGATCATTTTAAATACCATACATTACAATTAATTTCATTTCTTATCTTTTGCAACCTTATACAGGGAAGATAGGGTTCGCGTCTGTTAATATTATGGTAGCTTCGAGAGGTATGAACCTCTATTGTGACCTATGACGAGACTAGAATCCTCCGGAAGGAAGCAAAGAATTGAAGGAAACCCTAGACAAGTTGTCGACTGAACAAATATATTTATATTAAATTTATTGATGCCCAGAAGGAGAAGTCGGCCCCAGTTAGACTGGCCAGTCCACTATAAATACAGGGCGCCAGTTTCATTATTACACATCTCATCAGTTGCAGTGAAAGCAAAATCTGCGCAGGCAGTTGCAGGTAGCAGCAGTTTGGTGCGCAAGTTTCTGGGAGAGCTGGGAAAGTGGTGCGCTAGCTTCTGGGTGGGATCATCTGTTCAGTCTTGTTTCTATTCTCTTGATTGGTGCATTTAGCCTCTCTTGGCTACTGATTGCAGCCAAGATTCTCTTCTCGGTCAAGGTTAAGGTCCTCGGAGGGTGGCTTCGGCCTGTGGTTGGGTGACGAGGGTATCGTCAATGGTTAAATGAGCACAATCCTCTATATTCTAATAGGTTATGGGCCCACACCCCCTTCAGTCAGCCTAAAACGCTGGAAGGAAACATAATCGCTAGGTATTGAGCTCATTGAGGAACTGTCGCTAGGGTTACTAGCAGGAGCAGCTTCCAAAGAACTGCAGCTAGGGTTACTAGCAGTAGCAGTGGCAGAAACCCTAATTCTTAGATCCGAGACCTTGTGATGGAGCATCTTGCTCAAGGAGAAGATATCCAGATGCGCCCTAACTTAGCGCACCTATTGACTTTCTCAGAAGAGAGAAATGACGAAGTTGAAGTTTTGGATCAAGGCATGACCAATTATCAGTCAACTGAAGACATGTGCGAAACAATCAGTCTCTTACATTACTCAGCACTTACCGGGACAATTGAAGACGATATGTGGATAATCAACAGTGGAGCTTCCAGGCACATGACGGGAGATCAAGCTAGACTCTCAGATCTAAATGAGAAAAAGACATCGTACAAAGTGGAGCTTGGAGACAAAAGCACCTACCCCGTCGAAGGATTTGGACAAGCCTCCATCAAATTGGAATCAGGTAATCATGTTCACTTAAGCAATATTCTATATGTACCTGGTTTAGAAAAGAATCTTGTATCAATATCATGTTTAGAAGACAAAGGAAACAGGATAGCCTTCATAGATGAAAAGGTGTTATCATGGCATAAAGATTCCAGTATAGAAGATGCTAGGGTTATTGAAAGACGTGAAGGGAATCTATATAGACTACTAGAACAAAATGAAGAAGCCCTAGTACATGACGAAGTCAACCCTAATGAGATTTGGCATAGAAGGTACGCTCATATCAATTATCAAGCACTACCTTTCCTCGGGAAGATGGTTCAAGGGATACCAGAATTGAAGTCTACACACGAAGGAATCTGCAAGGGATGTGCCCTTGGGAAGAACATAAAGA
>ML790763.1:411322-427652 GCA_009831015.1 Picea engelmannii | reverse complement strand
GTACTTCAGGTATGTGTTTCAGCTTGGGCTCCGCTATGATATCTTGGAGCAGCAGGAAGCAGAAGTCTGTCGCACTTAGTACAGCAGAAGCAGAGTATATGGCAGCTTGTGAAGCATGCACAGAAGCAGTATGGCTAAGGAAGCTAATATCCGATTTATTTGATCAAACTCCAAAATCGACCACAATATATTGTGATAATCATAGTTGTATAAGATTATCCGAGCATCCAGTGTTTCATGAAAGGTCGAAGCACATTGAGATCAAATACTGTTTTATCCGAGATAAAATCCAGGAAGGAGAGGTAAAGCTCGAGTATATCCCCACTGATGAGCAAACAACAGATATCCTGACAAAACCTCTTTCCAGAATCAAGTTTGCATATTTCCGGGAGAAGATGGGGATCGTGGAAATAACTCCTTTAGCTGAAAGAGAAGACTCTCCAGGATAGAGAAGGTACGCAAACATTTATTTTGTGATCGAAATAACTCTCCAGTTAGGAGGGAGCATTGAAAATGTTAGTTATCTTTGTAATTGAAAAATATAGTCCAGATTGGACAGATGCTTTCATGTTCGGAAAGTGGATTGAGATTTCTGACGGACAGTGACTTCCCATTGTAGTTAACATGGGAGGCAAACTGATTGCTGATGTATCATAGACAGCGACTTCCCATTATGGGAAGTGGTCTAGGACAATCATTCTTCTTGGCAGTCACTCTGAGTAGTGGTCAAGTAGAATGGTCCGCCCTGCTAGGCAGTCATTCTTTCGAAGTTCACAGTTGTGAGCAGTTTCGAAGAATCGTCCGTTTTGGAGGTTGATGCAGGACAGACATTCCTCGAAGGCAGACTCATTCTCTCCAGGTTACACTTTGTTTAGTGTCGGAGGAATGGCCCAGGGGGGGGGAATGGTCCGGACAGTTATTCCTCGAGAGCAGACTCATTCTCTCCAGGTTACACTTTGCTTAGTGCCGAAGGAATGGCCCGGGGTGGGGAGTAGTCCAGGCTCAGCAATTAGGGACAGTTATTCCTCGAGGGCAGACTCATTCTCTCCAGGTTACACTTTGTTTAGTGTCGGAAGAATGGCCCAGGGTGGGGAATAGTCCAGGACAGTCATTCCTTAGGGCAGACTCATTCCCTCTAGGTTACACTTTGTTTAGTGTCGGAGGAATGGCCCAGGGTAAGGAATGGTCCAAACATTTCTCGAGAGCAGACTCATTCTCTCCAGGTCACACTTTGTTTAGTGTCGGAAGAATGGCCTAGGGTGGGAAATGGTCCAGGTTCAGAAATCAGAAACAATCCTTCTTCCTTGGTTGAGAAGAATGGGGCAGATAGCCCATTATTGATATTCTATATTGCGGGCAGACATTCTTTCAGACCTCACAGATGTGAGTGAAAGATTGGCCCAGATGATTATTATTGATGTTTTATACTGAGGGCAGACACTCTTTCAGATCTCACAGACATGAGTGAAAGATTGGCCCAGATGATTCAGTTCTTGTCATAACATTGTTTCCATGCAGATTGCTATCAGATATTTGTTATGAAGAATGAATGACAGTAGATATGCTACTGTTTGTGATTGTGTTTCACAAGTTTGAGTAGTTGTGTACTACTGGAATAGAGACAGGTGTGTTCTATTAATTGATATTATACCAGTTGTCATAGGAGATTATCCAGTCGGATAATAATGACAGGTGCTCGTGGTGCTACCAGTTGAATGGTCTGTTGTGCTCAAGACCATTCCTCCCTAGCTAGGAGGGAGTGTTAATATTATGGTAGCTTCGGGAGGTATGAACCTCTATTGTGACCTATGACGAGACTAGAATCCTCCGGAAGGAAGCAAAGAATTGAAGGAAACCCTAGATAAGTTATCCGCTGAACAAATATATTTATATTAAATTTATTGATGCCCAGAAGGAGAAGTCGGCCCCAGTTAGACTGGCTAGTCCACTATAAATACAGGGCGCCAGTTTCATTATTACACATCTCAGTAGTTGCAGTGAGAGCAAAATCTGCGCAGGCAGTTGCAGGCAGCAGCAGTTTGGTGCGCAAGTTTCTGGGAGAGCTGGGAAAGTGGTGCGCTAGCTTCTGGGTGGGATCATCTGTTCAGTCTTGTTTCTATTCTCTTGCTTGGTGCATTTAGTCTCTCTTGGCTATTGATTGCAGCCAGGATTCTCTTCTCGGTCAAGGTCAAGGTGCTCGGAGGGTGGCTTCGGCTTGTGGTTGGGTGACGAGGGTATCGTCAATGGTTAAACGAGCACAATCCTCTATATTCTAACAGTGCCTTCGGTGATTTTGGGCTCGTGAGTTCCATCACCCCAAACATCCTAGAGCCCCAGAGCTTCGAACTCCCCAAAGCTCTGAAGACCACGAGATGGTTAAAGCATTTGGTCACCGTTTATTCCCTGGTGTGTTTGACATTAAAATAATAATTATTATTATATTCTCTTTGGTCTTAGGTCTTTTACACTCCAGGAATTTTAACCTTCATTTTCAAAATAATAATAATAATAATATGGCCCAAAGGGGTTGGATCCAATGGTGGAAAGCGAGGAGTTTTTCACCATTGGGAAATGTTCAATTCCCGTGAGGGCCTAACCTGGAACCATGGGGGCACCTTGAGGTGGTGGTCGAACGTGTGGTTACACCCAGAGATATTATATTAAATAATATCATGACATGTGCACACATAAGTGGATCAAAGCCCACCCCCATGTCCTCCAAATTTTTGTAGCCCCTGGGGGCAACTCAATTGACAAGTGTCGTAGTATGAATTATGTTCGATGAAGTTCCGAGTTCAAATCCCCCCGACTTACCCGTGTTTGCGAAAGGGGCATACGTATGGGACCTGGAGGTTATAGTGGTAGCGGTCGGAATCGACCCCGTGTCACACGAGTACGAGACCGCCCAGTTGTCAATTCCGCCAGAAATATAAATTTATGGTCTTTATAAAGAGAATTAATAAAAAGTTTATATTCCAAGGAAATTTCTCCATTCTGAAAAATTAAAAATATAATTATAATCTCCTTATTACTATAAATGAGTAATTTTTATTTCTTATTGTGTTTTACTACTCTTACTAAATTTAAGGAAATTGGTTAAAGACAAAGATTTACCTCCACAGTAAAATTCGGTATTTCTACCAAGATTTACTGCCCACCAAAATTTAAGGAGATTCTTTCCACATTTAAAGACTTAACACAAATTTAACATAAATGTTTAGTTATCATGCCACAAATAGAATTTTGAGAACTTTTGTATTTTAATTCAATTAGGAAATTTCATGTTTATTTCCTAATTATTTTTCCTTGATGACCATTTGTAATGGCTTTTAATATTTTTTCCTATTTGGGATTATTTCCTAAAGTCCACATAGGTCTGATATCCTCTAATCTTTCTAGCATAGGATTTGAGGACATACTAAAATAGAACACTATTATGCAGAAAATCACTCTCTCTTCTTTCATATGTTTTATAGAGATTTGTAACTATTCAGTCATCATCTTCCAAGCATGCATTAAACTGTATAGCATAATTAACCACAACATCCACTCCCAAAAACTGTATTTTAGCACATAGACAGTCAAGAGATAAGGAAGTAAATCAAATGAGCTTCAACTAAAACATTTTCTTCCTTTTTGCCTCAATTTCTCAAGCCACTTTTGTCATAAATTAAACTTACAGAGCTCTTAAAACACAGTTTGTAACTTTCTCTGAACTTGACACTACTGAGATTTAGCAAAAATATACTTTATCTAGAACCCATAAAATGTTGCAACTGTTGAAACGAGTGTCATTTTCCTCCCAACCATAGGCACAACAACTCGTGGACGGATTTATTGTTGGCCAACTCCTAACCAGATCATGATGCTCTAAGAGAGACTCTTCTTTTTGTTCAGCGACAACCAGGGACAAAGATCACTCTCCTCTTCCCACAGGAATTTAGCAGATCGTTTCTCTCTCCACCAAGCAAGGGGGTCAGCAATGAGTGCTTCCTCATTCACTCATCCTCTCTGTAACCCTGATTATCAGCTCGGTTAGAAAATGCTACCCAACAATTCCCATACATAGAACACATTCGTTTTTTAGTTCTCTTCAGAACCAGAGAGCTAACATGCTCTCCCTCTTCAGGAAATGGTCACCACTACCCACGATTTTCCTTTCATTTCATACCTTCTTTAGCAAGATTTTGTGAGTCAAATCCCCCAATTTGCGGATTAGCCTAGAATATTGTAGATGGGTACTTTTCTGCCCATTCTTTTGAGGCAAAAAAGTTCTAGTACAAAATCCATTCTTGTTCATAAATGTGGGAAGTTGATATCTCAACTACCAACTTCCTCCATTAATCGCAATTCTAGAAAATGGGAAATCTAGATTTTTCTTGAATTTTAAATTGGCAAGGGAAATTTCTTCATTGTTTCCCTCTGATGGCATCATGACCTGTATAGGCAATCCCTCTCAACAGTTGTCCAACATTTTCCTTTTAACATTAGTAGCATAAATATTTACACTATCGTTTTAGCAAAATATAGTTATATTTACAAGCTGAGGGAAATAGGGGTATTACAATCACCAACCCTATCGGACATATCGTTGAAGCTAGAGATGAATTGCACCAGATGCTAAATGAGGTTAAGAACCCTTCTTGCTCTCGTTTGTTCACAGTGATCAAGATGATACAAACCCTACATTGGATGTGCTTGGATTCAAACTTTGACTGGTATAAGTTTCTTTGGATAAAACATCCATTCTCTAGTTCCAAACCTTGTATGAATTTTTTGTTTTTTTTATGAAGGTGAAAAAAAATATTATCAGAATTTATGTTTAAAAGAGACATACATTATTACAAAATTTGCATTTTTAGAGAACATTTTCAAAGTATACGGTGGTAATGTTCTCATGGAGTTATAAGGTTAAAAAAATGAGTATTGCGCTATCGATTCCTTGACCACGCCTCAAATCAAAAGAAGTAAAGTAATGTGTCCCTCGATTTGGCGAGAAATTTTGGAGAAAAGCCGCAAGTGGAGCCTGTGTAACTCAACATCCCATCGACAATTTTAAAGAATAATTCAACTCCTGCATTCTCGACTTGTGTCTGTTCAAAATTTTATGACAACTCCTGCATTTTGGACTTGTGTTTGTTCATAATTTTATGAGTTGCAATTTGTGATACTTACTGTTGTTCCTTTTGTAAGTATCAAATAGTGTTGAAATTGAATTATGATTTTAAGTGGGTGCATTTTTTGTTGAAGCCAACACCCTTCTGTTGAGATGAAAATTTTCTATTGTCGAGTTGGATTATTGTAAAAGGGTGGAATTGCAAGAAACTCTCACTCCATCAAGAACACCTGCAACAAAAAAAAAACATTTTGAACTTGTTTCTGTTAAAAAAATTCCACAGTTTGCTCACAACAAAATCAGTGAAATCAATGAAGTTGATAATGATCAGATGATAGATCAATGTTTCAATCTTCATCCGTGCATGCATTGTGAAAGTGTACACATTGTTCCAGTAGCTTATACAAATTTTGGATCTCTTCTTGGCCATACTTGTGAATGATGGTCAAGGGAATTTGAACCACTTGTCCTTGACAGGGGGGAATAACATCTAAAGTTTTCAGTTATAAGTTTTAGAGCCTGTGAATAGATGATCAAATATGCAGCCTAATTCCTGGTATGCATCCTTGTTCTTGAACATATTGTTGTTGATTTTTTAGCCTTGAGCTCTTGTTAGTTTATGGTCAACTTAAAATCGTGTCATTTAGTAGAAGACATCAACTTCTGCTAGACATTTGGTTTGTAGTCATCCCAAAACCACCAGATTGGTTTGTGGTCATTCCACTAGTTATCAAGAAATGACGATTTTTCAGGCAATAATGAATTTATGATTAAAAGGGGATGTTGAAAACTCCCTTATCTAAGTTTGTTATCTTACCCTAATGGTCATACCCTTAGAGGACAATGATGCAATATGTACTATATATACATTATTGATGTACACATTAATTGAATTGGATTTGTGCATTTTCTGCCCATTTCTTTTTTCCCTCATTTTCTGTCCATTTCCTTTTTCACTCTTGTTAGTTATCTACTTTCTAGTTAGTTATTTACTTTCTTGGCTATATTCTTAGAAAGGATTCAATTTTATACGTCCTGCAAGAGCCAAGAGCCGAGTCTCTTTATGCCCGAAGAGGTATTGTTTTCTGTGGTAAAACAGGGCTTATGCCTAACGCGAGGTTTTGTTTTCACAAAGAGATCGCGGTATCGATAGATATTGCCCTCATTTCACGGACATGATGTGAAGTGGATCGTCCCGATAGTCGCAGACCGTGTTGGGAGTGTGCCCGTCCAACTCGATTTTTCAATAAGTTCTTGTCTTTCTTTCATAGCGTCCTCAACCCCGACGGGGAAATCCGTCCGGCGTTTATGGTTTGCATGAACAATAAGCCCTCTGTTATTGAAAAACGGTAGAAATCTCTGTGGTTTCGCTGGACCCGGATTTTGTTAAAAAAAATTGATTGCTTTGCAGATAGGGGTTTAATGTGCAAATTAAACAATGGCCCTAAGTTAAACATCTTCAGAAAGTAGATTTCCGAATCTTGGCTCATCTTATAAACACTATGTCGATTCATCTCCGGGCAAAGGGGTTTTTCATTTCAGAATTCATTGAGCCCTCAGATGGAGTTCGCGGTATAAAGGAAGGCCCTTGGTTTTGGCGCCGTGCAAGTTTGTTTATAAGACCTTAGCAGTGGGGTTTCGATCCTCGGTCGGAATCCCTTTCAACAATGCCCATCTGGGTGAGGCTACCCAATGTTCCTTTGGAGTACAGGGATGCAAAATCTTTGGAAGCCATCGGCAACTCTTTCGGGAGGTTTATCTCCCTAACCCCTTAAATGACAAAACTTCTCGGACTCTTTATTGCAAGGATTTGTGTCCAAGTAAATATGCAGATTAATCTTCCGGCAAATCTCATTCTAGATTGCAAAAGCCGGCAGTTAGATTTCGAGCTGGTAGCTTTTCGATGTCAGTGATGCTTCGAGCATGGCCATGCTGCAGCGGCCTGCCCAGCAAAAAGGCGCTGTATGCCCCCAAAATACTTCTGGTAGAAGTATTAAAAGGTGAGCCAACTTTGGGTAGACGCCCCCGTCGAGAATGATCTCCCTGAGGATCCAATTGATTCAGATATGATCAAGAATGATCCACCTGAGGAACCAGCGGGGATTCAAATCTTCCTGAACCCAATCGATTAGAAGATATCAAAGCCCGTCTCAAGAGGAGTACATAATGTGGTTTCTTCTCCATCCCAGCTAGAGGAAAGATGCAAGTCGTGCGTGGCAAATGGCGGAAGCAATCATAAGCCGGAAGATCCATAATGGACGGTAGTTAAAAAACAAAACGAAAAAGCGCCATTCAAGCCCAGCGAAAAATCTCTTGATCAAGAAGAGAGAAAGGTTGATTTCTTGTTTTTATTGTTTTCTGTCGGGTATACTTCAGCACCATTTCAAAGATGGATGTAATGGTATACCTGCTTTTGGTATTTTTCGATATATTATATGTATCCCCCATCACGATATGATAGAGAAGAAACCATAAAACTACTGTGGTAACTAAGGTTCCCTACACGAAGTCCCTCAGATTCTTTCTCTACAGAATACTATATGGCTCTCCCAAGAACAAAACCAATAACATTAACTTTCTCTAACCTTAAAAAGGGTCTTCCCTACATACCGTAAATAATCTGATAAAACTTCATTTCTCCTTGCATTGCAATCTAGAAAACTGCATGCAGAACTGTGGGACAATAATCTGGTAACACTTTGTTTTTCCCTGCATTGCAATCTAGAAATTTAAAAACTGTATGCAAAACTGTGGGAAAATCAGTCAGAAAAATATAATCTTCAAAACGGCAATAGTAAATCAGTTAGTTTTGACATGACCATAATGGCTCAGCATAGTCACACAAGCAGATTTAGGAACGACTGACCAAAGCCAAAGATCAATAGTTAAGACTTGAGAATACTGTGGTAAAACTCGGAAAAGATAATGCCTAATTTTACACGAGAAGAAAGAAAGAATTTTCACTCCATGACAATTCATCTTCATAGACATCTAAAAAAACTAAGACATAACTAAATAGGCAATTCTGAAATTTTACGTGGAAAACTCCACTCTGGAAGAATATCAGAACAAAAATGACACAGAATTAGGTACTATTTTTCCTTTTCGCTGATATTCTATGCCAGCTAAGTGGATCGAACTTGATTCGTGTGGTCAAACTCGCTGAGTAATCGCAATCATAACCCAGAATTGGGTACTTTTTATCTTTTCGCTGATATTCTGTGCCAGCTAGGTGGATCGAACTTGATCTGTGTGGTCAAACTCGCTGAGTAATCGCAAATCTGGTCAAACTCGCCGAGGATTAGTGATTTTCACCAAGTTTGACCAAGTACTAAACTTCCAAGTAAACTCCGTTGTTTTAGGGGCTACTTGACTCAGAAAGTAATCGTTATGCTCACAAGAGTTGTAACAGAGTGGCCAAGAACAACCAGCATACAATGCTGATATAAAACGTCACTCCTGGGCTTCATGGAAGGGAATGTTGTCAACAGCCCTAATTTCAAGCTTCTTAATATTAGGGGCATTAAAGAGCCACAAGATGACTAATTCTACACAAGTTGGGTGCTGACTTTGCTAGATTCTACATAGTTTGATGCTCCACAAGGTGTCTCATAAGCAAATTCAAATTTTATTGCTTCCATGTTTTGTCTACATCACGATTTTTGTCAATTGCCCATTGGCAACACTGTTTGGTAGGAATCACTTGGTTAAGTGAACTTCCTTTTATACTTGGCGGATCCCTAGTTATTTTTATACGACCACAAAGATATTTACGTCTCTTCAAACATTTGTGGACCTCTCACCAAAACCTGGGAAATTTAAGGGCATTTGTCATCTCGACTCTGCAAATATCCAGTGCCCTTGACATGGCACTGTGACCTGATAATGAAAGGTTGATCAACTCTCTTGACTTTATCATCATCCTGCCTTCTAGCCCCAGTTACTTTCCTAGTTGCACGTTTAGTAGCCTCTCGCAACGGATCTAAGCCTATTTCTACACTATACTATGCACTTTTTCCCAGTTGATTCTTGTCCTGTAGATTTGCTTATTGCATCTAATTCAGCAACTAATTGCATATTTTTCCAAGGGTTCCTTGCTCCAGGTCTGATAAAAAGTAGAGTATTATTTTGAAAGAGACAATTTTGAAACCACAGAACCATGCCATTGAAGACTGAAAGAAAATTTGTGGTTTTCTCAAACAGTTGGAAAGGTTGCCATGAAGCAAATTGTAACATATCGTTAATGCCAGGAATACTTGACAACGTGCAAATTGCAAAACATCACACGTAGTGTAGAGCCATCCTGAGCATTTTGTGCAAGATTATATAATCAACAGTCTTTTGAACCACGGACAAATTGCACTGTTCTCAAGTCTCAAAAGATTACCAAGAAGCACATCACATGCAGATTTTACTTTCCCATTATCGTATTGTGCCCAGAGCAAAACCACCTTGAATTCTTTACACACTGTTTCATAATCAATCAGCCCTTCTCCCATATTAGACAGTTTTAGCTTTTGAGGACTGGAGGGAGAATCAGGACTTGATGTCAAATGTCAAGGACTCCATCATAGAACATTCTAACAAAAATCCAACTGTTTAAGTTGGTAGAGACCGAAAACAATGTGAACTTCAGCAAAGCATGAGCTGCTGCATTCTAACAAATTTACATACCATGGAAACTTCAATAAATTTTCCACCAGGCAACATTTCCACACACATGCTTACTGTCTGAACATGATCAAGGCAGCATTGTTTGTTTGTTCTTTCGTGCAGACTCCAGAGTAGTTTCCTATATTTAACGTTGTAAAGCTAATCCCATTACATGCCCTGCTCCCAGAACTAAGCTCAGTTTCCCAAATGAGTAGGACAAAATCTATCCTTCCACCACCCATTCTGCTCCTAGATCTGTTTATCTTTTGTACAGACTCCAGACTGGTGTCCTATATTAATACCGTAAAGCCAATTCCATTACATATTCTGCTCCAAGAGCTAAGCCCATCAGGGCATGCCATAAAATCTAACCTCCTCCCTACAACATTCTGCTCCTTGAACATGAAATAAATTTTTTGCACTTCCCTTGGACATGAGATCAATTTTATCCTTCCTCCATTCCACCTTTATGAAAGAACTGAAGAAGTATTTTGTTCTAGTGCATCACCATAAAAATGTTTGCTAAAGGCCAACTAAAACATATGAACATCAGGTCGAACAATAATAACCATGCATAGTGATGCAGAGCATCTATGCATCCCAAAATGTGGAGTCTCGCACGCCAATGAAGAACCATGCATCCCAAAATGGGCAGCCTTGCACGCCAATGAAGATCCACGTTTTACCAAAACACGGCAGTCTTGCACGCCGATGAAGATCCATGTTTTCAGTAATACTTGAATAAGAAGAGGTAGGCAGCAGTGACAGGGGGACGGGGAGGAGCATTGCTGAGACTCGAGGAGCATGGAAGATAAGCTTAGAGGAGCTGTGCATGTGAGAGTGCATTGCAAATGGGCAGAATGTCAATCTTGTGGCTTGCATGCCATTATTAGATTTCTGAGTAGTTGGGGTTTCGTATATTTCTGAGTTTTTGGATTTTGGGTAGTGGAATAAAGTGGGACTGTGTTCCGAAACCAGGGTGGTTTTCAGACATGTTTTAGTTCAGTAGTATTTCTTGCTAAATCAATAAAGGGGCATTCTTTTCCCTGAGTATGGAAAACTTGTTGTTTTTATATGAATGTTTGTGTTTTTAGCTAAATCGTATTCTGTTAGTTCATCTCCTGCTATAACTCTGTAGCAGAGTTCTGAATTTTGCCTGCAGCTGAGTGACTGCATCAATTTGGTATCAGAGCTTAAAGATCTGTGCAGGTCTGTAACTGTAGCAACCAGGGGTCAGCGTTCCTTGAAGTCAGTCCAGATCTGCACTTGAAGCAGCCTAGTATCTGCATCATTTGGCTTACCGCTGGAGACTTCGCTGTTGAGTTAGTTCAAGAGAAGAACTAAGTGTGCTTGGAGGAGCACTAGATTGCACAGAGGTGCATTATTGTTACCTGTGGGTAATGCATTGGCTACAGAAAGCCATATTGTGAACAACTCTAAGAGAATGAGTTGTTGAGAAGCCAAAGAGAAATTAACTTGTAGCATGCAAAAAAAAATGGCAAAGGTGGAGTGGGTGAGCCAAAAAGAGAGAGTGGATCAGGGAAGAGATACAAGTGATTAGGAAACTAATCAAACAACATGAAAAAAGACAACAAAGAAAAGCAGAAATCCGAGCCATAAAAAGAAGAATAAGGGCATTGGAGAAAGAAGAAAATCAAATAATTGAAAAGAGCAAGATTTCAGAGGGGATCTCAATTCTGGATGCCTTTTGTTACCTGGAAGAAGGTGAAGCACTTGAGGAAGTCTGCAAAAACCGAGAACACGTGTGTTGTTCAGAGCGTGCAGGAAGAGGCTAAGGGGATTGAGCATGTAAAGACTTACATGCATGTTTATAAATGTGAAGAGAAGAACAATGCTGCTTATTGCATCCCAGAAAAGGTTGTGGAACCCTTGGTGAAGAACACTGGAGAAGACAAGCAACTTCTAGCTAAAGACATCTCAAAGGCTAAATACCTCTCAGAGGAGGAGATTACAGAGGATCAAACTGTTGAAGATAACGCTGATTTGTGAGTTGTAGAAAACAAAGGCCTAGGAGAAGTGAGGAATGTGATCCATCTCTTGGATATAGAAGACATAGACGTCATTCACAACATGGCTCAACAAGGGACCATTACGGAGAAGATTGTTGTAGAAACCGAGGTGAAACTTTTCCTGGGTATGGTGATATTTGACTTCATACATAGGAGTTTGGTTGCCGACATGAAACAAAAATTAAGGGCGAAGATTGTAGAGGCAAATGTGTTGGAACTTCATGTCCTTGACAGATTATCCCAAGTGGATTGGGATAGTTCAAGATTGATCCATGGATATGAACAATCTCTGAAGAGAGTGAAAAATTGGATGTGGAAGTTTGGAGTGCATGAATGGAACATTGTCGAAAGTGAGTCATGGTTCGATGGGTGGAAAAAGATGAGGAAACTAGAGTGCAATACCTCTGAACTTGGAAATTCAGATTTCTTAAAACAAAGGGAGTATGATGCGGAGCATCTACGAATCCCAAAATGTGAAGTCTTGCACGCCAATGAAGAACCATGCATCCCAAAACGAGCAGTCTTGCACGTCGATGAAGATCCACGTTTTCCCAAAACGCGAGTCTTCCATGCCGATGAAGATCCACATTTTCAGTAATACTTAAATAAGAAGAGGTAAGTGTTGAGTTTTGGTGTACCTCGGGAAGTGGTTCCCTTGTGGTTTGGAGCCTCTAACCACAAGAGGGAGATGTTGGTACCTTGTACTTTATGTCTAATTTCACTTTGACTTAGGAGATTTAAGCCAAAAGTGAGATTTGGTCATTTTAGCCTAAAATGACTATTAATTCACTTTGTGGGTGAATTAGGAGACATAAATTGAACTTAGGGAACTTAACCCAAAGTGGGTTTTGAGTTGAGATTATTGTGGGATGATCTCAACCATTGATTAGGGATGGCTTGGGATGATCATAGCCATCCACTTTTAGGTTTCCTTATGGATTACTCAAGGAGGGCGCAAGGGGCCAAGAGAGGCTCATTCATTCATTTACTCACTTGGAGAGCTTGAGAGGGAGTACGAGGATGAGGCTGGAAGCATTGAGAGAGGGCAGCAAGGGCACCTCCTTCCATGAAGGGCTCTAGGAGGCTTTGGATCTCATTATTTTGTGGTGATCACACTTGCTTGGAGGAGGGCGCACTATAGGAGGAGGGCGCACACCTCGCAGGGATGAGCTACACTTGGAAAATTGCAGATCCGTTTGTTTCAGTGGAGAGGTAGCACTCAAGAGCACATTTGTGTGCAAGGGATTCTTCTTCAGAGCATCCAGGGTCAAGGGCACATCACTTCAGTGGATTTGGCAACAAGGGGAACATGCGCACTAGTCTTGGGCGCATTTCTTCCTGGATCCTTTGGCAAGTCTCGAGAGGAGCTTGCTTTGTATACAGGTTCCATCATATTGTATTTCTTATTGTATCTCATGCTTTAGTCACCACTTATATATACTTCCATTCCAAACTGGTTTTCCCCGGGGGGGTTTTATCCAGGGTCATGTTGACCAAAAATATCTGTGTTCATTTCATGCATGCTTAGAGTGTAGATCAACTTATTTGTGTTGTAAAGATCTAGAGGAGTGTTACTTGTTTTGAGATATATTGTAACCACCAATTCAAACACACTTGCAAGGGCACCTCAAAGAACACTTAACCAACAAAAACTATGGGCAGAAAGTTACTAAATTGTTTGTTGTCCTAAATAAAACAACAAAGGACAGTTTTGAAGATTGAAACTTAGAGCCAATCTCAAGGTCAAAGACAGACTTTAGTTGGCAGCCTCATAGTACCTCAGTTTTCTTCATGGTAACAAAGCCTTGTTGGAGAAGTTTTGTTGATTTCTAGAGCATCTTGTGGGTAGTTTTGTGACAGCCTGTTGGCAGATTTTGGACAACTTGTTGGCAGAGTTAGTGGACAACTTGTGAGCAGATTTGTTGGACAGTTCGAGGACTGTTTTTTGGACACGTTTGGACAGCGTTACTTCCGCTTGTGTGTCAAGTGGTGAGGTTGAGTTCTTTTGTGTTAAAATATTGTGTAACTGCAAAGAATATTCTTATCCCCTTTTGTGGATAAAGATAAAATATATTTATTATTGATTAGATCAATCCCCTTTTGTGGATTGATCATGTTGGTCATTGTAATTGACCAAATCCCATTTTGTGGATTGGTCAAACCCTAATTGTAATAGGCTAAATAAGAAGTCAGCCCCAGAATATATTAAAGAGGCCCCATAATATATTAAAGGTGGTTATAACCACCCAGAAGAAAAAGTCGGCCCTGCCAGTGAAGAGACACTTCCACACGTGCCAGAATTGTATAAATAAGAGAGGCCAGCGCCTCATTTAGACACACTCAACTCACTCATTTAGTGCGCAAGTTTTGAAGGAAGCTGCAGTTGCCGGTTGCCGGAAGAGGGAAGAGAGAGAGATGTGTTGCTCAGTGTTGGATATTCTCTGTTGTCTGGTTCATTATCTTGGCATTGTATTGGCTATCTATATTAAGGAAGTTTTGCTGGGTTTTCTTCCCCTCGAGGGTTTCCCAGGATAAATGCTTGTGTACTCTTGTGATTGTGTTTCTCTCAGTGATCCTGTCTTTGCTATTGTTATCTAGTAAATTGAAAGTAACCTAATAATGGCAGAAACTTTAACATGGTATCAGAGCTAAGCTGAAGAGAGCATCTTTCACAGGAAAAAGAAAAACGTCACTGTTGTTGTACATGAAAATTAAGGCTTTTTATTGAAGAAGGGTTTTTGCCCCAAATCCATCTAGAAAGGTGCGCCCTACCTCAAGGAACATTTTGGCATCTTCAGCGCACATTTTCAGTGGCTAGATCTCCCTGAAAGTGAAACCCTAGTTTTCACAAAGTACTAGAAAACCAGAGTACCAGAAGTACCAGAGTACCAAAAGTACCAGAAAACCAGAAGCACCAGTCCAGAAATCCGCAAATCAAGTTTGAAGGGGTAAAGTTTGGATTTTCAGAAATCTGACTGTACCAGCATACTCGCCTCAGTCCAGCACATCTTTTGGTGAGTTCAGTTTTCAGATCCAAGAAATTTGATTTTTTATTATTTCTACAGCCCGAAGGGCTAGGGTTTCTACTGCAAGAAAGAATGGCTACCAGTAGCATGAGGGTAGAAGACAGGTTGGAAGGATCTAAAAACTTTAGATCTTGGAAGCATAGGTTGCAGATGATTCTAGACGAGAATGATCTCCTAGAACATATTACAGTGGGTGTACCAGAACCAAATGAAGAAGAGCAAAAGACCAAGCATAAGAAGAATGAAAAGAAAGAAAAGAGAATCGTGTCAGATTCAGTGAAGGATCACTTGATCCCTCATATATCCGAACTACAGACAGCAAGGCAAAGGTATGAAGCACTCAACAGGTTATATGAAAGCAAAGACATTAGCTGGAATCTTACCTTAAGAAATCAGGGTCGTAATATGAAGACGGACAACTCAGAATCTGTCACATCCTACCTTATGAGAGTTTCTCAGATCAGAGATCAGCTTGCAGCTATTGGAGATGTCATTAGTGACAAGGAGCTTATAACCACAACCCTAAATGGGTTTCCAACATTTTGGATTCCTTTTGTACAAGGAGTGTGTGCAAGAAGCAAGTTACCCAAGTTTGATAAGTTATGGGCAGATTGCACACACGAAGAATCTAGACTTGCAGACCAACAGAAGAGATTAATTGTTGACGAAGAGGAAGCTCTTACAGTTCAAAAGAACAAAAGAAGTTCCTTCAGAAGGAACAATAAAGAAGCTAACTCCGTAAAAGTTCCAGACAAGAAGAAAGATGTTTCAAAGATCAGATGCTACAACTGTCAAAAGTTGGGACACTTTTCCTATGACTGTCCTCAAGGAAAAGGGAAAAGAAAGCAACAAGCACATGTGGCAGAGGAAGAAGAATCTCCTCCCTCAAAGAAAGCTTTAGCAGAAATTAAGGATTATGCACTTTAAGTTGAAGATAGTTGATTTGAAGAAAGATAGCAAATGGTGGAGTCCGTGGAGCCTCCCCACACAAAAACAAAAGATAAGTATTCATGTTTATTTCTAGTATCTTGTTTACTTCAATACTTTATCATTACAAGTTAGATTTTTGTGAGAATGTTAATTAATCTCGTTTTACTTCAGTGTCTATGCAGACTTATGAAGGAAGTATCAAAGAGGAGGATGAAGAAAGAGATAAAATATTTATTTCATGCATGATTACTCATGAGAGTGACAAAGAAAGCATATTGTAAGTAAGTTTACAAGTCTCGGAAGAAATAACTTATGCCGTGAATTGCAGAAGTTAGACAACACGACAAGGACGTATGATATGGTGACAGACAGTGAAGACCAGACAATATCCGATATTCATATAGGAGCAGGAGGCTCCTAAAAATGCAGAAAAAAAATATTCAAGATGAAGAAAAAGATGGATACTCAGATATAGTGGATGAGATGCAGGTAACTACAGGTTGCTCCAGTACCATTCTTATAGATGCAGAGGGAGCAGGTTGATCCAGTATGAAGACAGAAAGAAAGAAATATTC